>JAKEPQ010000203.1:3980000-4412500 GCA_024500445.1 Entomyzon cyanotis
TCATATGAAAACATTGGTTCGTGATCATTAATCCTCTGCATACTTAGTGTTTGATTACCTTTTTTGGAGGATGCTGGGACTGGATGAAATCAGGTCTGTGGTAGCATTCACTGTTTAGTGTCAGACGTTTGTTCCAGCAGCTGCCCTGAAAGGAAAATATGTATTCTACATCTGGTGGAAGTTAAGGAATTTCTCCTTGGCTCCAGGAGCCCAAAGTCCAGATTTTTTGTTAAAGCAGAACAGGGTATATGATACTCCTGCTGCTTGTTACTTACCTTTGGCTGATCAGAAGTCTGGGAAAAAGAAGAATTACAGTTGTTGCTTCAACAGGTATTTACTTGAGTGTTAAATCAGGTCTCACAAGCTCGATATCCTAGTAGCAGAGTGCTTACGGTATGGTCCTGAGAGCATCCTCCAGGTTAACTTTCAAACCACTCCTGAGTCACACTGAAATATTCATCTAGGCACACCTTGGGAATCCCAGAATTATTTGGTTGTTGTGTAGTCCATGCAGTGTGCACTTCTGAGTCAGGACAAGTAGCTGGAGCCAGGCTGGGAATGTACTGGATAAGGCTTTCTCTCTAACAGTGCTCTAAGGGCAAAGTCACATGTCTCTATCAGCGTTTAGCTGGTCCTCCTAGTATCTGACTAGCCTGTAGTTCTCTATTTCCGGTACAATATTCTGTAAGCATCAGGCTGTAGGAAACAAGATTTGGTAGGAATAAAACTTAAATTGCTGCTGAGAAATATTATGAAAAATATGGAGTGGTGGAGTCAACTTTGTAGAGGAATTTTGAAAGAATTTGAAATTATACCCAGGAGTTGTCAGACCTGCAGGCTGGATACACCATCAGGTGGATTTTTTCTGAGAGGGAAAGGGGACAGTAGCCCCAGCATTCAGGGACTCTGCTGTGGTGTGTGAGGGGGAAGAATTCGTGCCCCTTTGCCAGCGCTTGGCTCGCTTTGTTCACAGCTGCGCTCAGCCCTTAAATATTTGTGTTGACCTGATGGCAAGTGGAGATGTGTAGAGAAAGGAGTTCAAACTGTTGACCTGCTAACACCGGCTTTTGCAACTTGACTCCAGTTGTTTAAGATCTGTGATCTGCAGTTGAGCCATTCTCTTCCCATTGAGGAGGAATGAAAGGTGTTGCACAGACTGAGAAATACCTTGTTTTCAACCCAGATTGGGATGATGGTTTAAATACTGGTATTATATTATGTGGTTTGACACTGCTAGGGAATATCTGAAGTGCACTCATATTAAAGATCCTGGTTCAGTGTTAAAGATCCTGATTTAATATTAAAGTTCCCGATTAATGTAGGAAAGGGTTGCTGGGTTTTTGTGTGATTTGGTGGAGAAAGTGCACTAAGAGCAAAGCTCCCACTGAATTAACATAAACCAGAATACATGTGGCTACTCAAGGAAGTCCCTGCTTTTGTGGCCAGCATTTGCAGGAACCTGTGTACCAAAATATACAGCACCTCTATTTTTTTTATACTCCTTGGCATATGACACATAAATTTATGTACATATATATTATTCATCCGAAGTTTAGCACTGGCGGTATAATGTGCAAGTTGTCAAGGTGTTTGGGCGGGGGGGGTTTGACAAGAACCTTGAAGAAATGTGGGGGATATATACCCCATCTTCTCTGCTCCGGTCTCACAGGGCAGTTTCTCACGTTTCCCCTCACACTTCACTGCTGGGTGACATTTTGTCTGTTCTCCAGCCCCTTCCCATGAGGGTGGGGGGGGACCCCAGGTTGGAGGGGCTGAAACTCACTGGAACCGGCTGGAACCTGGGGGAGCAGCCCCTCACAACCTGGAGCAGCCTCTGGAAGTACCTCACAGCCTGGGATAGCCCCCTGGAAGCCCCTCACAGCCCCCATTTCCCCTCACAACTTGTGATAGTCCCCTGGAAGCCCCTCACAACCCTCACAGCACCTTGAAAGCCCTCATAGCCCCCATTTTCCCTCACAGCTTTGGATAGCCCCCAGGAAGCCCCTTGCAGCCCCCATTTTCCCTCAGAACCTGGGATAGACTCCTGGAAGCCTCTCACAGCCACCATTTTCTGTCACAACCTTGGCTAGACCCCTGGAAGCCCCTTGCAGCCACCATTTTCTGTCACAACCTTGGCTAGACTCCTGGAAGCCTCTCGCAGCCACCATTTTCTGTCACAACCTTGGCTAGACCCCTGGAAGCCCCTCGCAGCCACCATTTTCCCTCACAACCTTGGCTAGACCCCTGGAAGCCCCTCACAGCCACCATTTTCCCTCACAACCTTGGCTAGACCCCTGGAAGCCCCTCGCAGCCACCATTTTCCCTCACAATTTAGGGATACCCCCCTGGCAGCCCCTCGCAGCCCACATCTCCCCCTCACAACCTGGGATAGCCCCCTGGAAGCACTCGCAGCCACCATCTCCCCCTCACACCCCGGGAAGGTCCTGGCTGCCCCTCACAGCCCGCATCTCCCCTCACAACCCACACAGCCCTGCTGGCACCCGGGAACAGTCGGTACAACGCAGCGTCTGAAAAGGAGGGTGAAAATAAGGATGACAGAAAAATGGATAAAGAAAAGAAATGCAAGGAAAAGTAGAGGCAGGAACAGTTAAGTAAGTGACAAAGGTCATGGTGGGGAGACAGCTCAGGGGCACTGAGTGACTGGTGCAGGTTGGAACCCTGGATTCCTGAAGTCAGTATGTGGGAAAACATGGAATTCTGTCCTGGGCAGATGGGCTGAACCTTAGAGGTGAGGAAAAGGGGTTTGGGAGACGAGGCAGAAAGGAGCCAGGGTCCTGAGGAGAGGGGGAGAAGCTCTGGGGAGGGAGGGAAGGCTGTGGAAGACGGAGGAAGCTCCTGAGAGGAGCCAGTGCTTGGCCTGAGGGCTGAGCCCACGCTGGGGACAGTGTCCCAAGGGAAGGCACACTGAGTCAGCCTGTAGTCAGCCAAGGGGGACACACTGAGACCACTCATTCTGTAAAAATTATAAAATTAGTTTGGTTTTAGTGGCTATCGTGACAGTGTGTCTGTTTCTGGTGTTGCTGGAGTGAACAAGGTGGGTTCGACCATGATGTGTGTGAGGAAAACTCATGTGTGGATTGCTGAGGTATTCTAATTCTCTTAATTGCTCTGAGACAGGAAAGCAGAGCTGGACAGGTAAGTTCTGCACACAGATAATTGCTTTTGGTGCTTGACAGAAGCTGTAAACACTGGTCGATTCCCTGTAAACATGTAAGAGCTTCATTTACCTTTAGTTGTAAGGATTACATCAAAAATATCCTCATGAACAGCAGATTTATCTTAGATCAACTCAGTCTGTACATACCATTATAGAACAAGTAAACTAAAACACACCCAGTGTATAGTACCCAGCCAGACTAAATTTCCTCCAGTGCTAAGTTTCCTTCATTGCTGGATACCATAAATTTTGCACATGTGTGATAGATATTTGGCTCCATCTCTAATATCTTTAAAGAATAAAAACATTTTAATTACTCAAATTGTTAATTAATATGTGATTCATGCCGCTGTAACAAGATATATCTGCAACACTCCTAGAATCAATCAAGTGAAGGTTACTATTTTATTTAGGAGCAAATTGAAGATTCTGTGTTTTAATTAAAAATGTTGTGCTATATCTAAAATATCTACATTGCTTTTATCACTCTATAGTTCTATTTTTAATATTCTAATTTATTTAGTCATGTAAATTAATTTTAGTCTAAAATGGTCATTGAAGTTAAGCAACTATAGGGAAGGAAAATTTACAGCTGCAAATAGCTGCAGTTTCAGGAATGGGCAGTAATCACATAGGATAATAAGCTATTAAAATATGTGATCTTTCCACTCAAAATCAGAATAGAAAAATCTGAGTTTTTCAGAGTTACATGCATGGAAACATACGTAAATTTCTGTGAAGTGGGAATAAAAGAACTGAAATAAAGCAAAAGAGAGTTAAAATGTACATTCCTGCATACTCAGACTTTTGGTCTAGTTGGGCGTTACTCAGACCAACTTAAATGAACTCTGTGTGAGAAGAACAGCAGGATTGGGGATGGACACAGAATAGGAAAGACAGAGCAGCTGGAAAATGAACACACACAGGGAGATAGGTCTGGGACAGAAGGAATTCACATGAAAGTGTAAAGAAAGTGACAAATGTTTGTTTATTTTCCGTGGTTGTTTTGGTAATTCAAAATCAGTTAAAGTGAGTTTTTAAACCTTTATTTTTGTATCTTTCCTCTTTCTGCACATTCTGCAGCTTTTTTCCTTGTACCTTTGCTTTCTGCCCTCTTCCCTCCTTGGAGATGAATATAGACTTTTAGGGAAACTTTTCCCATTATTTTTGTATAAATTTTCCATACTTTTTGTATAAATTACTCCATCTTTGCGAGGGATTCTGTCCACACCTGTGCAGGGACTTCAGTGTAACAACACTTACGATGTTAACAGGAGTTGTTTTGAGGTTGCTAAAATACACTAGAGTCGCTACAATATGCAACCCAAACACAATTACCATGCTGAAACACCTGATTTGGTAATTTGAAGAAGTAATTGGGTTTTACAGTCCTTGAGTTCAGTGTTTAAACCTGGTGTGTTGCCTCATGCAATGAGAAGAAGCTCTCTGTAGCAAAAATGTAGGAGTTCATGACCTGTTTTTTGTTTTTAGTTTGAGAGGTGGCAGTCAGATGTCCTAAAGCACGGTACAGGAGGTGTTTGAACCTTTATATGTCTTATAAACCTTCATATGTCCTAGAAATGCTGCAGTCACTCTTCAGTATTTCATTCTCTTTGTGAGTTTGGAAGGGAAGACTTCCTCTATACATCTCCACTCAACCACAGGGATTCCATCCTGCATCTCCTCAGAGAAAGCAGCTGAATGCTGCTAGACCTCACTTTAGTGTTCTGGTGCTGTAGGTAATGGATGTTCAATGTTTTGCAAGTTTCTCCTGAAAATGCAGAGTACTTTTGCAGGCCATGGTCTTTCAAGTTGAATTCAGCCTGTGAAATCTGTGGGGAATATTTTGTATGAAGATGCCTTTGAAGCAAAGACCCATCTCTAAGCATCTGCCCTGAAAATTTGCACTTGAATTGCACTTGTGGTCACTGTATGGGAATTAAGCATGCCTAGTACTTGTTCCTGGAACTGCTGAAGTTTTTAGCCACTTTTGTTAGCTTATATTGTTTCAAGGAAATGGAAAACCATTAAATCCAAACCCTGACCAAACAAATTTTCTATTTTCAGTGGAAACTCACCTTTGTACCTGTAGCTACTATGTCAGTACAGTATGCCTTTATAAAAAAAAGTGTAGTTTTATTTATCAGGCTTTTACAGGAATAGTCTGTTTTGTCCCTCAGTGTTGTGGAAGGAAAGACCCAAGTGTTTACCATTTCCTTACCCCTCTGAGTGCCCAAAGCTCAGTGTCACCTGAGGGAACAAGGGGTGGCTTCCCTGCAGAAGCCAATCAAACTTGTGCCATTGACTTTGCAGATCCAGCCTTTCACCCAAGCAGTGATTTTTAGTACTGATGTTCTGTGACCAAACTTACACTTCTTTTTATAGAAACATGCTTCTTCCAGGTGTGTTTAGGTGGCTTGGCTATATCAAATTTATTCAAGAAAAAAGGCTTTAAAAATGTTGTCTGTGTTTCAGAGCTTCTGCTGAAAGCTCTCACCCTGTCTCCTGGCTTCATCCTGCAGTTCTTTTTAAGTTATGTACTAGGAGAGAATCTGTGATAAATAAAGGACAGATAATCCTATGTTTGTTTAGTGAACCTGAGAATTTCCAAAATAAGAGTTACAAATATTTATTTGAAAAGTGACATGAGAAGATAGGGTTTGCTGAGGAGCGGTTTTGGTACAGCCAGACCATAACATTATTAAACAAGTTACACCTACAGAAATCTGCTAAACTCAAAAGAGTGCCAGGAAACCTCCTTATGCTTCAGCAGAGACACCACATCTAAACAACTTTTGTTATGTTGTTTGATAATGCCCTGTTTATCTGCTGGGCTTTTTCTTGCTGTTTTTTTGTTGTTTGTATTTTTTTTAAACCTTCCTAAGCAGCAAATGAAACAAAATCTCTCCAAGTCTTGCTGAACTTTCAACTGGTAGAAAGTCTTTTATTGAGATAAAGAGGTAATTTTTAAAATGCAGCCTGTTTAGTTGTGTGAAATGGAATTTGTGTGATCATTTGGAAGTTGCTCTGTATGTCTGATGAAGGAAAGCTGAGGTCAGTCAGGCATACAGTTGTGCCTGCAGTGGATCTCCAATCTCCTTTCTGTGGAGGCACTTCCTCTCCCCCGTGCTTCCCCAAAGAAAAAAACAGGAAAAATTTTGTAAAATTTAGGTGGTTTATGCATAGTCTTTCTGGAATTTATTTATTTATAATTGTTGATAGTGTTTTATTGTTATTACTAGTGGTTCCTCAGTAATGCCTGGGGTAAGATGTATGACACAACCATGTAGACGTTGTGCTATGGAAAGGGAGCAGTCAGAGACTTGGGTGCATTTATTTGTACAGTTAGGCCTTATTTTCAAAGTCAGCAAAAGTTTCCAAAGCTCAGCATTTTGGAAATGGAGGTATAAGGTATAATTACATCCAACATTGAACCTCACTGAAATGGTCTGGTGGCTCAGATTGTGTGTGGAGGCTGTGAAAAGAGGCTGTATGTGGAAGCTGTCTCACTTAAAGGGCTTGAAATGCAGGGTTACATGTCAAAGAATTCTTAAAGACTATTATTCATTGAATTGTTTATTAACTGTATATATTTTATTGAATTTCTGTGCAGAAGATGTGGTACATATTTATTTTTTGGAAAAGTGATTGAAGATTTTGGGCAGCCCCAACATTACTAATAACAAATGAATATATTCAGAAGTCCAGAACTGGAGTCCAAAATACTTTGAGATACTGTTTTTCTTGGATGGATGTTAAAAACCTTTAAGTTTTGAGAGGATTCCTATGAGAAAGCACCTTTAAACTGAGAAAGGTCAATTTCTTTGACAGCCAAGACAGGAGTATCTGAGGGGTTACTTGATCCAAAACCTGAATTGTGTATGTCAGTCCTTAGGGTGTATCATTTAAAATGGGAGTGACTGGGGCTACAAACCTGGTGGGATGGTGGCTGTTCATTTCCAAATGCAGGTAGTATTTTACATTTAAACCCTGTGGTGGAGCAATGCTAAAGATACAAAGTTAAGTGCTCTGAAGGGGAAAAATGGCACCATTAAGGCTGGTGAGGCAAGGATGCAGCTGGAAGGAATTCCATGGGTGTTTGCTTGTGCTCAATGCCAGCTCTCCCTTTGCTGTAGCTCTTCTGGGGAGTGAAAGGCAGGTGGTGCTTGAGGAGGTTCTTTTATTTTATTTGTAGCATCAAGGTTTTCTTTTATACATCACTTGAGAAACTAGCCCACTGTTTTTGCTTAGACTTCACCAAACCAAGAGTTCTGAGGATATTTTGGCCCCAGTTAAAGTCATGAGCACCTTAAAAGTTGGGTCCTGCAACAGAAGGTGTTTGACAAGCTGAGGCAGAACTTTGCATTGCTGTCAAACACACCTCACTTGTTCAGCTGCAGGGACAAAAATGGTGGGGTTGTTAAAGAGCACATTGCACTTTGAACTGTGGTTTTGCTCCCTTTCACCCTGACTATCCTTTGTTTAGACTTTCACTCCAAATAAAGGAATTGCTCTCTGACTGCTGGAATGCCAGAGATTGGGAAACCCTGGATAATTTTCACACTCTCCAGCATCCTTGGTGTGTTTTTATTTCAGCATTCAGATCACAGGAAACCATTTATAGGATGTAGTGGCTTTCACATGGAGCTGCAGCCAACTATTTTCCAAAGGTTTTGAATGCTAGAAAGCAAGTCTCACCAAATTCATGAGCTCAATATTCTTCATCCATCAGTCAACAGAGAGGGGAAAAATCACACCCCCCTGAACCAAATAACTTTCTTACTTCCTTAGTGACAGATTCTTTTGAAAGTTTCTAGTGAACAGGTTGATGAGCATTTTTATAAGCTAATTTCTATTTTTAAATGTCTGTGAAATTTAATTTGTTTGTTTATTTTTGTTATGATGGCATTTGCTGTGTGCAGGGCACTTCCAAAACTTACAGCAATGTTGTCTGTCTGCTAAGCATTTGAGTGGGAGGAATCCACTGAAGAAGATAGACAAAGAGCTTGATGAACAGAATGTAAAAACTGTGCTTTTCCTTGAAAATATATATTTGCTAAAATTAGCAGAGACCTTGATTTTGTTTTCCAAGAGCTGCATATACCTTGGGCAAGCATGTCTGTGGTAGGTTAGTGGGAAAGGTAAGAAACAGAAGATGTAAAATACAGACTTTATTATTTCATTGAGTAATTTTCTTTTTGATTCTAAACAAACCAACCCAGCCCAAAGCCTCCAAAAACCTAATGTAAGATATGTGTGTATGGAGCACAGTTAAATCTTACTACTTGTGGTGTCCTTTCATGATGCAGGAGACAACTGAAATAAAACCTTGATAGGGAATTATACCTGTGACTCACTGTGATCACAGATTGTCTCTTGAAATGTTAAAATTCAGGTGATGTGTTGAATGATAGTTGTTATGATGTGAACTCTGTGTGGTCGGAGTTCTCTCACCTTAGTATGCGTTAAAAAGCCACGGAGAGGTATTTTCTAGGAAAAATTAAAACTTCCATGTTAACAATAATAAAACTCCCTTCTCATTCTCCTTAATATTTTGGCTTGGATTCCCCTTCTCTCTTTTGAAAATATTGGGCCTGATGTAATGATTTTCCTTCTCATTCCTGTCCCATGGAGACCAAAAACAGAGTTGATTGTGTGAACTGCTATTGGTAATCAAAGTGGATAAGACTTTCACAGGATTCTTTTTCTCAGGGTATTTAATCCTGTACTGACTGACGGGAGCACTGGGGGAGGGTTTTCTTAGTATTTTTGCTCCCTCCAGATATCCTGAGGTCAGAATATTGCAGTTATTGTCTTTATGGTCATAAAAGACCCATGAACTTGGAACAGAAGACTCTTGTGGGGGTTAGCAAGGAAATATAAATGGCCAAAGCTAAAAGGGTTGATTGTCTTTGGTGGAAATATATATACTTTTTGGAACACTGGAGTGGAAGTAAAGACAAATGAACATCCTTATGGTGTAATCAGCAGGTTGAAAAATCAGGTGACTTTACTTCTCAAACTCCCTGTTAGCACAGTGACTTTTTATGTTCTTTATATCTTCGTTGGTGGATGAGTCAATGTTTAAATGCTCATTTATCATTTACTATATAAAAGAAAAGCTATTATCTGAAACTCATTTTTACAGTTGCAGGCAAACCGAAATAATCATTTTCAAGGACCTAAAGCTGTTTCTTGAAGAATGTCATCATTTTCTTCTGATTTTACTTACCACTTACACCAGTATATGAGGTACCTTCAGGAGCTGTACCTTGCACAGCCTGGCTGCAGATATTGCCAGTCTCCATACCTGTACAAACGGGGCTAAAGAAACTTAGTTTCAGCAAACTGCATTCATCTTGCAGACAGGACAAAAGAGCCATTTTAAAAGCACAGCTCTCACTGAACACTTGTGCTGCTTGCTCAGTTATGTGCCCTGCCCTGAGGGCTGAGCAGCCCTACTGGCCGAGAGAGAGGATTTCAGGAGTTGGGGGTAAAGCCCCTGCTCTGCCATGGAATTATCCTTGCTCGTGCCCATCAGGAGGGGAGCTGCTGTTCTTTGCTTTTCTTTTAATGCTAAGAACCTCTCTGAGTAAATGAACTGTCTGTCTCAAGTGGTAGAGGAGTGGTTTTCATTTTGCATAATAATTTGATGACTATCCTAATAGATAATACTAATATTAATTTGTGTGTGTCATCTTCTCCATTCTCAGTCTGGATGTGCATATCTACACACAGAAGTTCCTACCTTCTGATGTTTCTCAGGACTCGTGTTCTGAGCTGTGCCACAATGCAGAGTTTTGTGTTTCCTCTGGGGAAGAGCACAACTGTGCGTATTTAAGTGCCCTGGGATGTTCTGTCAGCACCAGTGCAGCATTAGAGCTGCACCTCCTCATACACACAGAGGCAGGAGAGCAGTGTAGACAATGCCATGCATTTACTCCTGTTAGTTTCTTCTGTTAGTTTAACCTCACATAACTTCATTGAATTTTTATTCCCTTGGTTCCCCTATACTTTGCCACCCCTTTGTGCATCATTCTTTATCTCACCAAATGGCCAAAGCAGGCAAATGAGGTGATTAGCTGAGGCAACCAAGTGGTGAGACCAACAGCAGTGTGTCTGCAGGAAATGATAGAACTCTTATGATTGTGGATCATTGGGGGTTCTGCTGCTCTCTTGCAGTTCCAGGCACTCTGCCTCTGACAGAAACTCACGTTTTGTGATTCTGCATGTCCCCTTGCCAGTGAAGACATTCCCTCTCTTATTTGCTGGCAGAAAGGTGAGGTCCTGCACACACCAAGGCCTGTTCTCCCTAAATCCCACTTCAAAACCGGGTTGGAAACACAACTGCTATAGGTGTTAATTTACATCAGCTTCTAATTGTTAAAATCATTCTGTTAGGGTGACACGTGACATGATAAAAATAAGTTATGTGTGATCTTTTAAAGTCACCTGTATCTGCTTGCACATCTTGCAATTTGTGAGCACCACAAGACTGTAATTTACTTAAATGCTTTGTACCTTTATTTTATAAAAATCTATAGGTACTTTTTAAAAGTAAAAGTACTTTTTATAGTGTAATATTTTGAGCTTAGTATTGGGAGAATTGAACTGTTTTATCTGTAATGTAATAGAAGGGTATGATCTCTTCTTGAGAAAACAGAGGTTTTCTGTGAGTCCTACTGTTAGCTCATTAAGTCAGTGTTGAGATAAAACTCATATTAGGAAAATTCCCAAAATTATCTGATGCTGAAAGAGACATCTATTTATTTATTTTTGCTTTTTTCAGTGTTTGTCTTTGGGTTGTGGTTAGGTTTGGTGTTGGGTTGTTGGTTGGTTGGTTTGGTGGGGTTTTTTTGTTTGTTTGTGGTTTTTTGGTTTTTTTGCATGTTAGTCCCCCAAGCTGAGAAATCATCAATATTTGCACTACAGGGGAATTTTGCAAGTCAAATGGCCACAGGTTTTACTTGGGTAACTTTGCTGCAGCTATTTTGTGTCTTTGGTTAGAACCGAATGTCTCAACAGTTTAACATGATAAAAGATGTGGTGTCGGTGATAAGTGTGTTCATTACACACTAATTAAAAGGTGCAGCAGCAGGGATGGAATGCCACCCAGAGCCCCCGTGTTCTCAGCGTGTCTATTTTAAAATTGTGTGGTAGGAACACACTTCTGTACACGTTGTTGGGTAAGGGAAAGACCTCAGTGGTCATGTATTCCTAACCTGCTGTGGCATTTTAACAAATTGCTTTCTCAGTCACGTGATCATACTTCAGTCTTATGGTGGATTAGCTGGTTTGAGGAAGAAAGGAAAAGGTTTAATATTCTCCTGTGGCAATTTATCCCTGTGTTGTTCAGTGTTGCCTGTGATAAGGGAATCCAAGCTGGGGAACAGCTGCAGCAGGCTCTCAGACTTCTTTGCTCAGTCCATGAGCATTGTACCCAAAAGACATTGGTTTGACTTTCTCATTCTCTCTTGTTTCATCTTTCCTGCCTCCCCTCCTCCTTCTACTTCTGGGGCCGATGCTGATGGATTGGGAAAGGCAACACTGAACTTAAAAGTAACATGAGACAGTACTGCTCAAGAGATATTCAGAACTTGTCAGGATTGGTTCTATACACCTCTGCCCTTGAAAGGAATTACAAGGTAAAGTAATTTTATCTTGGAAAGCTTTTTCTGCCTGACTTTTTGAGTAGATTTCAATGTTAGGAGTGCCCATTTCCGCATGCTTCTCAGGAAAAAAATTTGCTTTTGTATGGGTCATCTTGTGCTAGCATAGAAACAGGTTTCAATGCTGCGCTTTGAATCTGAGTGTGCCATTGTTTGAGTTCACGATTAACCTCTGCCAGAGCTCTTTGTATATGGGGACTTGATGTTTTTAGCATCAGAGTGTTATGGTGCTCGGAGACAAGGGGACACTATCATAAACTCTTTTTGAAACGTGAAAAAAATATTAAAAAAGAGTGTTTGTTCCCTACTTGAGGAGAAATCAGAATTGTTAAGTGTAGAGAAAGTTCTTTAAGAGGTATATGAACTGCCTGGTAACATTTCAGGATACATGTGTCTACACATAAACAGCAGTCAAAGGTATTTCTGCTACTTCTCTATTCTGTAAAGGTCATGCAGTATCAATACTGTTCTCTGAAGAAAACAGTTGACTACTATGAATACTGGCTTTTATATGCCCACTTTCATATGAGCCCGCTGGATGATAATTAAATTAAGGTTTCTGACTCTTCCTAAGGTTGAGCTTATGAATGACTAAAGATCTGATTGATCAGAGAAGCTCAGGTTAACCGTAAAATTGATCAAAAAGCAGGCAAAGAATAACAGCGCAGCTGAGCAGTACTGCGGAGTGATAAACCCACTGCTGGAGAATGTGACTGGAATGAGGCTGCACCAGCCTGTTTTCATTTCACTGTATTTAGCATAGGGATGTCACTTAATTGTGTTGTCATCATTTCCCTTTGACAAAGAGCGCTGAAGACTGACAGGTCACATGTGTTTGTCTATGTTGCATTTTTCCTCACTTTGTGAGAGAAAGATCTAAAATGTGATCAAAAAGCAGCTGAGTCTTTGCCACTACTTTTGCTCCCTGGTTGGGTTCTGCAGAGTGTCCTGGGCTTTCAAGTGGCTGCTAATGTGGCTTTGGTGGGCAGCTCTTGCTCACACACAGAGTCCCTCAAGGAACCTTTCCTCCATGGGCCATTCCTGTATCCAGGGAATCTTTCCTCCACAGGCTGTTTCTGGCAGGTGTTGAGCCCAAGCAACTTCCCTCAAAATCAGTAGAGATTTCTCTGACAGAGCAAGGATTTTAAGCCCCTGGTGTCCTACCCCCAGCCATGTGCCTGTGGCTGGGAATAAACCACCACACCTACCTCTTCCTTAGTTACACAATCCATCTGTCTCAAAAACATGAGCAAGGGATGATGGCTCCAACCTGTAATTTGGAGACTGCCCATCTGTCAGGGGAGAAAGGCAGCAGTGGTATCTTTGATGTTAATTCCAGCTGCAGGTTCTGTGGCTTTCACAGTGCTATGGTAAAGAGAGGTTTGACTGACATGGTGTCCAGTGTCCTAAACTGAGCATGAAGCTGTGCTCTGGTTTAATCCGTTTTTCCTACTAGTTTAGTTCAGGGTGGGAAAAAGGTTTCATCCTGTAAGGCTCAATGCACTCTGACCTTCTCCCAGCAAAGCACTCAAGCAAATGAGCAAACTATATGTGCTTAATATTAAGTACATCATCAAATCTTTTGCTGGGTCATTGCAAAAATCCAGCTTGCCTTGAATGAAAAGTAAAAGATAAGATGATATGCTATTGGGAGTGAGGAGTTTTTCATGTTTAGTGTTATTTTTACAGACGCCAAGGGTTTGTTAACTATGATTTAGTCAAAAAGCATTGCTCTGTCTTCATTTTGAGGACAGAATTTTTTAGGGGTAAGAAAAGGGCAGCCAAGGAGTCAGTGGTGGCTAAAGGGATTCATTTCAAGGACATATGTTTTGATACTGGGTTTACAGTACTGATGCTGGAGATCTGATTATTTTTCTGTAGGGGGCATTTGAGTTTTTTAGGTGGAGGTTTAATGTCTTGAGCTGTATTTCTGAATTCTACCAGGCTTTTCCTATTTTTCCTAGCACAGAGGACTTGCATCAGGTCTTAAGAGCCACCTAAGATTTGAGAAACATGGACAGGGTTGAACAAAGGGTGCTTGTTGCCTACTGAAAAATCCAGAAAAATCAGGTAGAATAACGTTAAGAAATATTTTTGCTGTTCATCGTCCAGGTGTCATTTGAACATATCCTGGAGAAGGAGCCTCAAATTCCTTGATAATGTTTATTTTTGTGTGTCCCTTTTTCTCCAACTCTGTTTTCAGCATTTTCTTGGCTCGTCTTCGGGGAATTCCCAGGACTGCAGAGCTGAATGTGTGTGCCGCATTTTCCCTATGGACCACTCAAGCTCTGCCTTATTCCCTAGAATAGTGACAAGCACACACCAAGTGTATTTCAAAAATTAGGGAAGGAAGGATTTTTTTTTGGGGGGGGGGAAGGGGGTGGTTTCTACCCCCGTGATAACACCAGATACAGAACTACATTTCTCTCTGATGTGGTCCCAGGCTCATGGATTTTCATAATTCCATTGGACTTTTGTCTACTGGGACAAAAAGTGCCAAGCTTCACTTGGAAAGTTCAGGCAAGCAAATATCCCCTTTTTGTGATTTTTGTGTAAATTGCACATTAGCTGGACTGCTCAGACTAAGTCCAAGAGTGTTCAAAATAGGAACGCAATTAATAGTTAGAAAAATCTTTATTTGGTGTTTCAAGCTCTTAGGTAAATCTTACCTTGAGAATTTTATATTGCTGGTTATATAAATGCCTCACGCTGTACTGGCAGCTGATTCAGAGCTCCCTGTCCTGACTATTGAATCCAATCCTATCACACCCTGAAGAACGGCACCAGCCCATTGTGATGAAGATTCCCTTCCTTTATTCTGTGGGTTATCAGGCCGAGTTCTAACCTTTATTTTCTCGGAATGATGGTAATGGTTGTATTTGTAAATGCTGCTTTACTGGCTCTGAATATGCACAAAACTAACTTCAGGATCTGTCCCCTGCTCTCACTGCATCCTAACAGGAAAATAAACTGCTGTAACATGCATTTTTTTTCCAGTGACTATAGAAGAAACATTGAGATAGTGAAGCATTTGTCAGAACCGGTCCTTTGTGTTGCCTCACACAACCATGTTGTCTTAAAAGGATATTTATACAGTACAGGGTTGCTGTATAATACCTGGTATAATTCTCTGTGCAGTGCCAAAAATGTGGGGTGCTGTGCTTTTGAGTTCTAAAAATGTCAGGATGGAAATTCAGGCTGTTTGACACTGCACTAATTTGCTGAGAGATGTTGAAACATGTAGCCTTTTCTGTATTTTTGCACAACAGTTCGGGCTGTAATATTGCAATAATTACCCAGTGAAGTCATAATTGAAAGGTAAAAATTGAATTTAGGGTCTACATAATTTAAACAGGGCCAGATTTTACCAAGCATGACACCTTTATGGTGTCTGCTATATTCCTTATAAAACATACTAAATTTTAAGCCGATAACTCAAATGGTTCCTGTGGTATAAACTTGTGAAAAGTCACAATTTTGCATTGTGCTGCAAAGCCACCTTACAATATAGTGACTACCATGGCTCTTTAATATCCAGCAGAGTTCTCCCGCTGTGCTTTGTCAGTCGGTAGCAACATCCAAGTCTTCTTGTAAAAGTAATTCACACTTTTTTCACAACACTGTTGCTTTAATTACCACTGAACTCTGCTGTTGCTCAGACAGGCCTAGCAGGACCAAGAGAGGGTCAGCGCTGCAGTCACTGCAAAAGAAGCAAATGGCTTTTTTTTCTTACTTTATTATTAACAAACCATCTTTGATTGAAATGCTCCAAGCTTCTGAGACCCAGCCTTGTCTCTCTGCTCTCTTGGGGTATTCATTATCAAAGTAGACCATGGATGTCAATCTGAGAAAACATCAGAAATAATACCTAAAATCCTAATCAGAAAATGTCAAGTAAAGGCAAGATTCACATATCTCTTACATGCAAACAGCTGATCAGATTTTTCATATGTGCACATTGAATTTCTGATAAAAACTAACTCAACTTACTGTGTAATTTTTTGTGTGTAAAAATGTTTTTTACCCATTTGTTTGTGATTTTCTTTTTTCTTCATGTTTATTTCATTTGTTATATCTCATTAGAGCCAAAGGCATTCAGAGAAAGAAGTGAAAGATGCTGAAAGTCAAAAAAGATTGTATTTAAAATTACAAAATACTGCTTCTGTACCTTTGTCTCACGAAACGTTCAATATTTATGTATCTTCCACGCTAAAAAGCTGTAAAATAACCTTTTTAGTGGCACAAACATAATTTTCAGTCCTAGGATTGAGTGGGTTTGTCTCACTGCTTACCTTAGAAAGTCGGGTTTGAAGATGGTCCTGTCCCTCCTGCCCCTGCGGGGGGACTTAAACTCACCTGGAGAGAAATTCCACCATGGCAGTGTCCTCTAGAAACTGCAACATTCCAGCATTTTTTAACTCCTCAGAGCTGGATTGGATCATTTCTACATACAAAGGAGACTGCAAAGTAGGTTTTGGAGATGCAACTGATTTAGTCAATATTAAATCCAGTGCAACCTGCCAACCTTAACACTTATTAGAATATAGCCTATGATCCATGAACAGGATTAGAGATCAGCCCTGTGTTTCATATCTCACCTCTAAGATGATGCTGCAACTGATACCACACCACTTAACGCCACAGCAATGCAGGGTTCCTGCCTGGCTTGGAAAAAGGGGACACCTGTTGGATTAATATTCATTTAATTCATTAAATAGCCCTATTAACTATGCAAATACGCTGGGTTTTGCATGGACTTCTCGCAGTCCAAGAATGGGAATATTCTTAATTTCTGTCTGTAGCAAGATTAAAGCTGACTGGTAAAATATGATCTATGGGATGCTCAGTAATGCCATATGCTGATCAGGGCTGATAACCTAGAGCTAACATTAAAGACTTACAGGACTGACAGAAAACAGCAGAAGAATTAATTTTGAAAATAATTGCCCCACCTTACTCTAAATATTTTCCCATTCTGTAGTGTCTGGAATTAGGAGGGATAGAAAGTAGATGTCTCCAAAAAAAAAAAAAAAAAAAGAGTGCCACGAGTCAGGTAATATAAATGAGGTTTCAACATGGATTTTGGCTAGGAGGAGAAAGATTTGGAGCAGCAGAGTTAATACCTTGACTTGCAGACCTTCACACAGGAATTCAGGCAGTTTAAGAAACCTGTGATGGGCAAGATTTGCTTTTCCTCTGCTTTTCCTCTTTAGCCAATGGTACATTTTTCCAAGTCCTCATTGCCAATAGTGGGACATGCCTGCTAGGAGTACTTTGATTTCTTCCTGGTGAAAACTGCATAATATGGCAGAATACAGAAAGCAGCTGAAATGATGATTATTTGACATACAGACCTGCAGTGAGTCAAGGATGTGTGGTTGTGTGTACTGAGGAGAGAGACAAAAGGAGGGAGGGAAGGAGTTTTCTTCTTTCCTCACCTGCTCCTGGCAGAGGCACCACTCTCTCTTCCCCATCTCCTTCTTTGCACCAAGGAGCAGAGTGTTTGTTCTCCAAAAAGGCACTTGCAGGAGGTATCACTTCCTACAAATTTTTTATTTTGCATTGACTAAATAAAAGTCCCCAGTCTTCTAGTGATTTATGCAGTACTAAAACCAGCACTGATCATATGCAACAGCCTGTGCGGTTCTTTCAAGAAGCAACATTCCTGCCCTGGCATGGATAAATGGTTCCTAGAACCTGAATATAGCAGTGCTGATATTTGCTGCTCTCTGGCCTGAAGTACCTGTAAATTCACAGGCAGGAGATGCAGCTGAAGCTGTGGCTGCTGCTATCATGAATCCAGTAATATTTCCTGTTCCTTTTCCCCAGGTGCTTAGATGCCGCATATCTTTCCTCCCCCCAAACATTTGTATCCTAACATGCTGAAAAGAGTGCTTGCAGATGCCAGTGCTTCTGTGGGGTGGGGAGAGGAAGCAGCAGAAACAGAAATTTAAGATTCAGTATTTGGAAAATTAGAAAAAACCAGAAAAGACAACCTTATGATTTTCCACTATTTAAAGTTCAGCATTATTTTTTGTATGCTTTAGAATCCTGCAGCTGATCCCACACTGGTGACGCCTTTGTCAAACTGAGAACATTATAAAAAGAAGTAAATAAACATTTAAATACCTGTTTCAATTGGGCAAAGAACTCCAGATTTGAATGCTGGTGTTCCCCTAAGAGTTTCTGGGGTTCCTATGTTTTCAGCACCCAGGGAAGTACCTGATGGCTGCTCTTCCTGTAGAAGGAACAAACAAGTGGCAGAGAATTCAGACCAACTATAATATATCGGTCAGAAACGTGGCTTGGTCTGTGACAGGTGGTTTGAGTGTAGAACGAATCTGAGTTTACAGCCTCTTTTTCTTTGAGATTAATCAAATCTGAGGCAGCATGAAACTACTGGCTCTGAGAAAACAGATTGTAAAAACTGATATTGCTAGTTTTCATGGTAAAATGTAATGCATACAGAAATAGTGCATACTTCGAGAAGACTAAATGCATCCCTTTGGATTTAAAGAAAAATAATTGTAGGCAAACTTTATTTTAAACGAATTTTCTAAAAGGCAGGTGGAAAAATGAAAGGAGCCAAAAGAAGATGAAAACAAGATCTCTCTAAATATGGTAACAGTTTTGATGCCCTGCTGAGAATGAGAAGTAGGGGGTTTAGCTACCTGTTGTAGCACAGGCAGGGAATACAATCACATCCCCCAAAAATATCTGTAGGCTTCATCCTGAACATGTGACCTTGTTGTGTGACAACTCCACTCGCCAGCCATACCAAACAGAGCAACACCGTAGCCTGTTCAGGTTTAAGATATTATTACAGCTTGTGAATAAGACTCCCAGTATGTGGACATGACAACTATGAAAAACTATAATTTAGGACGCAGAGTATTCTCTTTCTGCTTTTATGTGGAATTTCACTTTAATGCGATGTAAATGACAGTAAGAAATACATTCATAGAATGTTAAAGCCTTCCCATTAAAAATTCTGTATGCATTTTATATTCTAATTCATGTACAGTCAAAAACCCTGATAAAATCATAGTACTGATTTGACTGCTGCACTTATCGCATTAATGAGGATACTTTATGCCTTTTGAAAATTGGGATATAGTCCATTATGTGATTGTGAGTGATGTGATTGTATCACACCAATTTGTTATTCAATCCCACCCCTCCCTTCAGTCAACTTTGTATATGGGAATAGCCATTGGTGAGCATACATGGAGGCAGGAAAACCTACATTTAAGATTACTATTGTCTTCTTTAATCTTTTATCTGTTAAAGAGATTATGTATATTTTTTCCAAAGCCTGAAATTTACTCAAACTTCAGAGGGGAACCCACAGAGGTATCCAAAATGCCCAGAGGAGCACCAGTTAAGGCTGGCTGGAGGGGAGACTCACCTAAGCAAACTCTCCAGCTTTCTGGATGTGTGTGGAATGTGCGATTCTGCTTCCAAATATTGTGTTCTAGACTAATCCTCATGGCTCTGCATAGTCACTCCACAGAGTGATTCCCTTTGTTCTATGCCTGTTCCCCTCCACAGGCTCCATAGGGAGAGGGGTGTCTAATTTCCATCTTTTAGACAGGCAAAGTTAGATGAGAAAACCCAGTTTGCTGTGGCTGTGTCTCAAAAATCCATTCTGACACCTCCACAATGGCAGGAGGGTGGGGACTGAAAAACGGTATTTCTGTTGTTGACAGCAAATTTATATGTTGGAAGAGCTTGGATAGTTTTAAGTCTGTTCATGTCTTCTCTTAGCCAGTCATGATGTGCTGTGGCTGTAGGAACACTCTTTGTCCTTGCAGCTTTTCTCTCCTGGTTTTAAGTCCGTGGAAAGTGTTTCACCTTGATGGAAATAAACCCCACCTGTTTTCCCCATGTGTAGCTCCTATGAGTGTTAGCAGACTGAGTACGGCTCCTTATCTCTTGTGATGAAGAGCTACATGTTCTCCAAAACACAGTAGCTGATGTATGGTAGTCCTGCCTCAGAGACATTTTGACAGCAGCATTTTAACTAGAAAATTAAATCTGCATTCTCATGCCTTTTCTGCAGTCTATCCATTAAATATTTCATTTGCCTGTAATGACGGTCTCTGTCATTAACTTGTCACAAATGTTGCATTTTTCTGATGCTGCCATCTTCACTCAGTGTCCTGTTGCTGCCTGTAGTTTTGTTTTTTGACTATTATTCCTCAGTTTTACTGCCCAGTCCATTTTTATGTTTCATATCTTTATAAAAATGTCTTACTGCTGATTTAAACTTCTCCAAGGTGGAGCTGCCACATACTACAGCACCTGACCCACTGGGGTGTTTGTGAGAGCTTTGAAACAAAAAATACCAAGTTCCTGCCATGCTGTCTTGTATTGGAATTTTTGCCCTTGTTAATGCAGGAGCATGACTTGAAAGGGTTTCTCAAAGTGTGTATCCTCTTTATTTTGGCTGCCAGTGTCAGTTTGTCCATGATGGCTATGACAGTGCAGAGGAAAAGAAGAGGCTGTGCACACGTGTGCACATGGACACACGTGTTCAGGAGGTATAAAATAGTGCAGGGTAAACACACTGTGCTTTAAACTGTCCTTTTTGGGGGTGGAGGCAAGAGATATTTAAAGGTCAAAGGGAAACATTAATAGTGTTAGATAAATTTTACTCTATTTAAATTCAAAACCAATAAGAACTTTATACAATCTTTTGGACAAAGCCTGCAACATTCTAATCTCTGCAAATCCACTCTGTACTGTTCACTGCTCTTCTTATTAATCAGTTCTACAGAGCTGTACTCCTCTCAGTGCTGTTACACACACTGCATTTTTATTCTCTAGCTTGGCCTTTTCTGTATTTTTGCTCCGTCTTACATTCAATTACCCACAGCCTGGTTTGCAGAACAGGGGGACATTGGGGGCTGCATTTAAGCCACGGCCCATTATGTCATCTTTCTTTGTATATTTTACTCTGATCTTTCTTAGGATGAAACTCATTTATGAATCTTTCTGTGGAGGAATTATGAGCCTTCTTCTGCGGGGTCCGAAATTTGCCTTCTCAATGCCTCTGTTATTAAAAGAACAAGCAAACACCCGACTTATTTACATCTTGGATCCTGGTACTTACACCTATTGTTGCAGTTTCCAGAACACCAAGGTATTCTAATTATAGTTGCTCTATTTGATGCTTTCATAATAGTATTTGGTGTTCCAAATCCAGTGTCTGCTTTCTGAGGAAGCCTTTTGTGTTCTTTGTAATATATACTTTCAAATTCATTTGAGAAGTCCATCTCCTTTCCATACGTGTGAGCTTGACAAGCCTTCCTGGAACTGGAAGCTGTTTGCCCAGTGAGAGTTCTCTTTGAAAAAAATACTCAGCTCAGAGCTTATGACATATGATGAAAGTCTTGGTCACACTTTAGGGATGGTGCCTGGGATTGAATTTTTAGAGCTGCTCAGAACTGTCATGCTTTTTATGTCATTTTTGCAATTGCATTTGAATTAATATTTCTGGTCAAGATGTGTTAAAACCAGGATATATTTATAGTCTTTTACATGTATTCATAAATAGATATACTAAAAATACATGTGTATGACATGCTAATGATTTATATTTATTTGCAGGTATTAGTAACATAATCATCTTCTACTTAATTTTATTGCAACAATAAGAGTTACAGTTCACCATCCAAGTTTTTTTCCCAGGCCTTTTTGTCCACAAATTCCATCTATGACAAAATTCCTTTGGAAAATTGCTGAGACTATTTCCTTTTTAGTATCAAATTAAACTTCTTCCTGCTGTCTCCTGATCCCAAACTTTTTTTTTGTCTGACATGATTTTTCTTCCAGGATTTTTGGTTCATCTTCTGCTTGGCAAACTGGAAGTGTGTGCCATGTTTTGGTTTGGTGATGGAGGCACGTGTTGGTGGTCATTTAATATAACTGCATTGTACAGATAGTTATTGCTTAGAATTCCAGTTAAAGTGTGATTGAAACTAGCATAATCCATACAATTGGCCAGCTTCTGGATTTAGGGTGAGGATGTAATGTTTATTATCTTCAATATGGTTTCTGTAATGTCTTGTACTGAATAATACACAGACATAGAGTTATTAGAATTAAGAGCTGTATTAGGTACCAAGAAAGAAGGAAAAAGTCCCAGCCATGATGCATTAGAAACTTTGTGCTGGAATTATAGAAGGATTTCACAGATATAGGAGCCAAGCAAATCCTTAGCTTTTAATAGTATAAAACATAGTAAATGCTGAAAGTTCATGCCAGTCTTTCAAAATAATTGTCTTTAATATTATTATTGATCATGTAGTAGGAGACACAGCCTGAGTGCTACAAGGATTTCAAGGGAATGCTTTACAGCTTAATTATGTTTCCCTGGGAGATTTAACATAATTCAATTTATTTTCCCTCATGTTTCATCAATCACTATATGAATAAAAAGGATATCTGAGCTTCATTTCTAAGTGAATACCTGTAGATTCAAGAACTTTTGGCAATATAGATGTCAGAGAGAGGAATGCAGGACACCTTCTATGGGGGAATGAACCTGCAAAACCCGAAACAGCAATGGTGAAACTGCTCTTTTTTGCTGGTAAATTTTCTGAGGACAAACTGTTCCATGTGGCCTCTGTAAACCCAGCTGGGCAACAAGAAGCCCCCTGAAGTGGGGCCAATTAATTCTTTTTAGCCAGCTATTTCTGACAAGGTTTGATTGGGCATGTCAGATGCACATGCATGTTCTGTTTGTCTCACAAAGGGTACTGATAAATTAAATTCATTTTCTGTACAGTAGCCTGTTACAGAGTAACTTATAGGTGGTGTTGAATCTCCCTGTTGCTCAGTACCCAGCAGCCTCTTAATCTCCATTTTGGATGCTGCCAGATTATTCAGGATATTCATCACATGCTTCCAAAGCACCCATTCAAATGAAATTGAGATTATTTTTTAGGGCAAAATGGGAATCATCTGAGATGGTCTTTCTATACAATGATCATCGCAGATGTGTTTTATGCAAGGAAAGTCCTGTTTTAAGACAGTCCACATATTTTGCTGATACTGTGGTGGTGTGGATCACTGCACTGGTTCTGTTGTACCTGTTGGGGCCTCTCAGCAGCTGGTGAATTTTGGGGGCAGCTGAGTGGTCACAGCACCAGCACAACAGGGAGGGAGAGGAGCTCCAGTTCCCTCCTTGGCTCACCTGCTGCACACTCTGGTTAGCAATGGCAGGAGATCGTCTATTGCTGGGGGGTTGGATGAAGGAGCTTTTTAAAAAATATCAAATAAGTCCAGATCTGAGTCAGTGACTTTTAAAATGAAAGGTCTGCTCTATTACTGTTAATGGGCAGGCTTTCATAATTCTTTGCTATTAGAGTACTAACTCCCTCTTTTCAAAGCCTTCCTGAACCTCTCATTGTCCAGCATTTGTATCCCTCACTTTAATGAGTGCTAAATAAGAATTATATAAGTATTTCAATAATTCTCACTGGACAGTTAATTAAGCATCACTGACTCTAAGGAGCAGTCAGCTATTACCTCCTTTTACAGACAAGTGCTTCCACAGACACAAAGGGAAGAGGTCAATTTAAAAAAAAATGATGTGTGGATTAGTAATCTTTCTCCGTAATAAATGATCTGGCTAACAAGCTGAAACAGTGAAATAAAAACTCGTCTTTTTTTTTTTTTCCTTTTTTCTTTTTTTTTTCTTTTTTTTTCTTTTTTTTTGGTTCCCTCATTTTTTCGATCTAATCTCTTGTGTTCCTTCAACCTTCTTTTATGCAGGAAATGAATTCCCTTTAACTTTTTAGGGCCTGAATATTTTGAGCTAAAGCTCTCTAAATTTGCTTCCCTCAGAAGATGGCGTGGGGCAAGGCCCTGCCCGGTTCTTCATCGCACAGTCGTTTTTATCAGCTTCTGTGTTTTCTCCCATTTGATAGATCCTATCACAAACTTCACCTAGAGTGAGTGCAAAGGACCATAATACCAGTCTTACACACAGGGTATTTTATTAAGTCCAGCAGTTAAAAATGTACAAAGTTCCTTGTAATAATCCATTCATTCTGTTCTCGCCTGATTCTTGGAGTAAGCCTGCACAATTATTCAAATCCCAGCTTTTAGCTACAGCATACACCTCGCCATGGGGCTATGCCTCTGTAATCTTGCTTTGGTCTTGCATGTCAAATGGAATTAACTCCCATAAGAAATGTATGCGAAGACAACCCAAAGTGTCTAATCCTACTGCTGTCTTAAATTTCTGAAACTCAGACCTGTCATCTTTTTCTATAGCTTTGTTGAAGTTCTCACTTATGCTTCAGTCCATCCAAAGATGAAGTTTAGGGAAATTTGCATTTTTATGTATTTTTCAGTGGTGCACTCCTGTGGCCTTTTCACATATTCCCTTTGTGGAATTATTTTCCCCCTGAACTCGAGTCCTGTTTCACACCCTGTGGAGCTCCTGGTGGAGGTGGATCCGATTGCTTTTAGCTGGCAGTGTACAAGTTTAAACACACAGGGCTTTACGATGCTCACGCGTGGAAATAACGATATAATTATGAATACACCTCAGCAGCTCAGCCCAGCTAATCACAAAACCTAATTCTGCCTCGATTCAATCTCCAATCGTGGCGCTTTCTTCCCGAATAAAGCTGGAATTAGCTGTGCTCGGTGTAACCGTGCTGTTTGTGTGTTGCACTCAGAGCAGCTCAGTTTTCCCAGCAGCATTCCTGATCCTGCTGCTGCTGTTCTCTAGGGGGCATGCTTTCAGATTCCAGCCCCAAAATGCCTACATTATACATAATGAAAGGGAGGCAAAAGCACAGCATTATCAGAGAGAAACTTAATTTTCCACTTATTCAATCAAATAGCAACCAGATCTGATTAGGGGTGGCCAATTTTAGATGAACCAGGCAAAATACATTTACATAGGGGGTCCAGTTTCAACATAATTTCAGTAAAAAGCAATTACAAAATTATAGTCAGATGGAAAGCTGGTTCTTCTGGGTGTCTTGGCTAAGTGAGGTTGGAAGGGTAAAACTGTAACTTATTGTAGTGGATATTTAATAAGTGGTAAAGCCTCAGCACTCTCCACTTGAAAGTTAATTAAGGCCGTGGAATGACCATACTTGTACAGCAAATATGTTAATGGGTTGGCCATGGTAACTGTCACAACAAAGCCCAGCGAAAAATAATGGTTTCATGCATCGTTTTTGCTGATTGTTCCATCTTTTAAAATGTGCTCTTATATTTTGTTTTGGTTTTGCTATTTTGAGGAACAGAGTAGCAGTATTTAATTTAGGAACTGCTCAAAGTCATTATTAGAAACCAAGGCAAATACTACAATGCAGATAAAGGTTAAGATATTTGCTTATGTACTGGCACTATATAAATGTCAATAAGTAGTGCATGTCAGGGAGACTTTCTCTTGCTTTAGTTTTTTTTTTAGGCAGATTGTGTGGTTATTAGAGAGTCCAATTCTGCTCAGAAAGCTTGAGCTAATCCTTTGTATATAGTATTTAATTTATGAGTGTAATTGCAGCATTATTTTTGTTGCCATTGGATGAATGAATGCTGTGGCACACAGACTATCAGTTGATTGGTGTACTTTAAGTGGATTAAATTGTAATTTTCTTCTGAGAAGTCTCCTCATTCAGAGTATGGTCAGTTCTGGCCTTCAGGGTTGATTTTGCATGCTCAGTTTCATGAATTTTGAACTTCTTTAGCAGCCCATGCAAGGATGGGGCAGGGGAACACTTATCCCCCCTTCTTTCAACAAGTCTGGGGACAGCCTAACAAAAATGGTGAAGAGTTAAGAGGAAACTCTGTCCAACTCTGTACACAGAGGAAGGTGATGAGGTTGGCAGATAGTGATACCTGCAAGTGGATGGCCCATTAGGGGATAACTAAGAAACCTAATAAGAAAGGATCTTAAGGGAATACGTAATTGTGAAGGATAAATTGGGTGGGAGAAGAAAAGAAGGGTGGTGGGAGAGTAAAAATGGCACGACAGAATGGCAAAATGCAGTGCATGTTTGCAGCAGCTGAAGGGAAGACAGAAAAAGAAAAAAAAAACCTCCAAAAAACAGAAAGGTGGAAATACTTCCAGGTTATCCTGTCCGTGTGAGGGAGTAAAACAAGGCCTGGGTGTTGTGTTCCAATAAAGCAGGCTGGTGTCAGCTTTGTTCAGTTAATGAGTGATGCTGTGTGAAATCAGGAGTTGGACTCATGTCACAGCACACACACTACAGCAGTGCAGTGTGAGAGATGAACAGCAGTTTTATGTGATGAATTCCCGGCCAGCATGTTTTTACTAAAAGATGAAAAACTTATTTGCAGTGGGAGAGCAATACCCTTTTAAAAGTTGTGGTGGTTTGGGCATTCCCAATTGGCAGCTGGGAACTGTTGCAGTGTATGGTGGCCCTTGCTGTTTGTCCAATGCCCAGTTGGCCAGTTAACAGTTAAAAACTGTTTCAATCTCTGAAGTAATTCCTTCATCACCCTTTGCAAGGTTGTGTCACATACTTTAAAAAGGCTCAGATAAATTGATCTCTCTCTATGGTACCAGGTAAGGATGCCACAGAGTTCCACCTATGTACGTGTCTCTTCTCTAAGTGAAAGGTCTTTTGGGAAGGTGATGTCTCTTAATCCCTGTTCCAAGACCATTGTCCCACTTTTGCCTGAGATCTTGAGATGCCAGTGAAATACAAATAATGATTGCAGCCATGCATGAGTGATTCAGTTCTGATTTTTTGAAAAAGTGTTCCATTTTACTATCTCATTCAAGAGCATGGAAGCAAAAATAGGCCATTTTGAGCAAATGATGCATAATCATGGACCTTAAACACCTTAGCACTGAGCTCATCACTGAAGGAGGTTGGAATATGCTCAGTACTTTCTCAAGAGATATCCAAGTTGGTGTCAGATGACTTCTGGGTTCTTCTGGAAGTTATAGAACTGTATAATGAGACTGTGTTATGTTAACCCAAATATTTTTGCTAATGACTGCTAATTCAGTCATTCTACTTTGTTTTAAGCTGGAATGTGTAAGGCCAGTGTGCCACATTGGAAAACTTTAAAATACACCTAGTCTTCCTGGAGAAAAATTTTAAAATAATCCATTATCTTTTTTTCAAAGAATTCGCACAGCAGGACAGGCTTCAGGTTGTTCTGAAGGACAAAATACATCCTGAGTAACAGCTTGAATGAGAACTCCAAAACAATTTCCCTAGGGCTGATAATTTAGACAATTGAATTCTATTCTCCATAAATACCTCAAATGTCCTAGACAAGTGCTAATGCCTCTGTTGTCTTCTTTTTGCTGACTACATCCCTCCTGGTCTTCATAGAAAGACCTCTGAACAATGTGACTGGGGAATGGAAAGGTGCAGGGAGCTTGGGCAATAATATTTTTGCAGTGTTATCCACCAAAAGAGAAAAACGTTTGTCTTTGCAACCACCCTGCTCTTGTGCGCTCTGTGCTTTCACTCCTGGCTGACAGTTTCTTAGATCAGTTTTTGCGTTGTTTTCTTGTGTGGTGAAACTCTTCCAACAGTGTTAAGTCACCTTATTTTTCATATGTTGCCAGGTCCTCCCCATCCCTCTTCTTCCTGTGTCAGCTCCAGAGCTGCAGATTTGTTCTGCCCATAATCAGTTTGAGTCAGTTTGGGTGACCTTGACTTTGGCTGTATTTTTGTGACTCTTCTCACCCTCTCTAAACTTTGCCTATTTAAGGCTGTAAGTCTCTAGCTCTCCACAGATTTTTTTTTTTCCATACAGTATATATAGCCTGAGGTATTGTTGTTTATTATTCTAATAAATGTGTGCATAAGTGTGAATGTGTCTGCAGTACCAGAAATACACAAAAATCTTTCTAGGCATGTAAAGAGTCAGTCCTTTGCTTGAAACTCCTTACACTTGGAAAGTTTGCTCCTGTAGTGTGCTGAGTCTTGGTCTTGACTGGATACCTCCAACAACTCACAAGAGCTTCTCTGCCAATGTAGCAAATGAGTTGTTTTGATTTGGGGGACAAGAAACCACCAAACTCCAACAAAACAAAACCAACCTCCCCAAACTTTGGTCCATCTGTATTTTAATTTTATTCTTTCTGTTACTTATTTTCTTTTTAATTAGCTCGTTTGTTTAAAAACATCCTCACAAACTTTGATTCTGGGTTGACTTTTCAAGGCTTGCCTTTTGCCCTGTATAGTTTTCTTGATTGTTTAAATCCTCCCTGCTCCAGTATCTAAATGTATGAGCCTGGTCTTAAGATGATGGTCTCACTTTCAAATGGGAGTATCAAAAACACTTAGCAATGCGCTTGCAAGGCTTGCAAAGTGATTTTAAATCCTCTGATAGAAGCTATCTATTATAATTGCACCAAGTACTATTATTAATGTCTCCAGCCTCTCCATTCTGTTTTTGCTCAAGCCATGCCCAAGAACAATTAGCTGTTTGTTTGACCCACATTATAACATCAGCTCTCCATTATGATAACAGTGGAATGACTAAGAACAACACATAATCTTCAGATTTAATGGGGCAGAAGACTGCAAAGGGCCAACCCCATCTTCATAAAATGCCCTCAAGTCAGCAACTTTATGCAGAGGTGGATCTGGCACAATGTGATTTCTGTGGTTGTATCTGATTGTTGCACAAAAATCCAGGACTGATACCAATGACATTGCAACAGATTAGTCATAAACTGCTGTTGAACACAGAAAATACTGGGGGAAACTCAGCATCTCAATCTCTGTTGTCTTTAGGGGAGCCAAAATTATTTAATCCTGTCTGTTGATGTGCATGCAAATGAGAAACATTCCCTCTTCCCAAAATTGCTTGTATGTGCACAGACTGTTCACCATTAATGTTATCAGTGCAGGGGCTGTTGTGTTGGTAAGGTGATTGGGAGCTGACCAATATAGGGGCACATCAGTGGATGGACACGACACTGAGGACATCACAGCTTGCAGTGCAGAATTTTCTGAATAGAACTGTTGTTATGACACCCTGTAAATTAAACTGCCTCTTGCCTTATAAAAACTGTGTTTGTAGACAATAACCTGCAAATACATTGCATTCTGAGAGCCTGAGACTTAAAATGTACATATTGGTCCAATAAATAGCATCATGTTATCTGTTTTATTTTTCTGCTTCTATTGAATGCAGAACAAGTGCTGCTAAGAAACAAAAAGGACATGCATTTATTTTTGGGCATAGGACTTTGCAACCACTTGGGAAGAATATTCTTGATTGAGAATCAAAACATTCCATGATGCTTAACAAACCTGCAAATTGAAAAATCAACATCTGCCCTGTGTAGCAACTTAGCAGGAGAAAGACCTGTAGCCTGAAAAATTCAAAATGCTCCTTAAATTATGTTTCAGCGCATTTTTAAAATTACTGTTCTCTGAATCAAGGCTGGTTTTATATGGCAGCATCTGTTGCGTGGATGGACAAAATCTCCTCCTGCACTTGCCCATGGCTGCAGAACGGGACGGATGGACCCACAAATTCAGATTTGCATCTCCCTGAATGCTCCCACAACAATACTTTAAAGCAAATGAGATGCATCGTTAAATCAGTGAGGATGACCTCATTTGTCCAAACCCCACAACTCCTACACTCACTGTTCCCCTTCCTGTTGGAATGTTGGAGTTTTCACTGGAGCAGCCAATGGGGACGAGTGGCGCATGGTCCACTTTCAGACAGAGGAAGGCACTGCTCTAAAAGAAACCAGTGATTATGCACTTACTGGCAATGCTTGCTGAATGTCTGGAGTTTTTTTGTTTGGTTTTTTTGTGTTTCCCTTATTTACATATCACAGACATGTCTTTATAAAGTTACTTTAATAATTTATTAGATTGATCTTTTCTGAAATCTGTCCAGGCTAAGAGTCATTAGGAAAAGTTATTTCAACTTATTTAAAGGTTTGTGCCTGGGTAGGGCATTTACCTGCCTCATTGCAGATATTCTAAAAATACCTCCATGTCCATGCTATTATCCATTCTTCACGTCCAATTGCTCTGTTATAGTAATAGTCAGAAGCACACCATGTAGTAATTACTTACAGCTGACTTAAGAAAAGAATATTCAACTCCCCCACTGTTCCACTAGAAGGTCTTTATGCACTATTAACTCATTCCTGTTTATTAATACTCTACTGGTAATTCTGGCTGCTGCTTTTTAGGTTTGTAATAGGAGGATTATTAAACAGCAATTATTGACCATATGGGTTGGTGAATATTTGTGGTGGTTGTTGGGTGGTGGTTCTGTTGTGGGTTTTTTATTTTTTTTTTAATCCTTTTAGGTTGTTTTTAAGGAGCCACATCACAATATAGTGGTGCAACTTTACATCTGCCTGGGATTAACAACCTTGGCAGCATTCCCCACCTAGAAAATGCAAATTCCATATTTCAGAAATATTTGAAACTGTGGAAATACAGAGCAGTTTAAAAAACATTAAAACTATGTGCCAGATGAAGTGAAAATATTTTTTTTCCTTTTCTCCAGCAGCGGGGATAGGGTTTGATTATTTTTTGTTTGGTTTTTTGTTTGTTTGTTTGGGGGTTTTGTTTGCTTTTATTTTGATCTATTTCACTTTCTTTGACTTTTTTCTCTTTTTTTTTTTTTCCCCTTCATTTTGTAGTTGTCCTAGGATTTTGTAATGGTCAAGTGTAAATTTCAAAATAATCAAACTTCTTCTAGAAAAGTGTGAATTATACCACTTTTAAAAACTAGAAATCTGCCTTCCTCGGTAAGCTTGCCTAGTGAGAAGATTGAGGAGAGACAAAATTACAGCAATTATCTCTCAAATAGCTGGGCTGAAAAAAATGGTATCTTCCCCCTTTTTCCTCTCCTGCCTTTTTTTCCCTTTTTAAAAATAAATTTAAAATCCGGCTGCATTTCCTGCCTTTGCCAGCAGCAATAGCTGTCAGTCATTGCAGTGATGCCTCCTTTTCCCACTGCTCTGCACTGGGAAGGCCAAATCAGCCACAGTTTTGGCACCCACTCTCATTGGGGTGAGAAAAGAAAAGGACTTCAGTAGGGGAAAAATATGTAGCAGCAATGATAAAAGGTAAACATGAGTGTGGGATGTGGTGTAGGAGAAAAGGGATTTGGGAGGCGAGTTGATTTTAATGCAAAAGTACTGGGCTGCAAGTAAATATTTTTCAAAATATATTCTCATTTCTACATTCTCTCTGGGGTTGTCCCTAACACCACTGAGGAAAAGTCAAACTTTGAAAACCAATTACTTGTATTTGCCATTGCCACGGCTTTTTTCTAGAATTTTCTTAATCCCTTAATACTCTTCTTAGACTTTCTCAGTGCTCCTACTTGTGTGTGTTTGACTTGGATTATGAGTCTCAGCTGTGTCAGTGTGGTCCTCGGAGCTCCTGACCAGTAACAGCTCCATTTAGACATGATTGTGGGCACAGTTGTTCCTGGGGATTGTTGCATAGTTGAAAAATCTCTGCAATACTAGAATAACTAATGTGAAAAATAACTAATTTGGAATCTGAAATCTACTGCTTTATCACTGACTAAACACTGTATTTTTTTTTCTTCCTTTCTTCCTTTTTTTCCCCTTACCTTTAAAGTTGAAATTCTTTCCTGGACCAACAAAACAAATTACTGTGTCATGTGCCACATAAAAAATCATTCCTTCCTTCAACAATTATTGCTTGGAAGGTATATATTTTTTCACAAAAGCTGGTGCACTCCTTTGCTTTTAGGTCCTGAGTGTTGTAGGGACACTTTTTCTCCCAGGTGGCAAAGCTAAGAGAGGAAAACTGAAGGGATATGCCCTCAGTAGAGAAGGATGGGACTGGTGGAAGGTGGGAAGTCCTTACTCATGGGCTTTACCTCTGCTTTTCCTAAAATATTTGAACTACACTGGTAGGAATCTGTTGAGGGGCATTAGACAAGGGGGGCTGAAGGTATAAAAAGGTGACATTGATTTTATTGCTCAGAAATATGGGCCAGTTAATTTTCTTTATGTGCCTGGCATCTTTGCCACGCTGCGGGATTTTTTTTTTGCCTGGTATAATTTGTTATTTAAAATCATTGTTTAGGTGGAGGTGTCATTTCCAGTTCAGAATAAAGGAATAACTGGAAATCCTGAGTGAGGTGGTCCTTGGTGCCCAGCAGGGCTACAGTGGCTTGACTCTCATCTGCAATTCAGACCTACCCTGAAATAATCAATTATATCCTAATAGGAGAATGTTCTAAAATTTTACTCCCATGCTCTAAAATTGCAGGTAAAAACTGACTCTGCTGCTGACATGTAGCTTAGTCAGGCTGGTAAATGAGTAGAGCATGATATTCCTTGAGAAACTGGAGTGGAGGAGCAACCCCTAACATGCTCAGAGGAAAATGTTGTGCAAGTGATTCAGCTCTTCTCTTGCAGAGGAGAGATTAGAGGTGCACCACTTTGTCAGTTCACCTCCTTAACTCATCATATATTATTTATTACAAGGATTTGGTTTCCTAAGCCTGTCTTCTTTTCTCTTTAGATACCACTGACTATTTGATATTGAGAGCTTATTTTTGATGATGATGCTGATGATGATGATTATTTTTATTATGTACAGGGATGTGGGGAGAGACGGATTTTGAGCAACAGTAAAACCCAAGCTTTTAAACATATGGACTGTCAGTGTTTTTGTAGTGTTTTGGCACTTTTTGCACCTCGTGCTGATGGTGTGATTGTGGTTGGTTCAAATGCATCTGGGGTCCCCTGTAGCCTTGATTCTAGGGGCTTTTTGACTCTGCTATAACTTTGTGCATGGAGACTCTTAACTGGCTTAGACACCTTAAATACATTTGCAAGATTTGAATGATAAAAAAGAAAGAGAAATCTTATTACTCATCAGCCCCATTTTATTAAAAAAAAAGTTAAAATCTGTGATGACTTGGGGTTTTTTTGTTTTTATTTTTATGCCAACCCACTCCCAAAACTTATAAACTAATGAAAATATTAACAGAGAGCAGGTACATTCTTGGCGTAGCTAATGTTACAGAGTGGATTTTTCCATTTTTCAAATGTTCAGAAGAAGCCTTTTAATTAAAAGGAGGGGAAATCTTGTAGAAAAAATTACTTATATGGGCTAAAAAAAACCTTAAAAATCCCAACAAAAACAAAACAGAAACCAAACCAAAACAAAAACACCCAAAAAACCCCAAACCCCCTGAAAAACCAAAACGAAACCACCCCCCAAAAAACCCCACCCAACCCCCCCAAAAAAAAAAAAAACCAAACTAAACAAGCAAATAAAAAAAAACTAGGCAGGAATAAATTTGCTCATGTGTTTGGCAAACTGAGAGCAAAACTGTCATGACTTTGTCCGGTTCCTAAAAGGATGATCTGAGAATGTTTGATTAAAAGAACTGGACTGTCTCCCCACTTGCGCCAGACATAAAAATTATAAAGAATATTAAATGAAGGTGTAACAATGTGACACATCCCTGCTTTTTCCTCTCTTTGCTCCTCTCTCCAGGCAGCTGATGAGAACAGAGGAAGGAGCAGATGATGGCACCAAATCCTGCCCTGGAGCTGAGCAGGGCTCAAAGAGCAGCCCCGTGTGGAGAAGCAGATGGAGCTCTGCAAACTGTAAGTGCTGCTCTGGTACATTCCTTCACAAACCAACCCTCCCTATCTGTATAAACTGCATTTTCTGGGCAAATTCCTTCCTAAACATTGTTTTGAGAGAGAAATACTGCTTTCCAAGTGGCTTTGGTCATTCAAGATCTACCCTTCCTCCCCTGTCTGCCATTCCACCCCTTTGTCCTTGCCCACACTGACTGAAACATTTTGGGTTCATTCTTTATACGTTCTGATAAATCTTTTGTAATGGATTTTTGGGTTTTGCAGCTTAACGATATCAAATCCTTCCTAAGATTTATTGTCAGTCTCACTTGACCTGGGGATCAGAACTTAGAACGTTTGATGGAATTTGTTGCAGAATCAGGGAATGTTGTGAAAGTTGCTATTTTTGGTTTCTGTTTTGCTGTATCTGGAGACTATAGTTTAAAAAAAAAAAATGAAATGATAAATAATGTTTTCTTGGGTGTTCAAAACATGATGAGTGTGTGTGTTTCATGAACTTTGGCTTCTGGACAAGCTGATTTGTACTATTCCTGATAAAGACATGCAAGACATCCAAGGTTTTTAGCTTATAGAATTTTAGAATTCCTTAAAAAAACCTGGTGCCACCACGTCCCAGTGAAGGTTATAGACTGCCAGAGTGAGAATTTCAGCTCCTGCTAATCAGTCTGCTTTTCACAGACCCCATTTGAAGGCTTCACAGACCCTTCCAGCTTGCTGGAGACACTTGTCTGTACAAGCAAATGAGGAAATTGCTGTGTTGGAGCTGGTGTGGACCAGATGTTTACAGGGGATAGGACTGGTGCTGGGTCAGGTCCTTTTTGTAGAATACAGAGAGGGTTTGTTGCCTTCCTTCTGCAAAGTTTGAGGCTGTGCCACCATTCCATTTGAGTGCAAGAGGTGGCCCCATGGCACTGAGAGGAAGAGGAGCAGTCTCATAAATGGCATTTCTTCCAAAGGGGACCCAAAAGAAATTAAGTTTAGCAGAGAAAACAAGTTTCATCAGTTAAGGCAATAAAGCACAGTCCCGGAGCAAGTCAATAATGCTCAATTGACAGCCAGTCAATATTTGTACTGGATTAACTTTTCAGGGAATGTGGAGATTTCGGGGGGTTTTATGTAAACACTGTAAATAGGCTGGGACACTAAAGTACGGTTACAAATACCGGGTGTCAGATTAGATTAGGATCACTTCCCGGGAGCAGGATTTCTCCTACCACGAAAGAGACATTTATATCTTGTGAAATGAACACAGATACAAATTTTTTTGTTTGTCAAATATATTCCAAAATGCAGCTGGGCAGATCTCATGGCAATGCTGCTCAGAACACTTCAAAGGGCAGCCTCTGTCTGAGGCCAGGTTTGCTCATCTTCTGTCTGTGCCATGCTACCTGTGCCAGGTAGAGCTGCAATTTAGGTGGCATTGTGTCTGCAACTCGATTAACAGGAATGCTGTACAAATTAATTTCAATTTTGAGCTTAATATAATGTAAAGAGCTATTAAGAAATATTCTGTATTTGTCATTCTTCCTCCGTGCTGAAGAATTGGATGGAACAGCAACAAAAACATGCTGGTTTCTGACATGTGTAATCCAAGGCTCTGTCTTTACAAGCCTTCTTTATGATGTTTTGCAGTGGCACTCCTGGCTCCCATTTCTAACCAATGAAAAATCCATTTACCTTTTCCAAAACTGGAAGCAAAGTGGACAAACATTTCAACAAGCAATTAGCAATTTATAGTGCTCTTTTTTTCAAGATGATGTCATCAGTTTTCCTGACTTGTTTCCTTATTATAAGGAGCTCAAATCATGACAAGATTCCCAGTTTTCTAGAAATAATTGAGGGTGATTTGACCTGTCCTGCCTGTCCCCAGGCATGGAAATGAGGGCAGACAGAATCTGCCACTGCCCAGATTGGTAAAACAGCCCAAGTGTATCTGATTTTATGTGTATGAAGCACATGCATGGCACTAGTGAAGTCCATGCAGGTAACACATCACTAGGAATCCCTCTTGCTGGAAAGTAGATTACTGCATTTTATTGTTCTTCCTTTTATTTCGCATGGACTTTTTTTTTCCCCATAGAAAAGGTAATTAGGCCATAAACAGAGGTCTGACAACTAATTTTATCTGCAGCAAAATTAATATCGTAAGCAACAGATAATTTCAGCTGAGCAAAATTAAAAAAGATATATTTTAATGACATTTTAAAACCAGAAAATCTAATTTTTTTCCTTCTGAACTTTTCGTACCTGGCTTTTTTGATATGTGTGGAGATGCTCGTTCATTTAGTGAACAAATGTTTTGCCTCTGTACCGTTCCTGCCTCACCACCAGGCCTTGCTGGTGTCAGCCTGTGGTACGAAGTTGCTTTTAATTTCCTCTCTCTTGTTCTCCGGTTCCTTTCAAAGCAGGAATGATCTGAGGGAAAAGACATTGCTTTTCTTACCTCTAAATTTTCATTGACATTAATAGGAGGCAGGTGGCCAAATCCCCGCACACAGCTTTGAAAATTTAAGGTTTAACTTTTTTTTTTTTTTTTTTTTTTTACCCTGGGCAAATTCTTACATTGCTGGAGTTGTGAATCCTCAGAAAAGATATTAAATATGCAACCATACCATGTCAGCAGTGCCTAGAGAGTTTATCTAAAAAATTATCACCTACCTTCCAAATCTATAACCCTAAAATATTGATTGGTTAAAAGGTAGTGGATAAAGATTAAGACAGCACAGCAGCAGATTACCCTAATCAAATAAAAAGACTATTAACAGAGCTGCTCACAGTTCTAAAGATGTTGGTTTGAAATACAGATGTCTTAACCAAAGTGCTATGTCTCATTTTCTGAATGCATTTTTGAATGCATTTAAATAAATTACCAAACAGAAAGAAAGCAGAGAAAAACTCCACATGCTCCAGACAGTAAATTTCCATTTATAATACAATTATTTCATGCCTTTCAGTAAGTAGTTGGAACTTTTAAAGATCTTTTCCATTGGATAGTGAGAAGTCAAGCAGTGGATTCTCAGCTTAGAAGGCTCCATAGGCACATGCATGATTTTAAACCTGTTAGGTTAATTTGGAGCTCTAGGATCATTTGGAAAACCATCCCTGCTTAAGACCAGCACGGGTTCAAGTGGTTTTGAATTTGTCACAAACATTTTATTTAGCTTATTAGTGTTCCATAGGAGTAAGCTACCGGGAATACCACTTGGAAAAGAGCGGCATTTGTCACTAATGCTTTTAGTGTACAGCGGGAACTTTTATCCAGCCAAAGGCTGAGCTGTGGTTTATCCCCTTGGAAGAATTTCCCATTGAGTGACGGCTGAGCAGGGATTGAGCTAATAACCCATGCCCTGGGTTATTGGAGTCACGGAGACAGAAAGAGAAAATAGGGCGGGTAATGTATTAATTTTCATCAGTTATGGACAATACTATTAAATTACTGGCTCTTGTTGAAATAATGTGTCACCGATTAATAATGTCATTTCAGCTTCCCAAACTTTCCTACCTAAAAATTTTGATTCAAAAAGAAAAGATTTAAGAACGTGTGAGAGAGGTTTCGGGCACTCTGAGTCATAGGTATGGAGGTCTTTTGTTTTTGTTTGAAATCACACCTAATTTTAAGTCACAGTGTAAATGAGGTTTTAAAAGTTTTAAACAGTGATGTGGATAAATTTGGAATTAAAATTGAGATCTGAAATGTTGTGTTGCTCCACTTTTAAAAATAAGTTTCCTTCTCATTTGCAATTAAAATGCCTAGAATCTGCATAAAATGTGTGAAATTAGAGATAATTGAAATACAGTAGCTATAAATATGTCTACTCCATTTGAAAAATAAATAAAATGTCCACTAAAAGGGTGCGAAAGCCGTACCCCCTTCTCTTGTTTCTCACATTTGGATCTCTGGCATTTTTCACACTTTTATAGCTAATTTTTATTGCAAAACAATATGTTACATTTGTAGCCGTTGTGGGAATGCAGAATAGCCCCTGGCAGCTTTGTAAAAAATGCAATGTTGGGAACACATTTAGAAGAATATAGCTTTCAATTTCATCCCCAGCATTGGTGTTGTGGAATCATATTAAGTGTGAGCTAACAAAAACAAAGGTGGGGGGAGAAAAACGTTAGGGAAAATAATTTAAATAAGCTATTATTTAAAGTACCTTCATTCTACCCTGTTTGGATGTTTTCATAACATAAGTTGTTGTGATGTAGTGGGTTTTCTGGGAGTGAGGCTCTAAACCTGGTGCCATTCCCTGGAATGTCTTGTGGCGCTCCAGGGATGAGCAAACACAGCCTGGTGCTGCCGTGGGTCAGTGGGCCCTGGGCAGGGAGCCTGGAGGAGCATTTTCCGTGATCAATTATTCCTTGTTAGCCTGTGCTCTCGGGAGTGTCTGCTGCTAGAGTGGAGCAGCATCGCACATGCAAATTGTAAAGAGCTTCTCCAACTTCAGTCTTGAAACTCGAAAAAATATTATTCACCTAACAGCCCGTCTATCCTTCTTAGTGAAATTGCACTGTGCTGTCCTATCATTTCCAATGCTGCTGTGTTTCTATTCCTGGGGAACACCAATCAACTCCCAAAGAGCTGCTTTGGTGGGGAAATGGGCAGCTATTCCCCTGCTCTGCATCCAACACAAACACCCACTGCAATTTGCTGTAATTCACACAAAACTGAATTGAAAGGCCTGGGTGAAGGTTGCTGCCCCGGCTCCTCGCTGCTCCCCATCCTGGGATATTATTTCTGGAAGCCCTGTGTTCTGGAGGCGTGCCTTGCACAGGGAATTATGCCAAAACAAAAGAGTTTCCGTGCAGGTATTATCCTGGGGGCAACAGGAATTTAGCAGGTGGCTCCTTCAGTAGTTCTCCCTCTTCCCTGCTGCAGTGAGTGTCACAATGGATTTTGTTGGTCCCTGGTTCGGGAAGTTAATATTTTTTTTTCCCTGCCCTCATCTTTCCTCCACCTTAAGTGTATTTATCAGTAAATCACTGTACTATATTTTTGGCAGAGGTATGGATGTGTACTGGACTCAGGTGCCTCACTTCAAATGTTACACGGTGCCTGATTTGGGGGATAAGAATTACGAGGAGGAGGCAGATTTCCAGGATGTATTTGAGGAGTGCTGAAATGTTAATGCATTAAGACTGAAACGGTGGGATTTAAATCGCTACATTGAGCAGCACATAGTACAGAGGGATTGATCCCAGAAAAGTACCAGAGAGGTTGTGTCTCATACAGGCCTAACCACTATGGAGTCATTCTTCAGAGACAGACCAAGCGACAGAAGAACCACAGCCTTACCTGCAAGGTGCCTTTTCATACACGCTTTTTTCTCTCCTTTTAAGTTGTCCTCAAGGAAAAATAAGAGCAAAAAGTCCCTGTGCTTCTCACTGCACATCTACAGCACTTCATAAATAATAGTGGCTGTTTTAAAAGCAGGGGACAGGCAGAGGGTTACAATGGATGAAAGCTAGTTAGTGAGTTAGCCAGATAAATGCTTAAAAGAACAGCAGCAAAGATAATCCTGCATTTATTTCTGAGGGATTCACCAGATGACCCTTTTCTGTCTTTCCTGATCTGTGTTTCTTGAGTCAAAGGGCTGTGCAGAAACCTGAAAAACAAACCTGCAAACTTGGGGTATTGCTGTGATTTGTGATCGTCCCTTCTTGGGCTCTTCGCTCCTGTTTTGGAGCATCAGCTCAGTTGCTCGTGTCCAGCATGGGGTGGCTTTGGAAGGAGCTGTGACAGAGACTCCCTGGCACACGCAGGCACTGGTTCTCTCTAAAGTTACTGACTGACATGTGCAAAATTGATCATTTCAAGAGCCTTTTGTATAACACAAAACTTCAAGCAGAGAACCCAAGGCATTTCCTTTCATCAACCTGGTTCTAATTTGATCAAAGCACGAAAAAATTCAACCCGCCTTATTTCCTGTCCAGTTCTTTTACACTTTACAGCACATTATATATCAGTCTCATATCCCTGAATTTTAAGAAGCCACCAGTTATATAATTGGATCAACAGTTGCCAATCACTCCAGCACAGCACTGCATTATTGCTAAGCTGACTATAATTTTGAAGCTCTTTTTTTATTATGCGTATGACTATATTATCACTGTATACGTATTAGGACAGCTGAATGAGCCCCTCAAGGAAAATAAGGGTTCAAATAACATTGGGAGGGGAGAGAGAGACAAACAGAATTGAGGATTCACCCCTGTTACAACCGTGGTGCCTCATGGCACAGTTCCAGGAGAAAGGAAAAGAACAGTAGCCCTGTGCTGTCTGTGAATCCTGCCCACAAATCAGAAAATTACAACGCTGCTGAAGTGGGCCATCTTGCATGCTTAAGCAAATTAAAAATCAAATGTGTTTTCTGCTCTCAAATGTGATGGATCGCAGAGGAATTTTGCAATATGTGAGTCTTTAAATCCAATTCCTTGACTCGCAAAGCTCCCTCCCCACAGACACCTGCACACACGAAAGTTCAAAATAAAGCCACTCTGGCTTTGCACTGCTCCTTCCTGAAGAGCTGGGTAGTTGTCATTTGTATGTCACAAAAGCAGACACTGCTTCATGTCAGTAATTTACACAATTATATAAGATAGTTAAAAATGTCAGGTAGATAGTAGTATTTCCCCCTAAACTCAGGAAGTCAGAGTTCTTTGGAAGACCTTGAACATTGTCTCTGTAGTATCCCGTTAAATAAAAGTGAATGACACCCTGTTAGAAAATTCCCTGTTTTGTACCATTAATTTACGCATAAGCATTGTTAGTCAAATAAGCATTTAATTCCCAATAGCCTGAATGTTTCAATACCTTGCAGCAAACAAATACATAGACTGTAGACAATGGGAAACAAATTACAGAAATATTCCATAGAGTTGACATATGAACACCTAACCTCTTAGGTAAAGGTGAATGACTGTTAATGTAATTTTTTTATTGCAAGGACCTCCCTTCTTTTTTGTTCTATGCAATTCATTTGTATGCATTAGCTTGAAAGAATTAAACCTGTAAATCTTAGCTTAGGCAATAATAATAATAATATAAAGAAAACAATACGATTCCTTCTGGTTTTGCCACTCTAAACTCAGACATTTACCTGTTTCTGTTTTGGCTTTTTCTCTCTGAGCATACACATACGGTCATGAATATTTGTAGATGTTTTTAGGCATAAATGTGCTTTGGAGAAACACATATGTGTGTTTCCAGTATAGACATTTTTAAAAGGGCATTAATTTCATACATTTTACATATCTGTAGGCACAGGCAGACAAAAGCATACATGCATAAAATGTAATGTCTCTCCTCAGCAGTCAGATTCTGTGCCCTACAGGACTTCACCAGGAAAAACTCATGAGCAAAATGCAGTTTTAAGCAGCTTGCTGTAGTTAAAATTGCCCAGTAATTTTTGGACAAAGTGATAAAATTCAGGTAAGGGGGTGCCTGAATTTGGAAGTTGAGGGGGTTTCAGTAGAAGGTGACTTGATTTGGGGTTTTGTTTTGGCTTTTTTTGATGGTGGCCAGTGTTCCCATCATGTCATATTTATTTAAATCTCAGATCAGAGCAGGTGCTTGGCCCTTCACACCCCTGCCCCTTGTCCACAGGCTGATCAAACAAAGTAAGGGTCTTATCACTTTTGCAGCCTGTTTTACAGTAGTGTATTTTTTCTTTAGCATTTAAGTAATGCAATAAAACCATATAACCATCTTCCTGTAAAAAACTGGCTGTTGCATGAGGAGTGTTGTCATCTTCAGCTGCTGCCATGTCCTTTAAAATCCCCCCAGCCCAGAGACAAAGCCCGTGCAGTCACTGTGTGTGCAAGTGTGTGCATGCAAACAGAACTCAATCTGTTACAAACACAGAAATTGGATCAGCTGAGAAACAAGCCCTGTGCCCTCATCCTCCCCCTCTGCCCATCCCTAGGATAATAGGAGAATTGAAATTCCCATTTCCAGGCTCACTACAGATTAATATGGTTCAGCATAGATACTTATTTCTCTGATAGTTTCCCATGCATCTTCCCAGTGAAGTTGATAGAAATTACTCCAGCAGAATGCGTAAAGCAGATGTTATCCCATTAATTAGCTCTGGACCTGAGCAGGCTCAAGACTTTTCCATTTTCAGGCCGATAGGAATTGGTCCCAGTGAGCGTGCTCCATATCCACATTTAGTATCATCTCATAAACAGCACTGAAAACACAGCAGGCCCTTGATGAAGATACATTAGCTTATTTCTAATTTAAAGTTATGTTGCTTAACCTTAATGTAATTGGTCACTGGTGACCGACTGTTTGTATAGCGAGTTGATGACCAAAGAGCTGTAATAAATTATAAAACTTACTGCTTAAATAGAGGGAATGACTGTTCTGTTAAAAGCCTTGCTTGTAATAATGGTAAAATAATTACACCTCGAACGGAAGAGCCTTGGATCTGATAAAGCTACCAAAGTCTTTCACATGAAGGTGTTTTCAGCCTGCTTTAAAGGACATGTGGAAAATACATTTTTTCTTCTTACGCTGGCTGAATAGTCAACTTTCAAAGCTCAGCCTAATATTGATTAAAAATAAATTGGTAAATCAAGATACTTTCTTTTTGAGGGGTTGTGGGGATTAAAGTAATTAACCAATTTCAGTGGTTAACAAGAAACAAAAGAAATTTGCACAAATAATTATATTCTGTACATCAATTCAAAGTCACTGCTAGACATGTGTTAGAGAAGAGTTGATTAGCTGGTAGAATAACCAGGATAATAATCAACTATGGAAGTAAGTAATTGACACAACTTTAATGTTTAATAATGAATAGCATGCCAGGGGCAAAATTAAGGGAAATCTGCTTTCCGAGACCCAGTTCAGACCTAAAATTTCCTAGGCCAGATATAGCAATTACTGGAGACTCCTGAACTGCTTCTGTGGTGCCATAGCACAAGTAACAGGTGTAGTTAAATGGCAAGTGCACAAGGGGCTGTATTAAATCTGGTGGTTCCTATGTGCTGCAATTTAATTTCCAGCCTTTTCCCTGCTGAAGACTTAGAGGTTGATTTTAAAACTGCAGGAATGTAAGGAACACTTACTCTTCCATGGCTGTTTTTGGTTTCTCTAAGCAGTGTTCTATTAACAACTAGTTCATTAAATCAATAAGAGTCAGGTATAAGTGTATGATTTGCTTGTCTCAGAAGCAATAATTTCTCTCTCTAAATATTTGCATTTAAAATTTGGGCTACCTCCAAATGCCCTAACTTCACAATAGAGAAATCGAGTTTATTTTTTTTTAATCCTCGTATTTCATTTCTTACAAGGACCTTCCAATAATTTAAACTATTTACAGTGCCTCAAAGATCATTATTTCCCCGTGACTCCTCAGAGAAATATTGGAGCCAGTCTATTTATTGCTGGCATTAGATTTACCTTTGAAGACTGGTTTACAAAATGGAGACATTAGGATGTGAAAGTCATTATTTTTTGTACATTGCTCGGAATGGTAAGTTTTTGTGTGTGCTGTATTAGAGTAAACATTGCTGTAGCTGCTCAGTTTGTTATGGAAACTTGAAAAGCAGATGCATTAAGGTATTTTGTTTTTAAAAACACACGGTTCTTTAGAAGGAAAAATATAAATACTGTTTGGGGGCTTGTCATGAATGTATATTTAAAAATAACACCCCCCCAAAGCAATGAATAAAAATGCATTTTGGCGTTCTAAATGGAGGCAGAGAATTGCTCAACCAATAGAAAAGCAGGTGGGGTAACACATCCTGATTCTTCTAATTGAGGCTGTAAAGAAAGATGAGAGATATGTGCACTGTTGTGTCACAGTAGTTGTGATCTGTGAAAATAACTTCAGAGCAGCCTTTCCTAATATTAAAATGTCTCTGCTGTTCAACTAAAAATCAATACAGCTCACAATTTTAATAAGGAACATGAATCTGAAAATGTGTTTAGTATCAGGTTATATAAACACACCCTAATGAGATACTATAAAATCCATCACATTAAAGGCTGGTTCCTACAAGGTATATTAGCTTAAAATGTTCAATATATTAGGTCAGTGTACAACACTACACATAACAAAGCAGGTCTGTCAAGGCAAGATGCATGTTTTGCCCCTTAAAACTGTTATGTTTTGCACATTTTATAAGGTTCTTTGAATACATGAATAAGATAAGTTATTCCCATCTCTTTCTTAAGCAATCTCAGGAATGGCTGTGACCTGAAATTGGAAATCTTGTAAACACCCATCCGAAGAAAATGTGTGCAGTTCTGTCTTAAAGAGATGGTACATGTTTAATTATCCCAACTTCTTCGAGGAGAATACTATTAACATACACATTAGCATCGTCCCATTGGTTCCTCCTGCTGCTCCACCTTAGGGGCAGCAATAGGAGCTAATCTTATTGCTCCCATGCGCATAATAATGAAATTTTGTCTTGTCTCTAAGGCAGTGTTCTTTGGTCTAAAGTACAGCGGGAAACATTCCTTTTTTTTCAGAAAATTTCCTGACCAACTCGTTTAAAAGAGATTTGAAAAATTAAAATTCTTCCTGTGTGAATGCCAGAGCCCGCAGAACACGTTGCTTTGACTTGCGAATCAAAATTAAGCAATTGTGCAAATAAATTGCTCTGTATTCACATATGGAATACAGTGTACTGGGGCTGTGGGTGTATTCAGCTCTTTGAAAAACTGGAAGCTGTGGATTTTATGTTATTTTATCCTGCAGTGTCCATATAGGCTATTCTCAAAGAATAACATAAGAACAAACAAAAAGAGATGGGTTTAATATAAAATACCTTTGCCTTTTCCTAGCAGTGTTCTACAGACTATAATGGGGAAAGGAATAAAAAAACCACAGGCAAAAAAAATACATGTGAATTCAAGGCTACTGAATTAAGGGAGGTTGTACCAACATTTCCCCCACTGTACATTATTTGTATTCAAGGTTTTTGAAATGACATTGTAATCTGATGATGCACCAGCCTATTATATTGTCTAGCAGGACAAATATCCTTGCGTTTTCTCTGTAGAACTAACACAATTTTTCCATGTCAGAGGTGCATAATATCCTGGCGGTCATAAGGAATGATGCTATTAATCCTCTTGGGCAATCTCCAGGTCTGATTATTAGGGAAATAAATTTGCATGCTGCATATGAGCTAGGTGAATCACCGAGAGCACAAATTATATTTCCTGACAGCAAGTTAGAGAATGGAGCCACATCGCTTTTTTATCTTTTTTTTTTTTTCTCTGAAAGCTATAGAATTTCAATTCATTACATGAGATTGGTTAGAATTCAAGTCTCTTTTTAAGTTGATATTAAGTTGAGTCTGTTATCTCTGTGAAGGCTAGTAGGTTCCCCTGAGTATCCACCTAATCACTACTTAAAAAAATCGAAACGTATAGTTAGTGTCATGATTTAGGTACCAGAGCCACTTTATTTATCAGTGCAGAGTGAGATAATTTCAATTTGAGGCTCTGTAGCCCTCATGAATTTAACCATTTTGAAAGCTTTTTTTCCTCTCTCTTTTTTCTGTCTCTGCCCCTTTTCCCCCTCCTCGGTGTGCATATTGTAATAATGGTTATTCTGGGCACCTGTTTTGCTGTGCTCTGTGCATTTCTCAGACTGCTTTATCTATCACATCATATATATTTCCTGGTATGTTTTGAAGATTTTTTTGGTGAAACATTATTTGGATTTCAGTTAAGAAAATCTGGCTGTGTTCTCTGTGCCAGGAGTACTGCCAGGCATTTCTGCTTTTCATATCAATGATAAATGTATTTTTATTATTTTTACCGTTTGGCATCTGAGCAACCTTTTTGCATTATTAAATCTGAACAGGGAGAATGATAGCAAATGAGAGGAGAATAAATGGCTTTATGTCCTGATGTATTAATTAAGCAGACATTTATTATAATCACAGTTTTATAGATGTTGTAAAAAGGTATTTTTTCATCCATGATATACACCCATGTATGGGAACTTCTGTGAGCCTTTTTGGAAATTCCCAGGTTTCCTAGATTGGAAAATTGGGATTACTGGTGCTGTACTGTACATGCAGACAACAAGAACAAACAAGCCCTGGGGTGGTGAGTGTAGATGGATCCAGCTTGGAATTGAGTGAGGAATGTCTCGGTTGAAGGTGGGGGGCTATAAATCCGTACAGATCAGGTGCTGCCTGGAGTTTGGGGGACTCTGAAGTGCCTCTTGTGCCTCGCTGGAGCTGAGCCAAGCTTGAAGGCACAGAGAACCCCTGCACTGGTCAGAGCTGGAGGTGTGATTAAAACAACACGAGCCAGGTAATATGTCTGATAATGCCAAATCTGAAGTGTTCTTAATCATTTACTTGTTCATGAAGTGCAAGCAGCAGCACTGAAGGAAAGGGATATATCTCTGACTCAGATTTCATGTGTTGCCAAATACACAGCAAAGGAAGCACTTTTAATCATCTTACATGAAACCTATTTAGGATTTGTCTATTCTCTCATCCGTTGGGTTTCTTTATGCTTCCTGAGCATAGCTGGTGCCATTTCTTTCCAGAACAAAGGTCCTTTCATTTGTTTTCTTTTTGTTTGTTTTATTAATTTTCTGCTCAGCATTTGGGTTGTGCTCCTTCACAGACAGGAAGTATTTCCCACATTTAGGAAAAGGAAATAGCCTTTGGATAAAATTCAAAGAAAGTCCATTGGGGAGTGACTTGCCTGTTCAGAGTGTTATTTCCTATTCCTGAATAGAAACATCAGACTTATTTTTGGCATCAAATAGCAGTGCTGCTATAAACACTAGCCTCTTTAATTCCCATTTTGCAATGGGCATTTATGCTGATAATAGAGAGTGTTTGTTGCTCTCTTCAAATAGAGATGGGTGATAAAAGAAGGAAAATTTTAACAAAACTGCAAAATTGCCTCTCCTCTGTTGTCTGTGACCTAGACAAGGTCTCTCTGATACTGCTGAGCCCCAGCAAGTAAAATGAGGGGCCTATTTAAACATGAGTTGTCTGTGATTTTGGAATTTGTCAGCCAGGAATGCACTAGATCCATGACAGTTCCTGTCACAGGGCTGCCTTTCCTCCGTCTGCAGAGGAGGAGGAGGCTGCTAGGAAAATGATGGGTGTTTTAATGGGCACTCCTTCTGGAGTGGGGCTGGAGCATAAGGCCATCTATGTCTTTCTAAATTGTAATAAATAGATAAGATCAGCTGGTGATAACACAGAGAGGAGGGAATATAACGATGCCCAGTCATGCTGCTGTTCTCCAGCAGTAAATCTGAAACAGTGTGTGGATAACACCTGGCAGAAAGGGCAGGGTAGGGAAAGTCACAAACAAACCAAAGGATGGCAGCTAGTAAAGCTTTTATTTCAGACTTTATCTACTGCTGCCCCTCATCATCACACAGTGAAAATACTCTCCTGAAAATAGAATTGAATGAGTTTTGAACTTGAATAGACAGAAAGAAAAAAAACTCAGATTGAAAAGATTAAAACCAGTAGGTTTTTTTTGGGGGGGGGGGGGGGGGGGGCAAAGTTGTCTCCCCAGTTGTTCCTTTGGATTTCTCCTTGTCTATTAATGTCCATGGCGTGTCTGTATCTTGAATCTTGCATCTGGCAGATCTCTGCCAGCACACAAGCGAAACCTGCTTAAATCAGTTGTGCCTGTGTGTTGTGTGTTGTCACACAGCTGTGTGTGCCAGTGCATCGGGATTTAGCAGGGCAGCTTCCTCTGCTGCTGTTTCTAAAATGCCACAAAATCAGAGTATTTTGCCAACTGGAGCTTTCACCTTCATTATGGACAGTGTTTCCTGAAGGTTCATAAGCTTAATGTAAATATGCATAAAGCAAAGCAGGTATAGTGTTGATCCTGGTGCAGCTGTTCCTCAGCTCTGAGGAGCACAAGCAGCAAAGGGAACTGTATCTGGAAATCAGCTGCTTTGGTTGAGGAAAGCCTAAACTCTTGTGTCACCCCTTAAACTTAGAATTGTCAGTTTGCGGCTGTCAATATTTTGGGTTTAGTAGGATGAAAAAATCAGAGAACACTCTAAAATCCAGAAACAGAGAAGAAACAGAGATGTAGCTTCTCTTCTGGTTTCTTGTTGTGAGTTTGAACAGAGGAGGATTCATGAGGCCTCGAAGGACCCAGCTCTGGCTGCCACTCCTGGGATGTGAGCAGAAGAGGCTGGCACACTGCGTCTGCCTTGTTTATGGAGGCATCCTCAGAAGAAGAGTGAAAGGGAGGGGGAAAGTCCTGAACCAACCCCAAGCAAGCCACAAAAGCCCTCAGCCCAGAATATGCCCCTCGGGTTGGATTTGTCAGGGAAAGGCTTCCTGCATCTGTGCCACTACCTGCAGCCATGTGTGGCTGAAGGCTCAGCCTGGCGTCCTGGGCGACCACTGTGTGCCATCAACTTCTGTTCAGTGACCTGTCAGAGCAGAGAAGGAATTTCACATGGCCTGAAAAACTGACAGAACAGTTCACCTTTCGGGGAAATGTAATATTTTCTGATAAGGAGCTTATGTTAGTTTTCTTAGTGAATAGCCTGAAAGCATTTCTGTCTGTGGCATTTCTAGATGTGATAAGTTGAAGGAAACATCCTTGACCATGACTTAACAAAACAGGCCATTTGTTTCATGGGGTAGCTGTTTCCAGAAATGTAAATAAATGGCAACTTAAGGATGATATAAAATAAACGATCACAGAGACAGCCCAGAGCTGCATTGTTTCAGAAAACACAAGGCACTATTTATGGAGCTGTAAACAGAGTAGTGTGTTTATTATTGCACTTGGAATTAAATCAGAAAGCCAGAAAGCTGAAGTTTTGGGAAAGATCAGCCAACATTTAAGAAGCTCTTTGGTGAGGTTATTGTTTGTGCTGCATGTTTGTTTTGAACTGAGCGAGCCTGTTTTGTGAGGGTGGTGGGCCTGTCTGGCAGGGCCTAATTCTGCCATTTATTTCACCACCTCCTTGACATGAGTGAAGCTGAAGGGTGAAAGATGGTGAGCACAGCTGGGGGCACAACATGTCCAGATTTCATTTTATGTCCATGTCTCCAGTATTTTAAGAGTGTAAATTGAGAGCCAAGGGTGTCTCTGTAGAAGCAGGTCTTGATCAGAGCCCCACAGCCAAACCTTTGTGACCTTCTCTGTGACTCATGGCTGGAGTTGGAGTATCCTGAGCTAAACCTGGTGGGATAAACAGAATTTGTGCCTGTGGTTATTCTGGAGGAAGGGATTTAGGTGGTTTTGTTCTAGGCAGTACCTAGCTCTTTAAGAAAGACCTCCCTGTTAAATAGCAAAATTGGTAATGCTGTGGTTCGAAACTACCACTAACAATCTTGATAGTTATTAGAACTATATTTTTGCCTCACCTGTACCATATGTGCCCCTCTCAAGGAAACATGCTTGGCTCATCTAATACAGTGTTATAAACTGCCTTACACACCCTTTAAATTGAAAATGCCTTCCCCCCCACACTGTTTTACTGGTATTCCTAAACTATTACACCACATTTAAAAATGAATTGTGTGCAATGACATTAGAGAAGGGGGTTAGGCTTTCTGAGCTGCTACCAGTGACATATGACTGTAGTGACAGACAGTCAGCAGTATTCAAACTGAATTAATCTGAAAAAGCAGCAGACTTCAATGTGGAGTTTAGGAGGAGGCTGAGCAGCTACATATTTACAAAAGGGATGTCACTGAACTGTCTTTCTACCCAGGGATAGCCTATGGCTACTTAATACTTTTAAACCAGTAGTGGAAGGATTAAATACACCTGAAGTCAGGTCTTTGAGGCCATTTCCCTCTTGTGCTTTCTTTTCCTTACTTGAGTTGCACCTCAGCAGCTATTTTTTTGAAGCTCTGTGAGAAAGGGTGGGTATTCTGATACCTTTTATTAGAATTGCACAGAAGTAGGAGAATCCTCACAGAGACGCAAGCTCCTTTTTCTGTTGCCTTTGAAAAGTTAAGACATGTGAGGTTACACAAGACACAGACACTGCAGTGGAGGAGGAGGGATATGGTAATAAAGGTGATAGTGATACCTTAATTTAACAAATATGCAGTGCTAATTATGTAAACATGTGAGAACTCTAAAATCTTCCCATCATGTGTGTCACACAATTGAAATATTTCACAGCCTAATTCAAGATTATACAGTAATAATGTTATTTTATATTGGCTAGTTGACAAGCATAGGCCAGGGCTGTCTATCAAACAAAACTGCTGTGCCAGATTGTATCTTGGCGATAAGCACAAAAGAAGAGCAAGTCAAATTCTGTTTACATAATAATCATTGAATCAGATTTTGGTCTCTACCACAGACATTCCCTTAACTGGTATCTGTAAGGGGGGAAAAAACCTGTTTGTACTAGGGTGGGCCATATTTTGAACAAAGTAAATTCTACAGAAAGCTGCTACAAAGCTCCAGATCCCATTTTGCAAATGTACCTAAGAGATCAGGTTCCATTCAGAGGGATTCACGTTGCAATAGCTTTTCTTTTATAATTTTAAAACTTTTCTCCTCTTTTTTGCTCACAGATGTTGGGATAGATGCATTGAAATTCTGACATCTTAGCAGATTGTAGAGCTTTATTTGTACTTCTGTGTTAACAGGATACTCTCATGTACTAAACAAAATGAGCATGGTAAACAAATTAGAAAACCTGGACAGGTTTGGTGGCATAAAGTAGAAAACACCATTTTCCCCACTCTCAAGTGTGCATTACATTTGGTACTATTTTGCTCTAAATCTCTCAGTGTCATATCCAAACTTTTGCCCCCCTTGCCACCACAGCAAACAGCACTGTTCCCAAAATCCAAGCCTGAAATCCTGGCTTCAGTGAGGACAGTGGAGGAGCCAACTTCAGGTCAGCACAAACGGATTTTGCTTTAGACATGCCTGGTGAGACTGTCAGTCTATCCAGCCCCAAATCCAGCTTTTGGGAATACTCAGTACCAAATTGCTCAAGGGAAGACACAGACATTTTTTTATTGCCCAAAGAGGATGTTTCTCTCCAACCTCCATCAGCCCATAGTTCATTTCTGTCACAAAGCATTAGGGGTTTCAGCCTTTCTAAGATATTTATCTTAATCCTAGCTGGGATGTCCTCATTATTCACATAAGCATCTAAATTAAACTATTTTATATCATATTAAGTCCTTAGCCAGAAGGATATCTTGTGGCAATCAGTTCCATAGGTTAATTATGAACTGTGTAAAATAATATTTCCCTTATTGGTTTTTACAGATGTTGTTTTCCAGCATTGTTGCATTAGGGGGAGAGGACAGTAGGACCAGGAAACTGATCTTTTCTCTTTCATTAACTCTCTCATGTCCCCTTTTTATTTGTTGTCAATAAACTAAGCAGCCCCAATCTTCACAGTCCTTTCTTCTGCCACTAATCATTTTTCTTGCCCCTTCCTATTTCAGCTTTATGGTTTTTCTGGGTGAGTTGATTGTAGCTTGGTACAGCATTTCAGACACACTGTCCAGTTATTCAGTGATGTGGTAATTTAGTATTAATTCCTGTCCTGGTTTTTATACAGTCCAACAACATATTTACTTTTTTTGACTGCTGCTCCCAATTCCTCAGCTTTCTCTTTGAGCTGTCCAGAGTGGCACAGGTTTTCTCCTCCCTCTCTTTTTCCCAAGTGGTTGGTTAATTTACAACCTAGCCTTGTGCATGAGTTTTGAAAATTATTCATTCAAATATGCATTACCTTGCATTTATGAACAGCGGATTTCATCTGTCTTCATGCTGCGCATCTGTCTAGCTTTTCTAATCTTTTGTAATCACGAGTAACCTAAATATTTTTGCGCCCTGTGCAAATTTTGTCACCTTCCCCTCTCTTTTCCAGAACGCTAATGAATATATTAAACATCCCCAGTCCTAATAGTGGCTGCTGAAGCACTTCATGGTGAGCCTTTTAGCAAGTTAGCAATCAACAATTTATTCCTACCCCTTTGTTTCCGTCTCTGGCTGTCTTTGTTTAACATACAGATTTATGTTCAAAGCCTCGCTATTTCCAAGTGTTCTGATGAGAGCCCTCCCACAGGGTGTGGGAACAAATGCCTAACTCTGACCTTGGATGTCCAGTGATACCCAGCACTGGTGCTCTAACACAGCGTTCACAGGTCTGTTAAGGCTACAAACGTGTCAGCCATGGTGCAGAGGAGTGGGCTTGATTAGGAAATAGAGGTGCAGGTACTGGCAGGTGTGACAACCTTATTCATTTTCCCCCCGAAATAAAAAGAGAGGAGACGGAGATGGATTTATGCAGCTCACTGAAAAGAGACTCTTTCCTCACCTTCCCCAATTTAAAGCTTTCACAACAGAGCTCCTGCCCAGCCAGGGTAAGTGGATATATAGCATGAGACTCCTTGCAGTAAGACTGATGGTTTGCACTGAGGTTCCAGGAACAAAAAGAAAAGCAAGTCCTGCTCCCAGAACTGTTATTTGAGTTCCCTTTCTGCCAGTCGGTCACCACCTTTCACAAGAGGCAGGTGACAAGCCCACGGTGCTGCCTGCAGCTAATTGCAAAGTGTTTGGTGTTCAAGATGCATCATATGGTGATTATCATCATCATCACCACCACCTCAGGCTCAGATCTGAATGTCACTGGAACATGGAAAACAATGCTCAGGCCCTGCTTTGTTCTTCTCACAGGGTGTTAATGACCTGGGTTTGGTTTTGTCATTATACAGCACTTACTATGACTTTAATGGGCTGTAGGTTTGTTCCAGTTATTGAAATTAATTCTCTCACAGCTCTTTTGTCAAACAGAGACACGTTCGGTTCGTGGGTGGGGAATTGGGGTAGGGAGAGGCTTTGGCTGCTCACAGAAAAGGCTCGTGACAGGCAGAGCAGCAGCTGGAATCCCTCTCTCCCAAGTCCTAGGGAGGACCTGCTCTTTTAGTTTTGGTTTTCCCAGCAGGAATTCCGAGATTATCGTGCCATGTGCAGTGGGTGAGGCTGTGTTGGCTTTCATTGCTCCTGTTGTTCCTGAGTCCCCGGCCATCAGCCTCTCTCCCTGCTCCCTTCCCTGCATGGGCTCTGCTTCCTACCCTCGCTCCATTGTGTGCTTGAGTGGTGGCTCATACCTTAAAGCTGTTATTTTCCAGTTTTAATAATATTTTGCAACTCATTTCCTGTTTCTTAACTGACAGCCGTTCCAAAAGTAATCTTTGGCAGGTACTAATTTGGGTGATGACCACTTGATCTACATTTTTGGTGGGTAATTACTGAGTCAGAAGTGAGCAAATTTGATATCCCCTGACAGTCAGTGAGGCAGGCATTTTTACTACCCACTCATTAGAGATTCACTGGTAGTGAAATGCCCTGAATTTTGTTAGTTCTCCCAGACACAGGAAAAATCTGTCTGTTAAGTACCAGAAGTTACTACTTATGTTTATTTTGTCACACTTGCGTGGTCCAAAACACATTGGCACTTTGAACAACAACTCTTTTTAAGGCAAGGTACTTTGGTACAGTGAAACCACCACGGGATAAAAGTTCCTATGGCTTCTGAAGCTGGGTGCAGTCCTGTGTCCTACGGCAAATCCCTTCCACAGAGATTTGTGTTGTTTCACAGCGATAAGTGACTCTCAGAAGATTTGGAGGGCTGATTTGGAAAGTTCACAAACTGATGCTGAGTCCCTCCAAACTGCAGGAGCCAGATTCCCTGGTTTGCTCTGGCAGCTTTGCCTCGGTCTGGCGATGCAAAGCAGCTGCAAATCCCCTTGTGCTGCCCAGCTCAGCAAGGTTTGTGGTGCTGCACATTGCCAGAGCACACCAGTGAGCCTTGCCCTCCAAATTGCGTGTGTACATGGAATTGGGCTGGATGTCTCCTGAGAAAAGGGGGCCAGTGTGAGATTATCAGCACAGCTTGCTTCCTTGCATTACTTTGGCACCGGGCTTTGCTTCCCGTAAGACCTTGTGCAAAAGCGAGCAAAAAGAAAACATAATGTGGGAAGAAATAGCCAGACTTCTTTTCAAATGTCAGAGAGATTCAGATTTATTTTGAGTTCTAGAAGAAATGTGGGAAAGGGATATTTGCCAGATTCTTGGCCTCCCCATCTGGCTTCTATGAACTACCTTTTTATTCCTTCTTTCCCCATAAGTTTTCCCAAATCATGGAGCTCAAGTCCCCACAGCAACTCCCCCGGGAACCAGCTTAAGTAGACTGAGAATCTAAATAAAACCTGATCGTTGTTTTTGAACCAAGAAGCAGCTGGTACAGTGCCTAGTTTTTCCATTTTCCTTCCAAAATATCTAAAGATATCCAAGTTATTTTGAACGTGACAAGGTACCTGAACCAACACTTTTCCTGGAACACTCAGTAAAGCCTTCTCTGCCTTCATCCTTCACATCTCATTCCACAGTGAGCCCTTCTGTGTTTGTAGATCATCGTTCTCTTGGACTTTTTCCTGCCTCCTTGTTCACACTCAGCTCTCCATCCCTTTTGGTTATCGCTTGGCCAACCTCCCTCAGCTGTGCTTGTAGGATCATTGCTTTGGTGACAGCACTGAGGGTGGTTTTGTTGGTGTTTAGTACGTGGCTCTTCAGGTTTCTCTTGAGCAATATTGATTAAATACATTTAGTCTCTTGATGTGGTTTAAATACGTAGGGTGTGTTGTGCAGTCCCTCCACAGCGAGGACAGAAAACTGGTCCCCAAGAATTCCATCAGAATTCATTAGGGTTTTGATGAATTGCAACTGCTAAGAAATTGTCTCCCAGGACTTGGAAATTAGTCAGTACCGAACAGTACAGATGTCAAATCACCTAAAGAGAATAAACCTGAAGAATACTGTCTGAGGGAATTATCTGTGCCACAAGTCTGAAGAAATGGTTTTAAAAGGAAAAGAGAAAGGAAAAGAAATCCCTTCAAGAAGGGATTGGGCATCCCAGCGATGTGACTTCACTTTCTTGTTCTTCTGAAGTGCATTCCGAGGTCGGGGTGTGCATACAAAATTAGCAGGAAGAATATTGATTTTAGTCTCTGAATTTGATTTCAAGGTTTGGATTGATTCAGTCTAAATACATTCAGTTTGAAAGAGATCCAGCCATTTATTTCTAAGTGGCATTTAAAATAAATATTGCTCTATATTAATCTAGTGAATAGTATTGTAAGTGCCACAGTTTATGCTTATTACACTCATTGAATAGGTTCCAGTATCTCCTATAGAATAAATGGTGAAAATAGGAAAAAGTTATTTTGATTCTTCAAAACTCTATCAATCACTTCCTGCACTGAACATCAGGTCAATATTGGAGGAAAACCATGCACAAATCTATACCATTGGCAATGTAATTATCTTTTCAATTGTGAAAACTATGTGTGTATCCTTTTTTTCCAATGGAAACAAGTATCTAAATATCTTCCTGTGCAGAGCACGGCAATGGCATTTTTGGAAAGTCCAGTTCTGGAGATTGCTGGAGCTGGTGGTGCTTAAAGGTGCTTGAGCTGGGATTGGGGATGGATAACATCCATTAAAGGCTTTAGCTGCAGCCTGGTCTGGTTTTTGGTGTTAGACTGTTGTTCTGAAGCTTTGGGGGTGTTTGGATGTGAGATTTTGCTTTGATTTTTTTTTTTTTCCCCCCAAGGCAGGAGCCATTGCCTATTTGCATTTGAGTTTTGCTAAAACTGGATTTTGAGCCCCAAATTCAAGCTTAGATTTAAAACACTGGTGTTGACAGTCACAGAAATAATTGCCAAATGTAGAACTGATCCAGAATTAATGTTGGATCCTGGCCACTGTAGAATTCCACAGGTTCTTATATCTGCTGCAGATCCATTGGGAAACTGCTCTTGGTGATACAGGTTTGCTCATATGGTCTTCCACAGAAAAAAAAAGAAAGAGGAATGAGAAAGAAAAGCGTGTAAAAGGAAAAAGAGAGGGAAAAGAAAGTGTGGAATCACAACAAAATCTGAGCACTCTTTGTGGACTGGAAGATTTGTTTCCCCATTGATATTTGGGAGAGAGGAGTTCTTCTGGGATAGTGAAAATTTCCTGTCAGGAAAACCTCTGCTAAGCTAAACTCATCCTTTTTGCACTTCAGGAGTTGGTGTTTTCTCACTGTATCTCACTGTTTTCTCACATGCTTCAGCACCTCCTGGTTTAGGGAGAGGACCACTCAAGTAATGTGGTGTTTCTGACCTGCCAGAGCAAGAAAGTCCTGAAGAACTCACTCCTGAAAGGTTATCTGAAAGGAAAGCCCTTTTTGGGGTTCATCCAACTTGCATCATCATTTAAATCTGATTAATGCCAATAATGGTGCATAGAACCATTCTTGTTGTGTCTATATAATGCAAAGGGAAAAGGAATCTTGAAAAGCAAGGAAATATGTGTAACTCTTCTGCCTTTATTTGCTGTGATTCTAATTCAATTTGTTTACTAAACCAAAGAGATGAAAAAGTTTCTTAACACTTTAATATAACCCAGTCTCTTAAGTTGTACTGTGAAATTTTCATTTTTTGTATTTAGCTTCCCTACATTTATCTTTACTAGAATAACTCTAAAACAGCTTCCACCATTCCACCCTAAAAGCTATAATTTCATTATATTATCCTTTTCCCCTTCCCCTCTTTTTCCCTTGTACAGTTATCCAATGTTCAGAAAAGCATTTAAACACTCATTTGATTCCACGAAGTCAATGAGACTCAAACATGTGCTTAAGTGCCTGCTGAATTAGGGTCCTGATTTGCACCATAAATCCATCACTCTCACTAAGGCTCATCATTGGCAGCTCTTACAAACTTTGTCACTCACCCTGTGCTGCCTGGAGAACCTGGAAAGGTTCCTCCTTCTGCTGTCCCTCCCTCAAGGGAGGGCACAAATCCGGCCTTACAGCTCTTCCCCCAATTAAGCAAGTTGCAGGAAGATTATTCAAAGCCATCAGCCACGTTGCGTAACCCATAAAAGTACGAATGATTTACAAATATTTAACGAGGAAAAAGCTAATTATGTGGCTCCTGTCACAATGAGGGCAGGCTCAGAAATGGTATAATCAATATGAGAATGTTAGCTGTAATGCAGTCTGTCAGCTTTTTAACCAACCAAAAAATTCCAGCAAGTCTATAAACAGGATTGACCCTCTCTCTGTTGAATCCTGTCTGTGCCAGCAATATTTTCCTCTCATTATGTTCCATATTAGCAGTTGTCTGTCATGGGGGTCTTTTGAAAACTCTTATTAAACAAGCATCTATCCTGCAACTGAGTGAACTTATCTCCAAGTATGAGAGCTAGGAAGGAGCTATCAAAACCCAAATTTACCTAATTTCCAGAAAGTGAAATCCCATTTTAGACCCCAAGTGAGTCTTAAGAGTCTCATGGGGACCTGACAGAGGCTACTATGGCTGATGATGAATCACACGCAGTTAAGGTGAAGGATATGTTTGATGTTTTGTTAGACAAGACTTGTGTTTCACCTTTGCACTGTTGCTGCCTGCTAGCTAGGATTATTCTGGCCATACATTTATGTTACTATATGTTTATATATAATATATATTCTATTTTGGGCTAATTAAGGGGGAATAGGTTTCCTCCAAAAGGGTCTGCCAGCAGCAGCTTGGTGATGTTGGGTGTCGTGGCTCCTGGGTGCACAGAAGATGGAAGCTTGAACCCTTTCTGCCCAACAGAAACTACTGAAATCTGACTACACCACATAGTGAAGGAAATTGTTTTCTTATGAGGTGCATATGTTTTAAAAGAAGCAACATTGCCATGTATTTTACATGGGTTATTAAATAACTGTATAAATTTAATGATTCAGATGTTTTGCATTATAACCTGGCATCTCAGGAGGCATGAAAATAGCACAGTAGGAAAATGTCATTGCATACTTCATAGGCAGAGCTGTTAACAAATGGAAATCCTTTTATAACTATAGAAGAGATCCATCTTTAGTCCCCTGCCTGTCTCAACCTTCCACTGGTCTTCTGATGTGAATAAACTGTGACTAACGTGCGATAGTAACGAGGCTGTTGGAACTGCCAGAAATCTTTACTTACTTAGAGAGAGAAAAAGGAAAATATCTCTAGTTTGCAATTATTATCAGAGCATGAAAATGGCAAGAGCCCTGTTTTGGCATTCACCTCAGGGAGCAAAGAGAGCGGATCACCATCATCTGATCTCTTGAAAAATGGATACTTTCTAACCTGGGAAGTTTAAGCACAGATCATCAATATTTCTGTACATAAAGTGCTGGGTGGGTATTGCTCCCCTTGATTTGTTATTTCTTAGACTAGTTTTGGTTGGTTACAGCATTATACATTGTAGTAACTTTATTTATTGCCACTGTCACAACAAAGCAAAGATGCTATTATGTTATAACAAACTAAAGCTACATTTCTAAAACATCACATCTACCCAAACTACAGTGCTGTAACACCTAATTTACAGTTTATTCCAATAGTGAGGACACTGGAAATGTAAAATAATAATAAAAAAGAAAAAAAGATTTCATTGGCTTATCCCAGCAGAAGTCCTTTCTGGTGTGGCTGTTCATCATGCAGGAAGGCAAGAAATATATATTGTCCCTGGTGTTTTTGTAGGGTAAGTGCACAAAGGCACAAATATTGGTGCAGTCAAATGCCCTGCAAGCCCCTGGCTGGATGATGGCTTACCCAGGGTCTGCTGGGGTAGAAAGTACTGAAGATAAACAGCTCCATGTGCCACAAAGTGCAGGGACAGGGCCTGTGGAAGGATGAACCCTAGGATAAGACCTGTGGAGGCATGAAATGAGTGCTGAAAGTGTATATGGAGGTACTCTCCACTCTGGTCTTTTTTTCTAGTGCTAAAGTGCAACATTCCAACAGGAAGCTGGTGGCAGCTGGAGGTGCTGAGTAGGTGGTTTCATTGGGATGTTACTGGTGAATCTTGGTCCTGGCTACAACTGCTGCTGTCCCTTTTTACCATGGTCTTTTTCTATGCTCCTGTGCCTCAGATTGATCTTGTAGCATTCACAGGCATTTGAAAGGGAGCTCCTGGACAATATGTTTTGGTGTGGTAAAATGTTACTGTGTGTCTGGAAGAGTTGGCAGGAAGAGCTTAACAAATAATTTGCAGTTAATAGCTTACTTGATTTTTTTTCCCTTTTACTTTTTGGCAGATAGTTCTGCAGACTCATAAATTTGTTGTAAATAACTCCTAAGACCAGGAAGCACTACAGCAGTTCTTGAAAAAGTCAGAGTAGCAAAAGAATGTGACAAATTCAGTAGCTGAGCCATCAGGATACAGTGAGCAGGTATCAAGCTGTGCCATATGTACAGTCACGGTTGGCTTGGAAAGTCTCCTCTCGTAAAACCAAATTGTTCCACTAGGAAGTGAAGCCAGGAGCCTTTTGCCTACAAAATTAAATTGTTCTCTTTTTTTTTTCCCAAACCAATTGCTTTTTTTTTTTTTTGTTTTGTTTAATGAAACACCAGGCAGAATCTCATTTTTCTCCTCCAGCTCTACCTGTTTTTTCCTCTTATTTCACCCCTCCCCTGCCCTCCTTCCACCTCAGGGCGAATAGAAAATCTCATCTTCTTTTTGGGCTATTTATCTTTTCCTTTCCAAAACAGTTTCCTCCAACCCTTGCTGTCTTCTGCCAATATGAAGTTGGACATGTAAAGAGAAATGGCTGGGGGACCTGGAGGGAGGCTGAGGACTGGAGCTGCTGAGCAGTAACCAGGTTGTGCCCTGACTGACAGAGTAAAGTCCAGCTGAACCTCACTCTGGGAGAGACAGCTCAGGCAAGGAAAGATGAGATCCTTCATTTCCCCAAGATTATGCATTTACACTGATGACTAAACTAGGCACTGTCTAAGTTGATGGGCCTGCTTATTGCAAAGCAGCAGAAATTGAGGAGTCATCCATACAGAAAACTCCCTTCCTCCTTATAAATCTGAACTTCTCAGACCATGAAGGTGGGTCATATTTGGACATTTTTCCCTCCAGCATCATTCTCCTGGGCACTGGAGTGTCCAGGTCTGTGGAAGGTAGTGTTGATAGTGAGGATTTGATTACTTTGCTTGGTCTTAATACACAGTTGGGATCACTCAAAAATGGTGAGTATCCCATCACCTGCTATTGTAGGAGAGGAACCTTTTTGCAAAATCTCAGACCCAATCCTGTAAGGCTCCTGCTGTGCAGGTGTCCCTCAGAAGGAATTGAACAATCCCACCAACTTCAAGGGTAACAAGATAGGATTCTTCTATTGTTTTCTGCACAGTTATGGAGTAAAGTTAGGTTGAACAGTGTAATATAGTCTTGTAATTTCCTTATGACGAGAGTGTTTTCCCTGGCATGCACTTCATTTGGAAGACTGTAAGTGAAGTGAATTTTGTTTAGGTGTGTTGCTGTTGAGCATGCATTCAGCGGCTTCAGTCCTGAGAATTTTGGCTCACAAGCATATAAACTGGAGAGATCTGGACTTAGAGTCAGAGACAAGCTCAGTGCAGAGTGAGGATCTGTAAAAAATCAACAGAACTGTTATTCCCTATTCTTAATATAAGAAAAAAGCAGCAACAACTCCAGAGGCAGTGTGGGCCACTTGTCCTCTGGGGCAAGTTCCCTGTACACCTGGTGGTACTGCAGCTCCAGGGGATTGACCAGGTAATGAAATCCACTCCTTCTGCTGGAGATCAGAGGGAGGGAATCTCTGGCTTTGATGTTTCCTTTTTCTGATTGGCCCAGCTGATTAGAGCATGGTGCCCACAGTGCCAAGTTTGCATGTTCAATCACAGTCTGGGCTATTTGCTGAAGAGCTGGACTTGATGATCATAACTCAGGATATTCTGTGGTTCTCTCAGGTGTCTGCAGACCCTCCACATTCATTCTGGTGCCACACTGGGTGCACTGGAGAACATACTCAAGGGGGCAGCCCTTCCCCACACGAATGTGCCATGTGAGGACTCTTCCTAGGGCAGCAGCAGGTTTGGGGAGGGCAAATTGGCAGAGCCCAAAGTGCAAGCTTGTTTTCTCACTGGAACTTGCTTAACATGAAGAAAGGAGGAGAATCAGGGCCATGCACACACAACAGAATAGCCTAGGCAAGAGCAAACCAAGGTTTGTAGTTTGGTGGAAGTTGGGGTTGTTCTGCTCTGACCACGTGAGGGTGCAGGCTGGAATACCTTTTTCCACTCTCCAGCATATTTAATGGTACTGGTAACCAAAAGTGAGTCATGTGCAGAGGCAGAACCCTGTAAGGAATGTTTTCACTTTGAGTAGCCTGCCATGAAGGAGTTCTGGCATCCTGACCTGTGCATTAACCACATTCCCTGTCTGTGGGTGTACTGTCAATGAGCAGCCTGTCTGGCACTCAGGCTTACCCTGCGCCTCACATGTGGTCACTTAAATCAATGACCAGCAGCCTCCAAGCAGCTGCAGTGAGAATTCTCTGTTCGTTATGCCTTGTAGCAGGCAGAGAAAAAAAGCAGAAATATGCATAATTGCCAAAAGCCATCAAGGAAAATAGATAAGTGGAAGCATCATAATTTTTAACATACAGACTCTGATAGCCACAGCCCCCCAAATTATTGTGGTCTTTGAGTCATGCAAGGAAAGAAAACAGCAGTGCTGCAGTGGCATCTGTGCTCTGTCCCCAGAGGACGTGGCAGGCAGGAGAACAACGTGGTGCTGTCCATCTCTCCAGCCTGGCAGCTCCCTTTGTTACTGCCACAGGAATGCTGCTCTTCATAGAGCATTGGCTCATCTGTGTTTTCGCCACGCAAATCAAAGTAAAGCCATTTCCCTCTGCCTTGCTCAGGAAACTCTTTAACATCTCGTTTAATAATCAGCATAAACACACAAAGATAAAATGTATGAGATGCTTGTGGTACGTGGCTGCCACTTAACAAGTGTCATGTATTTGGGAGTGTGTGTAAGGCAGAAAGGCAGCATATGTATTTTGAGATTCTGCGTTGGCTCTGCTGGTTTTGTGTCACCTCTTACATAAAGTAATAACAAAGTGAACACAACACAGATTATGTTCATCTGGATCCCTGAACGAGCTGAAAAGAATTATTTATTTCTTTTTCTCTGCATGTGTGGTCACAACAAAATGAGTAACACCACACAGGGAATATGGAGTGTCTCACAAAAAAAAGGAAGAGGAAGAGAAGTAATACATCTCTGAGGAAAAAAATGTAAAATTAGGGAAAAAATAAAAAAGATTGTAGGCAGGAAATAGACATCAATTTCTGTGACTGCCACAATGGAAGCTAATGCCTGGGATGCCATCTTTTGTTAAGAGGCATCAAATTGTTATGTAATTTAACAGCCTGATTGGCAGGGCAAATTTGAGCTAAAGTAAGGTGTGTGTACAGTTTGTCAGATTCCAGGGATAATAATTTGAAGCTAATCCTTTTACTTTTCACCCAGTTGTCTTTACAGAACTCTTTCCCTTCATGTTTGCATTATCTCAAATTGTTCGGCAGCTACATGTGTATTTTTTGCATGTATGTGATAAATTTAATTTATAATTAATTTCCGGATTAAGACATCTAGGCAGGCAGAGGAATCTTCAGATGTTGTTAATTGTTTTCTGTGGGATGTGTTTCTTTTAAAGTTTTAATAATCAGCAATTGAAGCTGAAGAGCTTTTTTTCCACAGGATTGTTTTTGCAAGCTTTTACAAGTCCAAGGAAATAGCTGCGCTTTTCAAATATTTTAGTGGTGAAAAGCACAGTCATCCCAGTGCACCACTTTCCAGGAGGCTGTGTTAAAAGATGTTTGGAATCTATAGAGTGATGTGTGTGCTTGTCAGATGTATAGCACAGGTTTATTAGCAGAGCTCATCTCTGAAACACTCAGGTTTCTTTTAGGTGTTGAGATGGGAGCTGAGTTCTTTCTAAAACCTAGAGAATACTGAGCACTTGAAAATATGTCTGTGAGCTCATTTGGAAGTTGAGTCCATGATGAGAAAGCAGTGCAAGCAGCATTAATGTGGCACTTAATTAAAAACCCTTTCAGTATAAAGTGTTATGAATTTTGATCCTTACAAAATTCAAGAAAATGTGCTTTTTATTATGGGACATCCACACATCAGCAGAGCACTTGGAAAAAATTTGGCTACTTCCAAAGTAAATGAATGCTTAGTATAAGTAAAATCAGTACCAGCTAACCCAGCAATGCTACACCACAGTATTTAATGTTATTTCATTTGAAAATGCAAAGCAGTTGTTCCAGCATGGAATTTCTGTTCCCAAGGATCCAGGGAATGCTTTGGGGTTTTTTAACTCCTTAGGTTAGGGGATCTGCTTCTAAGCCAACTCTTCTCTCATGAGCTCTTGCATATTGCACTGAGGTTGAAGTAAGCTGGAGACTGAGAACACAGTGATTTATCAAATGTGATCTGTTTTCCACTGGTGACGGAGCACTTGCATCTTCCAAGGAAGAAATGGTGGGGTTTTTCATGCATTTCTTCTGTGAAACAGCTACTGTTGCTAAAATGTTTTGCCCAGGGAAGTAAAAAACAATTTCTTTCTTAATTAGCAGCAGTGTCTATGGTCTGTGTTTCACTCAGACACAACAGCCACATATCCAGTGTGACTCATGGAGTGGATGTTCCATGGGAGAGCTCCCTGCCCTGTGTGCTTGGGGTGGAGGTGCCATCTGCCTTGCAAGGGAGCTCCATGTCAGTATTTCTGCGTGCTTTTTGCTCTGCAGTCAGTCTTTGAAGGGAAAACATGTATTATTAAGTAATATCAAGATTATTAATATTGTCTGAAGCACATTAGCGTCTGCTCAGTCATCTCTAAATGCTGTTACTTTTCAACAGCGTGCTGTAACAAATAAAAGTGCAATTTAAATTGGTACTTCCTAGGATCCCAATTCAGGAGGGGATTTCAGTCCTATTTTCATCATACCTTAGTGCATACCTTGCTGAAATGTGTTATCATCCCCATTATACAAATGTAGTCGGAATGGTTGCAGTTATATGCCACACATCAACACCTGCTTGTTTCCTTTCTTATTAAAAATGGATATGCACTGAAATCTGGTCACATCTGAGAGGCTAAAAACAGGTATGAGAGCAAATCAACGATTTTGTAGCAGAACTGGAGCACACCTTCTCAAGCATCACCTCCTCCAGCAGCTCCATGCAAGCTGGACCCTGGCATGTGTTTTCCACTGAAGACTCTTAGCATGTTGAGGCTGTTTTCTGTGACCTGATGGTGATTTTAAATGGATAGATTTAACTAGAGAGGTTTTCTTGCACATGACCTTTAAAAGGGAAAAAGAACAATGTTAGCATTCTACCCAAACCCTGTGGTCTGTCACTTTGTGTACCATATCATTACTGGCAAAATTTAAAGGAAAACTGCCCCCATTTCACTCAGCCCAGCAATAGGAAGGTTTGCAGGCTAAGAAGCACTTGACACTGTTTTTCAAATTACAATTGGCATTCCTGAGGAAGCAGCCATTGTACTGAAATGTGATCTCTCTATTCTGTCTCTCTGCTGGCCAGCTTGGTGGGTGGGAAGGTCTGCCACACACCCAGTGAGGAGGTGCTACCTGAGTGACAAAAACATATCACCACCCAAAGATGGTGCTCCCGCTCTGTGGAGGGTGGCACAGGACGTGGTGGAAGCCTGTATTTCTTCTTGGAAGCAACCTGCTGTTCCAGGGTGGATTTGGGCTGGCTCAGGAGCAGTTTGGTGTGCAGGGCATTTCTCCTGACTGTGCTTTCCTGTTTCTGAATTCCCCCTTCAGTTAAATCCAGGCACTCCCCAGCCTGTGTGGTTAAGAAAGCAGGTTTTCAGTTGGACAGAAATGGTGAACCAACACAGAGATATTTGCATGACTGTGAGTGTGACCTGAAACAGCATCTTGTGAGTAGTCAGGTGCCCCACTTCATCTAGATGGCCTGCTGGTTTGGAGCCATAAAGCTTTAAAGACAAATCTTCTGCTTCCTATTTCCTTTTTTTTTTTTCTTTGCGTTGTGATGTCATCGTATAATGGCCTTGGCTGGAGGGATCTTAAGGCTCATCCAGCTCCAGTCTCCTGCCCTGGGCAGGGACACCTTCCACTATCCCAGGTTGCTCCAAGCCCCATCCAACCTGGCCTTGGACATTTGCAGGGATGGGGCAAATATGTATGGGCTCTAAACAGCTCAGGGTGCTGTGCTGTTAAATGTCACAAATGCAAAATAAAAGTCTGATCCTGCAGAAATCACAGATTGTGAACAGGTCAGAGAAAAAGTTCTTATGGAAGGAGCACAGCTGATGTTATTAAATGAGCAGTGATTGGTTTAAAGGCAGGGAGATGGATGGCAGGTAGAACACTGGGCTGCAGGAGTTGCCCAGCCTTGATGTGCTGCTCATGCCCTTTGTCTGGAGAAGACCAGGATGCTGCACATTGACTCTCGGGATTTTATTGTAGCTCACCTTTAGTCCTGGGTTCAGCAAATGCTGACAAGGGGTGAGTGCACAGCTCACCTTGACCAGGGCCATACCTGCTGGACAGAGGGGTGACCTCTGGAACAGCTGATGTGGAAGTAAGAATATCAGGCTACAGTCACCATTTGGAAACCCAGAAACAGCACCACTTTGGCATAAATCCACGTAAGCCAGAGATGGAATTGGGCACTCCTGATATAAAGCGTGCTCATAAAAATGAAGGTCAGTGTCCACAGTTGTGTGTTGGTTCAGTTCTTTAAGGGCTCTTAGGATTTCCACTTCTGTCTGAACCATGATTCAGCCAAGTGATGTATTATCAGGCTGGCATTGAGGCCTTGGTTATTGGGTTTGACTTCATTTGTGATTCTGGCATTGAGGAAGCTTAGCCTAGAGCACAGGGTGTATGAGTTCATCACTTGTTAAAATTGTTTTAAAGATCCACCCAGATTATATGCAATTAGCCAGGACTTCATCTGCTCTGAGCTGCACGAACTCAGTTAGAGACAGTGAATGTTGGCTGATTCCTGTTGCTGGGGTTCTTGTCCTGATGTGTTTCCACTGCATCTTCCCAAAGCTCTCTGGGCACCAGGTTCTGTCTTTGATCTAATGCAGGTATTTTCAAAGTATGTGCTCTGCTGTCACTCAACCTGAGAGATCTTGATTATAATTAGAAATTATAAAAAGTGTGAAAAACACATTGAATTTAGATTTTCAGGCTGCTTTCCATACAAACTTGTACATTGTTGACCTGAGAAAAATTGGCATCGTTTTTCTTTAAAGAAAATATTTTGCTCCTGAAAACATGAATTCTTTGGAATAATAGGTAAACTGTCCTTGTTGTTCATAAACATCTTATTTATGCATCTTCGCTGTTGTGATAAATTAACTGGGTTTGTTTTATATTTCCCTACAGTTTACTTTAAATAATCCTTCACAGTCTTTCACCACAAGACCACATAAGCTTCCTTTTTTAATACCCAGAATGCTGAAATAGCATTTTGAGCACAGACTGTAATGCATAACAAGTGTATAATTTCTTATTGGGAATGCTGTGCAAAAACTTGTTTTCCTATCAGCCAGTCTAAATTTTTTGCTTAATTCACTAGAACCCCTGTGTGTCTACAGGGGTAATTTATAATTAGAGCTGCAGCAGGCAGGATGCTGGAGAGGCATACGTTTATGGACAAGCCTGTTAGGCTCTGCTCCAGATCTGAGCCCCTACATGCCTCCATTTGGCCAACAGCCTTCAAGCTGGGCTTACAGTTTAAAGAGCAACTTTTTGTGAGTAATTTGAAAAGAAAAAAAAAAAAAAAAAAAGGGAGCAAGTTCCTAAAGCTCTGGAGCCCTTTGCAAAGGAACCAGGAGAGGGGTGTGCCTACCTCTGTGTGTGTGTTTGAAATTATCCCTCTGCACTAAGCAGGGCTCTGCATAGTTTGGTGCAGGAGGGATGTCTTGTATTCTGCTAAGCATCATGCACGTTTATGGCACTATATAAATAATAGTAATACAGTAATAATCTCAGTCATCCCATCAAGGTCTCACACTCCAAAGATTACCTGCGTGATTCTGATTTTTAAGAGCATCGCATTGAAGAGGAAAGGAGGGAATAAGAAGCCAGAGCCTGCATTTGTGGCTGATTCAGCACTTGAGGGTGAGCGTGGCTTTGCAGGGTACCAAAACTTGTGCATGCTGCCCAAAGAGCCTCCTGATGGTGCTTATTATTTTTCTTGTACATGTTTCTACCACAAAACCACAGAAAAGGAAGAGTGGCAGGGCAGAGAGAGAGAAATTAAAGCAATGAGGCACATTAATTGTGTCTTTTTTTTTTTTTTTTTTTTTTACTGCAGAAAAAACAAGAGATTTTTTTATTTATGTTCTCAGTACCACAGTCTGCTGAAACTGGTGGGCAGCTTTTCAGTGATTTTGGGTCAGGCCAGTGTCATCAGGCAATGCTGCTACCACATTGCTTCCCACTGGCTACTTCCACGGCAGAAGTTGCCCCTGTTGTTGTTACTTGTTTAAAACTGAGGCCCACCCTGGTGATATTTCCAGTCATCTTTTTTTTTTTTTCCATTTTTCTGTTCTCCCCCTCCCCAAATCTCCAGCTTACAAATGTGTGCGCAAGATTTCTCCATTAACATCCATTCAACTTTGGCTCATTAGCTTTACAGGCTTTCACAAGGAGAAGAAAATCTTTGCTGTTGGAATAGCTGTTTTCCTAATTCACCTTCTCTTCCTCACGTCCTTAATTTATCCAGGAGTTTCAAATACCCTTTATGCTTTTCAATAGGTATTGAATAATCTCTGTTCTGTATAGCATTTGTCTACTTCTTCAAAACATCAAATTATTGGCAGGTTAATCTCTTAAATGAGAACTAAATATGCTTATGGAAATGCTTTACAGAACTGCAGCATTTTGAATGTAAGAGTTGTTTTCTTCTCTTTCATGTGTAGTTGATGTTTGACTCAATACATAAGCTTAGATTAAAAGACTGTGCATGTGCTGAAGAGGAAAGTCTCGGATCTTCCACAATTCTTAATATGGTCCAATTTTGATTCAGGAGACTCAAACTGTATCCCCTCAGTGCTCTTTATTCACCATCAAAAGTAATTCTTCGATTTGCAAGTGGCAACAAGGAACAAAAAGTTAGATTCAAAATAATTGGGTGAGGTGCTTTTCAGGAGAATTAATGTAACAAGAGCTGCTAAACTTATTGCACTTAAAAACACAAATAAGAGTGTCGGACAGAAGTTGTCGGTAGGTGGTCTCTTAATATCTCACCAGTTTTGAAGTTATGAAAAGGAGCAAGACTTTTTGAAATCTAGAAAAGAAAGAAAGAAAAGCTAGAAACCGAGTGAAAGAGCAGAGTCGCAGCACCGGTGACCCGAGAAACCTCATTGCTCCACTTATACTGGCACAATGTCATGTTCTCAGCCACTCCATCACCAGCAAGGGGAAAAAAAAAGCTTTTCCTTTCCTTTTAGTCAAAGGCAGTGGGTAAGCAGAGCACGCGGTTCAGAGGGTCATTAAAAAGCATCAAAGGAGGCAGCCTCATGATGGTAATAAGACGGCTGCAAGGAAATAAAGTGGGCATTGATCTGCACTATCGAGTGTGACATTTTAACCGAAGCTAAAAGCCAAGAGCAGATCTAGCCCTCTTATTCATCTGCCTGCCTGTTTTAGTAAATTGTCTTTTTTTTCCTCCAACCAGTGGCCTCAGAGGTCACTTCATATTAGCTGGCTTGTTAATACCGAGGCAATCAATACTTAATCAACAAGTAATGGGATTTTGCAGTCATCCTGTATGATCTTTCAATAAAGCCCCGAATCTATCTCAGCCCATTCAGAGCCTGACTAAAGGTGCATGATTGCTGCAGAGCAGGGATTTGATGGTCTGATGCTCTTAGGCTGATCTGCATCTGATTAAGACACCATGCAGCCACTGTCCTTCACCCTTTTGTTCCTTTATTCCCGTATAATGTAGCATGGCACAGAAATTCGTCATCTTAGCTTTTAGATGCAACAGCAAAGGAATTAATATTTCCTTAGTGCATGATGATCCAGCCTCTTGGTCATGATATGCAACCGAAAAAGAAAACAACAAAAAAAAAAAAAACCCAAAAAAACCAGCAAAAGGGGGAGGGAAATGACAGGAGAGACAGTGACAGGTTTCATGTATTGCCTTAGAAAACACAGCTATAACGAATGGGTCCAAAACAGCCTTTTCATCTCTACCCTCTCTGTCCTCTCCAAGAAAGATGTGCTAATGCAGCACTCACTGGCCGTGGCTGTGTGAGAACAGGTATTGCAGAGGAGTCACAGGGTCAGGGAAAAGGAACAAAAGCCAAAATGACAGCTTCTGGAAACATCCCTCTTTCCTCAGACCTTCGAGTCCATTGTTGAAAATGCTTGAGGGTAGCTCTGTTTCAGGCTGATTGTTTTACCCGCCCTGATGAAACTTCCCTCCTTCTGCCATTGTTCCCAGAAACTCTGTGTTAATACTGTCCAACAAGGAATCCTAAAACAGATTCAGCCAAAAAAAAAGAAAAAAACCTGCCCACAATTTCTGCTCTCCAAAACTAACAAGAAATGCAGGGAGAAAGAACAACAGTGCACATAAATGTTAGGGACCTGTGGCAAATTTCACAGGCTGTTTCCTGCTTCCTTGGACTTAGAACAAACATTAGCTGAGGAAGGATTTGGCTTTAGAAAGCTGCCATAAAGGCCATGGGATGCAGTGCTTGCCATGGTTATTATAAGAAATAGAAGATACTTTTTTTTTTTAATCTCCTACATGTGCAAAGGTGTCCATGTCTGTAGCATCTCTGGACTTAGAGATCTGTGCTACACTGAGTGATATTTATACATGGCAAAAAGTATCAGAGAGTCTGATCAAAGACTGTGGTGTTCTCAGCTGGCTTCTGGGTCTGTAGAGAGAGGGAGATGTAGCACTTCTTTAAAACCTGGCTGCTCTGATTAAGACCATGCTTGGCCACATCATGTTAACACCTTGTTCCTTGGGGGCATGTGTGAGGGGATTAAGAGTTAGTGGGGGGAAAAAAGAAAAGCAAAATAGAATTATCTGAACAAAGACAAGAGAACAAGTGGATAAGATAGCAGTATGGGAGTATGAAATAAAGGTGATTGTTGACAATAAACATGGGGTTTAATGCAGTTCCAAGGGGGCACCTGCTCCTTCAGGACAGGAGTGATGTGTGGCTGCTGTGGTGGCCAGGGCTGTGTCAGGCAGGACTGCACAATTCCACATTGTCCATGGAATACAGACCTGGTGTTTGTGCCTTTCTGTCACTGTCGTTATTGGCAGCAGGGAAATGCACAGTGTGCCTGTGTATGAAAACACGCTCTTCTGAGTCACTTTGTGGTTTATTTTTGTGGATGTGAATTTCTGGAAACCGAGTCTGAGTTTCCCATTTTCTGCTCTCCTTGGGGGCTCAGGATTTCACACAGCTCCAAGCAACGGCCTTTCTGTCAATTCCAAGTTGCCATTTTCTCCCATCCTGTTGAATTTGTTTCACCTCCACTCCCTGCCCACCTAGTGTGCCTGGGCAGCCAGAGAAGGCTGGGGCTGTGTCCTGCCTGTCCCATTGAACACAGGAGGGAGCTGCCTCAGATGTGAGCTGTCCCAGGCATCTTTGTGGCAGGCTACAAATGCCACCTCTGGAGCTTAGGAAGTGCATGCTGGTTGCATCCCAGGTGGCCACTGCAGAGAGGAGAGAAACACAGCAGCTCAGACACAGCCTGCTCCTGTTGCACACACCAAGGAGATATTTTTAAATTACCTCTGGAGTAATTTGGTTGGCACTGCAACTGAAAGGAGTTCACAGGTTCACATCTTTTCCTCTAATACGGATGGCAGAGGAGGACTCCCTTATTTTGGCATGGAGGCAGACGGGGTATGGCTGTGACAGCTTTGTTTTCTCTGAGTTCCCCTGAAGTGTTGCGAGTGCTGTGGCCTGCGTGGATCAGCGAGGGTCGGAAGAGCCCATTGCTCCAGCAGGATCAGCTGTGGGGATTGCTGGGATGGGCAGTGGGTGTGCAGGGAGCACCTTCACACAGCAAGTCCATTTTCCCATAGACATCAAAGACAGGCCGTTTTTGCTGTGGGTCCATGCCATAAAGGACATGTCCATGCCTGATGGCTGAATACTGCAAGCATTCTCATCCCAGTGAGCATTGAAAACAGGAGGAGAGCATTTTTATGCCCACACAAAAGCCAGGATCAACTTGGGCCAGTGAGTGAACAATGATTGAGTGATGTTGGGCAAAAATCAGGATTGGCTCACAGATCAGTCCAATCCTTTAATCAGAATGAATTGAGCTCTAATCTACATGTTGGCAATGAACAAATAGGCAGTGTGGGATATGGATGATGTTCTGTTTCATGGATATATGTGTTTGTGCAGAGCATGGGGGTGCGGGTTAAAATTAGAGCTGTGTGAGCCCTGTAGGGTTCATGAAGAGGTTTGCAAACTAATCCATGTTGCTTGATTTGCAGGGGCTGGAAACAACCCAAACCTCGTAAATTTGTTTGAAGGGTTTTGTGTGATGTGGGGATAGGAGCTTCATCTGCACTTCCTCGCTTGTATTTTGCCTGAGCTAAACTTCCTGAGATAAGGCAGGGAGATCTTAGAGTTTTGTGGTGAATTTGCATGTGGTGAATAGGTGCCCAGAAAGGAGACAATGCTTTTGGCTTCACTGGTTGTCCCAACAAATGCTGGATTTCATGAGATATATTTCTTTTTAAAAAGATGGTCTTTCATCTCCTTGTTCTTCTCTAGTCAAGCATTGCTGGTCTTCCACATCTGCTTCCTGGATGGATCTTAGGTCCCATATTCACTCACAGCCCCTTAAAACATCTCCACAGAGACCCTAAGAAAGTGCTTGATCTCTGACTCTGATCCCTGTGGAAGCACTGTGGAGACAACTGGTGTGCTGCTTCTCTTGAAGCTTCTGTTTCATAGCTTTTATGTTAACTGGAGCTAATTGTCACTTTGAAATCGACACTGGGACATGTCTCACCTTGATGGCAGAACAGGGAACTACTTTGTAATGGCTTACACAGCAATGGAAGAGATAGGCAAGGAAGATCCAACTGAATGATCAAATATGACAAATATAAGCGACCAGCAATGCAGGATGAATTGTAACATACATTGAGAACTGTGAAAATCCTATCTGTGCCACTTGCTTTGGCCTGCTTTACAGCTCCTGAAATCACCCCTTACCTTGCCCAGGAAGATAAACCTGATAGCTCTTAAATGCTTATGATAAAGCCAGGAATGTCTTTACTTGGCTAAACTTCAAACCTTCCAAAACCCTGCAGAGCCATGTGGTCAGTAAAGCCATGCTGTGGGCCAGGTTTGGAGGGAGAGGCTGACACACTCCTCTGGAAGCTGAAGACTTTTTCTCCTTCGTAGAGCATCTGCTCAGGATTTGAAGCAGTAGCTGAGCAATCTTCAGTGTCTCCCTCTGTAGCAGATGGCAGTCAGCAAACCCTTGTACATCTCTCTCCAGGGCTGCAGCTCAGCACTGCCAGAATCCATGGGAGCTATAATGACCAAGCAAATTCCACCTTGCCATAGCCACTGTCCTGCTGCAACCCTGATTTCCAGGTTACTCCAGGTAGTCCTGAGCTGAGGGAACCTGTGCTCTGCTTCACCAGTTGAACCTGAACAGCTGCTCCAGAACTGTTGAGGGGAGATTCCATGGGGCTTAACCCCTCTGATACTTATGTCTGTGGGGCGAAGCTGAAGGTGCTGCTAATATTGAGTAGTGGTGGGTCCTTAAGGCAAAAAGAGGAATAAAGTTGCAGTTTTTTAAGGTTGTCCTGGCTCACTGAGGGAGTTTTGGGTTGAATCTCTCCTTCCTGTCATGCAGACAGCTTAGTTGGCCATCCTTGAGTGTTGCAGGTTTAACTGGGAGGATTAGCAATTGCTCTGGACAGTGTTGCTGTTACCAGGGGGGTTGAACTCGGAGTGGGAAAGATCAACAAAGTGTCTTGTGTGCTTTTTGTAAGCGCTGACAGACTACAGCGAGTTACCGGGAGGCTATATTAGGGAGAAATCTTCCATGGAGCTTGGAATGGGATAAGGGAAAAGTGGAGATAGGCAAGAATATGTGACTATTTTTGTCCATCAGCCAGATACCTATTGGTCAGTTTGTTGCAGGGGTTGCCTGGAAAGGTCAGGAGCTCAGTGAGCTGTGCTGCAAAACATGCCTGGGCTGAACCAAAACATTCATTCCTGTGTAAGCCAGGCAATCTCACAACTATCAACCGTGAGCTGCAGTGTGGACAAAGGACTGTCCTGTCCCTGTGTTAGGGACATGTCACTACTAGTCAGCTATGACACCTTTCATCAGTTCCACAAAATCGCCGTGTTTTCTGCAGCATCTTGTTCCTTTTCTGCTGGGTTTTTCCAGGAAGTGCTGTGGGCTGAGCTGTGCTCCTTGCACATAAAGCAGCCTCCGGAGTCTGACCCCTCTGCACTGATACAGGACAATGGCAGTGCGACCTGCATTACTCAAATTCCAGCTTTCACAGAGCTGTCATCAGCGTGCCTGGAAAATTAATGTCATTACGCTGTCGCTCGAGGCTTGGCACGGCTGCTTCCCTGCCTGGGAGAGGGAGCCTCGGTGGGAAGTGAATATCCTGGCTCACTGCTGCAAGGCAGGCACAGGCACTGCCCACATCTGATAGGGTATTTGTCTTCATGAATTTTGCACATGTGTGAGTTTTTGTGTGTTTGCAGCACTGTCTTGCAGTGGTTCCAAGGCTCTGTGCTAACCAGGGACTCATTTGGCCACTGTTATTCCATGTGGTGTTGTCGCACTTTCCAGTTCCCACTTGGGCGTTATCTTGAACAGGAAGGGCCAGGATGCAGCAGCTTTTCTCCCCTCCTGATTAAAATGTGTTTTTTCCACTGTCCTACCTTTCCTTTCAACCTTTTTATTTTTTTAGGGCTTCTTGACATGAAACAAACTCATGCTGTTAAAGCCAGTGAATGGAGTCATGAATGTATTTCTTGTCCTTGACAGTGGTGGCACTCAGCAAACTGAATAACAGTTTAACTATGCAAAGGTACTGAGCGTCCTCACATCAGCCTTTTGAGTAACTTTGGGAGAATGGTTTTGTTTGCAGGTAGGTGGAAAAGCTTCCAAGATTCTCTTCTGAAGTGCTGAGAGAACAGTGTGTGGCTTTCACAGCAAGCCTCATCCTGCAAATCAGCAAGTCACAGAAATCTTGCCTGACACAGAGAGCTTTCAGGGCAAGGACAAGCATCCAGTAATGAACAAAACTTCAAAATGGCACAATCTTCCAGCCAGGCACCTACTGTGTGATGGAGCAGCTCAGAAGTCTATATAAAATTTGTAAAGCATTGATGAGTATCAGCACACAGTAACTGAGTACATGACATTAACCAACAAATATTCTTTCTGGATGTTATTTGTTAATTTGCATTACAAATATCCAGATCAATAAGACCAGATTCCTACCTCTTCATCTTCCTTTTGAGTATCAATAGACAAAGTCCTGTTTCATATCAATAAATAACATGAACTAAATAAAGAGAAAAGGCTGAGATGCACTAAAAATACAAAGAAGGCAGCTTTGCTCTGCTACCTTTGGCACATACCCATAGATCTGGGCTGTAAACTCTCATTGCCCAGTGAGTTGTTCCTCTGAGCACAGAGGTAACAGCACAGCTGATGTGGGGCACTGACATCTGTTAAACAGCTGCTTATCTGAGTGTTTCTGCTAATGTCCCACTAAGTCACAAGTACAAAGAGCTCTCTGCTTTTATTGGCTTTTTATATCTTTTTATGTTAATTGCTGGCCATCCAGGACTCACCAAAGTCAGGTACAGAATAAACAGCACAAGGAGTCAGTGTTAGAGGGGAAGGCTCTGCAGGGGGAGAGGATGGGGTGCTGTTTGGAGCAAATCAGGTGTGTTCTCTGAAGTGCCCAGGGCCCTCCCAGCAGAATAGGAAAAGACAGTGTTCCAGGAACAGGGCTGGCCTGGCAGCACTGCAGAGCTGTCCAGCTCTGGAAGCTCAGGTGTCTCCAGGCACACACATGGCAGCTCCTGTTACCTCACAGCAGTGACATCTTGTGCCTTTCACACTTCCTTTTTACTCTCAGAAAAAAAACCACTTCAATATTCAGAGTAAAACTGTGCTCTCTTATAAGTAGGTCTGTGAAAAAAATAATGGTTTATGTGCTGCACTATCTCATTGAGGAAATAGTGTAGCATACCTTTAACTTTGATATCTACAGTTCCTTTCTTATGGACCCTTTTTATTTTCAATAACCTACTTGGGCATCTCTTTGTTGTAATGTCTGTAGAAACACTCAGTGTTTGCATGGGAAGTTCTTTACTCACAGGGAATTTTTGATCGATGAGACATCGGGAGCTACTGTTCATGGTCTCGGATAGCTGAGAAATGTGGAAGAGGCTGAGCAGAGTGTCTGTGTTTATGTTCCAGGGAAGAGGCCCATCTGGACTTGCTCTGCCTTGTGCCTTGCTCTTTAGAGGTCCCTTTGCAAAATGACAACTTTCTCTCACAATGACAATTCCTCCTGCCCCACACAGCCACGCTCAGCAGCCACTGCCTGATCGCCAGTATTTACCTTGCTTTATTACATTCCTGTAAACTTTGGTTGGCTATCAGAGCCAGTTGATGACTCTGACAATTTGGAATCTGAAGGGCTCTTACGAAATTAAACACCGCCTTTGCGTGCCATCCAAGCCTCTGGATGGGCAAGTGAAAATAAATGTTCGAAAGGTTGTACTTTATATAGCCACAGACTTGACCTCTAAGTGCCTTAAAAGGGCTCACATACTTAAAGGTGCATTACCAGGCCTTACACTAATTCACTGTGATAGCTAAAGTGCTCTGTGGATACCACAGGAGACCAGAAGCCCTTGAGGATCCTTTGGAGCAGAGCATGTGGGCAGTTAACATTATTCAGCTTGAATTTTGTATTTGCAGCTAGTCATGAGTGAAAGTAGGGGTAGACTATTTGCATATTGTCTTGGTATAAAGCTAGAAAAATGCTTCCATATGTGTGAGTCATGTAACTTCATCCTGTGTGTTTCCTAGATGCCTGGAAAACCCTAAATAAGATGAGGCCCTTTCTTTTACTTTCCCTATCTTTTCTTTTCTTCTTTTCTCCACCGAGAATTTCTTGGGAGCGTTCATCCCTCCCTCTCTTTAAGTTTGCTGGTCTAAGCAGGAATACTTGAGACTGATTTTAATTCTTAACTAGATGGACATGATTTATTAATTCACATTTGAAATAACAATTGCAGTCAGAAGGAATCAGCTGAAAGCCTTAATTACATTGGAAAATATGCTTCAGTGTAGCATGGCCCCATCCAGCTTTCAGAATGCATAATTATAATCATTTTTTAATTTTTATATTTGAAAAATTGTGATGGAGACCAGACTCTGCTGGCTACTCTCACTGCTTCAAAGCAATGTCTAAATCAGAAGTGAGTCTTTAAATAGATCATTTTCTTACTTGCTTGTTAGTGCCCAGCCACATATATAGACTTATTGTGCAGGGTTTGGCCTCGGTGTTTTGAGTATTATTTTTACATCTGAGCCAACTAGCAGTTTCTGTGCCCAATTCCAAGGAAAAAAAGATGTTAAACTGTGAATGTGCACTGGCATATGAGCTGAGATTAGGTAATTTGGGATCACTCCATAGAAATCACATATGGGCTTTGGAGACTGGGAATTCATTCCTGTTCAAACAGTGACCAAATGGGGAATGAGAAAAGCAAGATCAAGGTAATTAAAAAAAAATAAAAACAAAAATTAAATCCTGAACCTCCTGAATAGAAAAAAGGCACTACAGAATGAAAAAGAAAAAAAAAACCAAAGCCTTCCTAGCCTTAATCTTGAAAAAATATGACAGTTGAGGGAGATACTGGCTTACTTGACCTAGATGAAGTAACACAGGAGCACTTCCAGCTCTGACTGCAATTCTTGTCACCATTCTGTCTCTTAAGACTTCTGAGTATTTCCCTTCCTTCTGTGCCTGTCTTTCCTCACTCCATGTTTGTTGTTTCCTGACCATCTTTTCTCTTCGTTGTGACCCTCTGCCCCCATTCTGTTATCTGGGTTAGCTGTTCATTAAGTTCCCTATAAAGTTGGTCCTAGTTAAGGGAAACCACTGTGGAGTCAGTCCAGGAGAGATGAGCACTTTGTGATGCCCTAACGTCCTGGAGGAAAACCTTCCCTCAGGACTCCGGAGCCAGAGTGGAGTCCGTTAGCAAAATGTCCTGGGTGAGCATGTGGGATGCTCTAGAATTGTATGGAGAGGATTGAAGTGGAAGAGGAGCAGCTGAAGGAGCTCAGAGTTCATTGGCTAGGGAGACAAATCTAATCCAAAACCTCATGGAAATTAGATGGGAGAAGGAAGAGGATAGTGGCACTCATTTGTTTAAGGCCAGAGCAGCAGCTGGTGTATGCTGGACACCATAAAAGCCACAGGGTTATTTTCTTCTAAACAGATGTTCAAGCAGCACTCTCAGGTGCTGGAAAATGGTAAAACTTTTCCCAGGCAAGAGGATGCTGGATGAAGTGTCCTGAAGAAAGCAAAACTTCCTGGAGAGAAGGCTGCCCCTCCTAGAGGCAGCACCACAGACCATGTAGGCTCTGATTGTCAGTGTGGGAGCAGAAATAACCTTTTTTTTGCATTGTATTTACCAGGCTCCAGATAAGGAGCACAGTTTTCTTTCCAAGATGTTAGGAAATAGACTCACAAATGCTTAAAATACGTATTTCTTCCTCAGCAAAGGGCTCTTCCCAGGATTTTCCTGAAACAGAGTAGTCTGAAATCATGTACAGGAGTGCAGGAGTAATTTGTTAAAACAGGGGGAAGGAAATATCACTTTAACCACTGTGTGTCCTTGACTAATGTTAAAAGCTTTTACCTTTTCTCTCCAAACTTGATGAAACTTCTTACACTGGTACATGTGCAGAAATGTACTTGGAAGTAAAACATGGTGAGTGCTCTTCAGAAGTCATTGTTAAAATAGAGAGGAGGATCCCTCTTTTATTCTGAGTCCTTCCTTCAGATGTGTACAAGTCTTCAAATATTTTTACAGGGAATCAGTATAGTGGAAAGCTCTTTTTGGTTTATGACTTACATGATGAAATAATTCCGCTTATTCTCGTGCCTAAAAGATGGAAATGATACTGTTTATCTCCACTCTTCCTTAGCAGCTTTTGCCCGGTGTAGTACTGAGGGTGTTGAAGCCCAAACTTACATGAGACACCTGTGGGGTCTCCTTCACTCTTCAGATCTTCCACAAAACTTGTCACCTTTGTTGTCCTCCCTGGGCCCACTGAGGACCACCACCCACTGACTGGCTGCTGAGCCCAGTTTGGCTTTTTTTGGGGGGGGGCTTACTCAGACTTCAGGTGGTGCCTTGCCAGAGCTGAGAGATCCCTCAGAACTTCCCCAACAGGCTCCTGACCCCTCTGGGACTGCAAAACTGCCCCTTTTTAAAGAAGGCTGGTGAATGTTTATAGGAAAAGGCAGGGAGGGAGCTAAAGCTGTACCTGGTAAATTCACCTCCTCTGTCCCTTCTCTGACTGACTAGCGATAAATAAGGAAATACAGGACTGTACTTGGAAATATCAGAGCAAAAGGACAATCTTTCCTCCTCTTGGCTTGGCTTCCACAGTGTTTGCTGCCTGCCAGCGCCGCGTGAGTTACAGCACCCAGGGTCATCCTTACCTGTGTGGAGCCAGGGAGGGCAACAAAACCCTACAAACAGTCTGCTTTCTGTCACTGAGCCAGGGCTGTTCCCCACCCAACTTACCTGGGGTTTAGAAAGGACTGAAGTGTCATCCCAGCTGTTTGTCCGTCCTCTTCCAGCCTTAAACATGGACACGTGGCACATATGTGTATTTATAGATGTGGATAAGTACAAATAAATATGTACACCCTACAGAAATCAGTGAAATGCTCTTGTACCTGCCCAGCTCATCAGCTGCTTGCTTGGGAAAAGCAGGGCTCAGCTCTGGACAAACTGAGGGGCAAGGAAAGGGAATCAAGAGGGATCTCTGAAAGGGGCAGTTTGAGTGAGCTCAGTCTCTTTGGAAATGGGGGATTTCCAGCAGCAGAAAACATGGTTGCTTTAGGATCTGATTTTATTCTGAATGTTTGGAAACTTGATGAAGGGTAACACCACAACAAGAGCAAAGTAAGAGTTGCTGGTGCAAAAAATCATATCCTTATCTGACCCCCAGCATTGAGATGTCTGAGCATCAAGCACCTCTGCTTTTATCCTCTTTGCTCCTTGGCCGTGAAAGAAGTTTATTTTTGTTCCTGTTTTAATGATAGGAAACTGAGAATCAGGGAGGCGATAATTTGGCCTTTTAAAGCCCTGTTTAAATACCTGGGTAAAGAAAGAGGGCAGCGTGCCAGGAAAAGAAGGTCTTCTGAAAACATTTCTGCAAACATCAAGAGGGAGCCAAATGCTTTCTGTTACACTGGCCCTCCTGGGAAGGACGTTTTCTGCAAACCTGGCCTTAATTGGTGCTGAGCACTGGAAAATTCTGGTCTCCTATCCAGCATTTATGGCATTATGGGTCAGCTTGGTGTATCTGCTGCATTAGACCATCCAACCTCTGAGTCAATCTTTGCCCTGACTGTACACGCCCAATTTATTTTGTTATCTGAAGAGGAAATTTAGGAGGCAAAAAAAAAAAAATACACTTTTTTCCCTCTTTCTCCTTTTATTGTTTTTTTGTCCTTCTCATCTTTCAGCTTGGGATTTACAGTAGCATGGCCCATCCTACCCCCTTCCAAAATGCCCTGGAAAAGAGCCATCTGTGGGTTCCCTCTGTTGATATATTTCCAAAAGACCTTGCAAAGTGACATTAATTGTTTTGACGGCGTGCACCTATTTGTTATTACACACCGCTGCCAACTCTCTTGCCTTGTTTTTTTTTTTTTCCCTTTCCTCAAGTAATAATCTTGTACTTCACCCAAATATTTGTGTAGGATGATCTCAGAGGGAATCACCGCAGAGCTGCCATAAAGGCAGAGATGCTCCAGAGTCACTCCAGTGCAGGGAGCACATTTTGGACTTCCCAGGAGATTTCTTGTGCACAGATGGGACCCTCCTGTGTCCTGTTATGGGAAGCTCTGTGTTCTTCCCCCTGGGTTGGCTGTGGAAGGGTTGAGCACATCCCCTCCATGTTCTCCTGGCGGAGGTGGCAGTTGAGTACTCCATGCAATGCCGCAGGCTTCTCTCTCCAGCAAAGCCAGGAAAATCTGCTGGACTTCCCAGGCAATATTAAACCCCAAGCAAGGGTTTTATAAAAGCTACTTCAGAACGCTACCAAATTATTAGTATTCTTCCTCATAATACAGATGAGGTCTCATTTTATTGGAAGAAAGGGAGAGGAAGAGGGTTTTTACCCAGCCCTCTTGGGAATGCTCTTATTGCAAGTATCAAAACTGGGAAGATTTCTCCAGTGCCAGGGGTCAGAATCTTTGACTAGTTTGTTGTAATGTGAACATATAAAAATTCACTCAGTGCTCATTCTCTGCCTTTTATTTAATGTACATTCCAGGTAGTTCCACTTTGATTCTTTACATTACTGTCCCTTGCACTGACATTTGCCTTGAGTGTTTTAAATTTCTTTCATGAATTCTGAAGAAGGGAAAATTTCAGGAAAATTGCCATTGGCTTCATATGTATTGATGCACTGTTACCAGTAGAACGAATTTTAGTTATTCCAACTGACACTGAATAAACAAGTACTTTATATTTCTTCTGGGAAGCTCTAACTTGAAATATTCTTCGCTGTAATATCTCCACTTATAAATAGCATTTTCTTACCAGTTCCCTGTGAATCATATCTGCATACCTTAATGAGTAAGTGTTTAATATTTTAATTTCTATTAATACAGAATAGTAAATGCTGCTGGAAGTCAGCTGAAGTAAGAACTATGACAAGCAGCTAAGTTACATCTCTCCCTGTGCATCATTGTCATCATCACCAAGTACTGGCAATATAAGGACCAGCCAGCTCATAATTTCAAAGGAACTGGGTTTTTCAGTGATTGCTAAGGGCAGGGTTGTCACGCAGACCCTTTATTGTGACAATGATTCATGAGAAGAAAAGAAATCAGCTTGATTCTCTCATCACCAGTGACATTTTCTTTGGACTGGCAGTTAATTTTTTTTTTTTTTGCTTATAAATAGATCTCTTAAGTCAGGTAAAGGTGACAATATGGAACTCCTGTGGATATATATATGTGTGTGTGTGTGTGTTACTCATCTGTACACATCATCCAAACACGGCTTTGTTTTCCCCTTTTCCTGTGAAAGGAGGCAAGCTCACATGAGCTGTGTGTTTAAATCCTGTCAAAGTTTGCATCCAGCTCTGAATTAGGCAGTGTCTCTGATGGCGAGTGATAATCCTGAGTTGGAACAACTCTGCTGGATGAAAGCTGGCTCTTCTGTGAGTTAGCATTGCTTGGTTTAGGCTGTGTTGGCCAGTGTTAAAATGCCTATGAACTCCCCCAAAATGACAGATAAGGGAAGTATTGTGTTGGTGTTTTGAGGCAGATCCTAAAAGAAGGACGGCTTTTGTCCGAGATCATTCCCAGCATCAGCCACAAACACTTCCTTGGGTTTCTGAGGGCTCCATCCATGCAGCTAGGAATGCAGGAATACTGCTGGTGCAGAGAGAAATGTGTTTGGCAGGGCTGCAGTGTGCACCTCCATGATATGAGGGAAACATTCCATCAGGATGCCTTTGATTGCTTTAACCTTTCTGTCCTCCACACTGAGGCAGCTCCTGGAGCTGCTCCCTTGCTTCCAGCCAGGATTCCAGCCTCTTCCCAAAAATTCCATTTTAATGTAAGCAGGTGGTTGCAGTGTTCCTGAGTCCAGTGACATCTTACCTCAGGCATGGCTTAATCCACAGCAAAACAAAGGGAAAAAAACCCAGCAGAAACATCCATGTGAGCTTCGGCCAGTGCTTGTGTCTCTGCTTCTGACTGCGCAATCCACACCCCGTGAATAAATTCATTTCTGCATGTTTAATCTGACACCTTTTGCAAGCAATACACTCACTCAAAACACCAGCAATGAATAAACACTACCAGCCTCTTGTAGATCTTTGATTGGGTAGCTAATTCACAAATGATTGACTACCCAAGTAGTGGGAGCATATGGAGGCTCTGTGAGCGACTGTCAACACGGGGAAAGTAGTCAGGGAAGCCAATTGTTAAGAACCGAAAACAATAGCGAACAAGAAAGTCCTTGAAGGAATGTGGCACTGGGTCTGCTCAAAGCCTGAATTTATGAAAACGCATGGCCAAAACAAAAGAAGATGGCAGCATCATTTCCTATATGTGCTCCTCGTTGTTGGTTATTATTATTCCAATTTTTGACACTTGAATGAAATGTGGTATAATTGGGCTTCATAGCTGCTGCTTCAGGCGACATCAATTGCCTTTTTTAAAAATGATGATGGCGTTGAGGGAGACTCTTTTTTTCCTTTTATGTTTTGAAGCTGCCGTACTCTCAGTGCCACTCGTACAATACACGAAAGGGGCATTGTACTCCTGGGAGGGTCTGCAGGGCTGGAGACTGATCCCAGGAAGAAATATGAGATGGAGAAGCAAAGTAAACATACTGTGGGATGTTATGCTAAAGCTAATCCCAAGATATCCCCTGTTCTTTTTCCTCTCTGGGTTTTCCTTCCCAACAGCTCAAGCCTTCCACTTTCTTGCCCGTAGCCCACCGAGTGTGTAACATTACAGGTGCGTATGCAAGGAAAGCTCCATTCCCTGCCCTCCTTTGCTTTGGCTCAGTAATCAATTCTGTCGAGTTTGAAGGACCTTAAGCTGTCATGAAAGGAAAAGCATTCCTTAAACTCTGTTTATTTCTGCTACAAAACAGCCCCACCTCTGCATCTTTTGTTTGTATTGATAGGTGTATACAGCAGGATTTGGTTGGCTTATTTTGACTTGAGGAGGAAATCAGATGAGAAGCATTATGTTTTCCTAAGTTGTATTCAGCAGGGAAAGGGGAGATGTATTCATCATTCTGCTTTTTCATTGAGGAGCAATTCTTTAAGAGACAGAACAAATCTTTAAAAAATAGTGCTGGAAATAGTCTAATGACTTAGAAGTCTGAATGAACCTATTGTGGCTGAATCCTTTGCCAGGGATGGATCCTACCAGGATATTTTAAATATCCTGGCCTCTCATTTCTACTCCCCCTCCAATGGAGGAGGCCCAGTGTAAAGCATATTTCATCTGAGTGTCCCCAAGGGAACTTCAGCCCCCCCACAAGGCTGCTGGGGTGTTCTACTCTTACAGCCTGGATGTCCCAGCATTAGGGTTTGGGTGGTCAGGTACAGCTGAAAACAGATGACTTTTTGGCTTTGAAAGCTTTTGCACTGCCCAGACAAGAGGTGGAATTGGAAGGGAAATAAATTGAGCCATGTCCCTGTAGCTTTAAACCCAAAATACTTGCATGTATTGAAGGCAGCTTCCCTTCAGACAGACCCAACTAAAGGGTCTGGATCCAAAGACCCCCAAATGAAGGACCATCTGTACTGCAGCTCTGTTGTAGCTGCTTCCCAGAAAACCTGCCAAAGGATGTGCAGGATGTAGCCCTTCTGCCAGGTGCTGTCAGCAGCAGTGGATGCTGCTCAGGAGGTTCCTCCTAAAATTCACACATGCATATTGGGCAGATCCCCAGGTGAGAAAAGTGGCTCCCCTTGGTGCTCTCAGACAACAAACTTCCCTCTTTTTCCTAGGTTTGTGCATAAAAAGGCCTAGGTTTGTGCATTGAAAAAGGACCATAAATGGGAAAACACAGCCACAATAACAGAAATGTCAGTTTGTAATGTACAGCTTGTAAACAAGATGTGTGTAAAATCCCCCTCAGTATGGTGTGGGTGTGCACTGTGGTTTTCAGGCAGCAATTCCTTTCAAAGAATCATGGAATGACTTGGGTTGGGAGGGACCTTGAAGATTGTCTTGTTCCAACTCCCTGCCATGGGCAGGATACCTTCCACTAGAAGAGGTTGCCTCAAGCCCCTGGCCTTGAAGACTTCCAGGGCTGGGGCATCCACAGCTCTGGGCAACCTGTGCCAGGTCCTCACCACCCTCACAGTAAAGAGCTCTTACCTAATATCTAATCTAAACCTACTTTCTTTCAATTTAAACCCATTCCCCCATCCTGTCACTTCAGGCCCTTGTAAATAGTCTTTCCCCATCCTTCCTGTAAGGTACTGGAAGGCCATAATTAGGTCACCCTGAAGCATCTGTTTTCCAGAGATCCCAATTCCCTCAGCCTTTCCTCACAGCAGAGGTGCTCCATCCCTCTGATCATCTTGGTGGCCTCCTCTGGACTCACTCCAGCAGCTCCATGTTCTTCCTGTGCTTCCTGGGGACCCCAGAGCTAGATGCTCTATTGCAGGTGGGGTCTCACCAGAGACACACTTTCCCTCACTTCTCCTACCCTCAGGCAGGGAGTGTCCCAGTGCCTGTTGTCCCTTTAACTTTTCTGTTTTGCTCCACTACTTCTGGGATTCTGGCATGGAGCTGGGAATTGCCTGTGCCAAGCTGGAGTAGAGTCAGGGGTGCTTGTGTTGGCAGGTAACTCTTGGAGCTTCATTGCCTGAAGACACAAATTTCAGAGCACTTCTTAGGTGTGGGCATTTAACTACTAATGATTAAGGATCTTAAACAATTCTAAAATATTCTTTTTAATGAAATCTTTGCCGTTAACCTTTAACTGCTTCCAGATCACAGAATGCTTTACAAGAAAGGGCAGGAAATCAATAGCTCTAAAAAGCAAATCAGCAGCCCCAGTGCATCAGCATGTGCAGATCATGCTGGTGTGCCAGCACCAGCCATTGCCCAGGGCAAGCAGGGAGTGACACAAGAGCTGCTCCCCCTGCCTGGCTCATTTTTGCATTATAACCTGGCTCATAAGGAATGCTGTGAGGAAGAGGGAGGATGAAGGCTGGGTTCATCACCAAGCCATTATCAGGGAAACCTGGGGTAAGTTATGTTTGTCCACACAGGAATCCCCAAATTCATTGATTTCTGAGAGCTTATTAGTGTGTGTGTGACAGGCAAGATTTTCACCTGGGTTTGGTGTTGTGCTGGTCCTGGAAATGCTTAATACTTTTGTGACTCCGCTGCAAGTACTATAAAACAGAAAAAGGCCTAAAAATAAAGTATCTGCCTCTCAACCTCAAAATGTATCCCTATGCAAACAAACAAAAAACAGACACACACCTCATTCAGGAAGCTTTCCTGCTTTGCTTTGTTCAGCTTTTCCATGCTTTTGTCTTAGATGTTGGAAGGTTGGACACAAGGTCATTCACAAACCATTTCATGTGGATACAGCAAGTCAGTTCAGGTCTTCTCCCCCTCCCCTCAATTCATCTGAAATCTCTGCAGTAATGGGGCTGAAAACACAGTCCTCTGATACAAAATAAAAATGCTGCTATTCTGCAGGAAAGGATGTCCCAGATGAGCATCTGTGCAACTCAAAATGGGATGTTTGGATGTCTCATGTTACTTAAGCAGTAGATTACTATGAGTTTGAACCCTTTAAAGCAGAAGCTAGGGAGGGGTTAGAAATACTTCTGTCATCAGTAATTACAAGAACTTCTGTTCAGCCTTTGCTGCTCCTTGAGGCCTGGGACATGCTCCTTGTGGACTACAGGGAAGGGCAGCTCAGGGAGGATATTATTCACAGGTGTCACAAACCCCAAGCATGTGTCACTTGCTGATAGCAATTATTGTGGTGACAAGGCTCTGCCCAAATGTTGCCATGGATATGGGCTGTGATCTCCTGTGAGTTGTTCTGCCCAGTTTCTGGAACTGACTCCTCTGTGTCTTAAACAATTATTGAAATATATATGCTCACTTTCCCTGTGTGTAAAAATGGGCTGACTCCCTCACTAGTGTGTTTGGAGAACAAATTAATAATGTCAGGCACTCAAGAGGAAAAGTTTTTCAATGTACATTTGCTCTGCAAAACTGCTCAATATTGTTATTATTTATTATTCTATGGACTCATCACTCTCAGTTCCCTTCTGCCAGAAGCTGCTTTGAAAGATGGATAAGTTGCACAAAAATTATTTTCCCTCAGTTTTCTTTGTGAGAGGGTTTTAAATGCGGCGTGGGGAGGGGTGGTTTTGTGAGGGAGGGCAAAGGAAGACAAGCTACTGTGATTAAATGAGTTTGAAAGGTGGAACCAAGGAAAAATAACTTTGACTTGAAATTCAGACTGCTGCATTACCAAATTTTTACTCAGGTAACATACACAAATACATGAGTATAAACAAGCCTTTTACTCCCTGCAGATACGTTTGTAGTACTTTGGTTTTCTCTCGGTGCTGTCTCTCCCTCCTCACTGGTACAGCAGAAGTGAAGGCAGGGATAGATGTGAATAGCCCTAATTACTGTTTGTGAATTCTGTGTTTGATGTAGCTCAGAAATACCAGCACTGCTCCTGTCTCACTCCCCACTTCCAGAGACTTTCCATCTGGTGCAGCTCGTGCTGTACGCTCCCTCAGGTTTATGTGAAACCTCCTGTGAAAGCAGAGTCATTGATTTTTGTAGGTTTAGTGCCAGAGCAATTTTAGGTGGCACAAGGCTGATTTCCTTGACTTTCGCTTTCCTGCTCTTGATACTTCTGTGTCAAACTCAACACCTTTCCCAACACTATCCTCCTCCTCATTATAACAAAGTACTCAGCACCTCCTCCTCCTCACTAGCGCTGTCAGCAGGAGCTGGGGAAGGGTGCTACAGGCGACTGTGTTTGTTTTGACAGTGCCAACTTTCAAAAGAATCTGCTGAGTTAGTGGGAGGTCTCTGTGTGTTTGTGTTTCTAAACATAATTGTTTAATTTGGGGATATTTCACCGCTGCGCATCTCTCGGGCAATGGGAGTGGGGAAGGTACAGCCTGGACTTCTGGTCCTGCTGCAGAGAGCTGTTGTGGTGAGGAATTTCATGTGCTGCTGCAGCTCTCTCTTGCCTTGGAGATAGCTCATGACGTGGAGGGACATTTCGGGGTCTTCCAATTAGTGGGCGATAATGGCCTAAGTAGTGGGGAGATTATTTTCCTGTGTTATTGTAAAAAGTCAGCTGAAGGCTCCATTGTGATGCTACACATGTGACAAATGTCCCTGTAATATGCGTGGCCCAGCCAGCGGGGATCAGGATCAGACCCCGGAGCAGGGAGCCAGCCCCCAACACACCGAAAGTGCTTCTGCCTGAGCTAAAGGATGTCGGTACAGACACATTCTCACATCTTGTCTTTCAAGTGCCAGTGACAGAAGGTGCCATAATTTATGACGTGGCACTGGAATCCCTGATTAATTGTCTTGCACTGCTGATGTGCAGCAAGATGACGTGCAAAGTGTTTTTTCCCCAGCATTTTATGAAACGCAGCAGGCAGGGAGCACGGTCTGAGGCTGGAGTTCCGAGGCTAGGGCTGCCTGCTCACAGAAACTGTGTTAAATCATCGCTTTAGTCCTCTCTCATCCCACTTAGGGGGCTTATCCCTCTCCTGTGGCTGCCCAGGGAGATCAGAGTCCAAGCCCTGCTCTTTGGAATGGTGTCAGTTACGTGCACAGAGCAAAAGCCTTCAGCAAAATCTCTGTGGCACGGAGACCATTTACATCGAGTGAGCGAGGCTATTTAGGCAGGTGCCAACCTGAAAGCTCCTTATTTCTGAGCTCCTCCAGGACTCAGATCTTGCAGGCTACCAAATATAAGTGGATAAATGGCTTTTGCATGTGTAAGTCCAGTGGCCCCTTCCCACAGGTGATAGAAGTGGTTGGGAAAAATGGAGATGCTGCCTGAAGTCTTTTAAAATAAAATCCTGCATTTTAATCAGTGAATTTCCTGCATTTCTCTGCATACTATTGTTTCTTTTTATTTTGCAGCATGCCTGCTCAATTCATGAGACGTTTTTGTTTCATTTCCAGAATGTGGGATAGGCAGGGAACTCAACTTTGGAGCTATAAGCCTTTTTTCTTCCCCACCTAAAAAAAAAAAAAAAATCCCACCTGCTCTCTCTTTATACATTACCACCCTGCCTACAGCTGAGATAGGGATGGAGGGAGACAGAGAGTGTATCTGGGAGTGCGTTGCTCATGCTTATATTCCAAATGAACATGACATTATCTTTGAACTTAAAACCACTTCTTTGAATAACTCCATTTTTTACACGCCACAGCAGCGCGCCACGGCTTATAACAAAAATACATCTGCAGAGGCAACTGGAGCTGAGCCTGCGGGGACTGGAGCCGCCTGTTTATCAGTTTGTGCATACAGGGATGAGCCCTGCAGTGGTCCTGCCCAAAAATAAAACACTGGCATTTGCTGCTCTGGGAATTGTGGGCAACTCCATGTGGGAGGGGATTAGGGAGGGAAAGGATTTCCAAAGGAAAGGGCTGCAGCTCCAAACTTTGTGGTGCAGAGGGGTGTGAGGTGAGGGGTTCCCTGCGCCTTCCTCTGGAGGTTCCATGGTGATGGAGCCTGCCCTGGTTCTGAGCTGGGGCTCTTCTCCCTCCTGCCAACCCCACTCCTGAGCTTCTGACAGTCTGTGGTGTGATGATCTGTGTGAGCTCCTTGGAGACAGCCATCCACGTGGAGCCACAGGACATCCATCTTTTGCTCTCTCCTTTTGTGCACTGAGAGGATATTATTTTGAAAGTCACACTCTACAACAGCCATCACAGAGGGGGACTCAGCTCCCCTGCAAACAGAGCAGAGCTTTGCACCCTATTTAATATAAAACAGGCTTATGTATTTAATTAAATTATTTAATCCCTTTTTTTTTTTGAGGGAAAAGTCTTTTTTATAAGTTTAGTAACAAGGAGGCAAAAATTCTGCAGTTTTGTTTTTTTCAGTCTTGAATTTCTTCACTCTCCTCGTATTGCTCTTTTTTTCTGCTCTATGTTTATACTTCTGAGGAAAGGGGATGGCATTTATTTGTCTCTGTAAGAGTTTGGGTATGGGATGTAGTCCTATTTATGAAATAGTCTGTGCACTGCCAGCTGTAAGACTGAAGTGTGAGCCCCAAATATCTCTGTATTATTAATTTTGGCATTAGCAAGGCATCTAATTTTTACAGCTGAAGATGGCTTCTCCCTTTTAATATCAGTCCTTCCCGTTTCACAAGGTGAGCTGCATTCCTGCTCTCTGAGGGAAATGGCTTGGGATTTGCAAACGAGAGTTGAATAAAACTGTCAAAAAAAAAAAAAAAAAAAAAGGACAGACAAATTAGGAAGAATGGCCAAATAAGCCAGGCATATGCACTGCATTTTTCTTCCAGCCATGAGTCACACTATGGTCCTCCTTTCCAGAGGAGCTGACTGAGGCAGAAAGAAGTACCTGGGATCCCATAATAAGCTGGAATTGGAACAGGAATCCAATTAGCTCCTTTGTTTTAACATTAAACTGCGTTGCCTTGACCCCAGCCCACAGGTAGTGTTCTCACAGTCCATGGCTATTGTCAGGCAGTTGTATGAATGTGTTACCAAATTAAATAATGTGGCATTGTGCTGGATGACTAGCACTTACACGCTAAATTATCACAGCTCTCCCTGACCTTGGCAGCATCATAGGGTTCATATTTTCAGAAAGATGAATTGTTCTCAGAACAATTTCTTCAATGTTTTAAACACACACACTTTTCTCTAACCTTACGGACACGCGGTTTTTACCTCCTTGTGCTGCTCTGATTTTAAAAACACCAGTCCAAATACAATGCCAACTGAAGTCAATAAAAGGGCTCTTACTGACTTCTGCTTTGGTACTTTATACTCAAATTGAACTCTAGGACTGGAGCCCAAAATGGGAGAAAAAGATAAAATGTACAACTTCATGGAATTCAAAAGAAAATCTTCTAGTTGAGTTTTCAAATCTTGGCCGCTCTTTTCTCAGGTCTAAGAGCAGCAGGGCAGGACACAGTGATTCTCTTTCAAGGCTCATCATCCCCTGGCTAACTTACACTGTTTGTGTAATCTTGTCCAGATTTGCTCGTAGTTGTAGTTCAAATCAGGAATAAAGGACATGTTTGCATATTTTTTAACATGACTATTAAGGCCACATTGCGCTTTGGGGCAGATGTGGCTCAGCTCTGCCGTAGAATGTACAAAATTTAACTTTGGGCTGTTCTGATAAATTATATTGTCCACACTCAAAGTTGCCTTGTACTTCATCTCTATCATGTTCTGAGAGAAAATCAACTCCTTTAAACAAGTTGTTAGTTTAACATTAAAAACAAAGGAAAGGAGTGGAAAATACATACTTGCAACCTTCTCTTGGAGATAGTTTCCCAGTGCAGTGTAACATAAACAGATTAACTGCAGTGTTTATTCAGTGTGAAAAAGCAGTTCCAAGAGCCCCAGGTGCTTGCCAAGTCCATAATTGTACCTCCTTAAATACTTTCATTACTTGGAACTACAGTAAGAGAAGCAGAGACACATGCTTTCTGTTTTCTTGTCAACAAAACACCTCCAACCAGTTAAACTCTATTTTGTATAGAAATTTTCAGCAATATTGTTTTCCCCCTTCCTGTCTTGAAGAGGAAGGGGGATCCAGGGACCCTTGCCAGTGCTGCTCTCCCCATGACCTCCCAGGGTCTTCACAAGGACCCTCCTGCCACAGGGTACAGGGCACGTTATAAAACTTCACCCCGTGGCTGCAGTATTGAACCCAGCACCCTGTGCTTGTCAGGAGTATGATATCTCCTGGAGATGAGTAGATTTTATCATGAAGACATCTGTGATAGTTTTCTCGTGTGGCTGATGACTTCACAGCTTTTTAAAATACAGATTCTCTGGGCAGTCTGGCTGTTTGGCCTATAAGTGATGTTGGGCATTAAATGCCCACAGGCAACTGCAGTTGAGCCTTGGTGTAATCTCATTCTCCTGCCCTATCCCAGGCCCAGGATATGGGCAGAAGTTTTGCTTTGAGGGCTTTATGTTTTAAGGAATGCCTCAGTCAAACAAAACCATGCCGTTTCTAAGCTTCTCTTTCCTGAATGCCAACCATATGTAGGCAAACCCAGCTTTTTGGGGAAAGGCGTGTGGAGGGTGAGATTTCTGCTTCCTACCAGTCAAAAAGAAAAAAAACAAAAAGGCAACCAACCAAAAAAAGGTCAAGTTCTGCTTCTGAAATTGCATCTGAACACAAGTGTAACAAGAATTGCTCATCTCACAGTGAGAACAAGCCAATACACTTAACCCAAATTTGGTCTTGAGAAAAGCAGCCTGAATATTTTATTTATTCCTCTCATATCCCTCTATGTCTCAGGCCTTGATTACATATCTAAAAAGAAATTCCCTCATCTTTTTTAAGGGGGTTGTAATGTGCCTTCTTGTCTCTCTCCAACAAGTTCCACATTGCACTAACGTGTGGTAATGAAAGCAATGCTTTCCTGGTACTCAATGGTAGGTGGAGGGATGGATCTATTCTAGTGACCTGCGGAGATACGATTGAATCATTATAAGATGCTGAACGATGAGCACCTGAAATCCTAAAATCTCCCTTCTCACTGGAGGGAGGAGGCTTTTCTGCTGTTTCAGAAATAGGATGGCCAAGACAGCAAGATTCCCAAAACCTGTCTGGACAGAGACATCTCCCTTGCCCGACACAGAGACCCTGGCAGTGACCTGGGAATACAAAGTGTGACAAGACACTTGCTGATTTTATTTCCCTGAATCTAACAGCCCTTTTTAAAGGCAGAAGAATGTCTGCATTTCCACCTCACTTTAATAGTTTGTCTGTAGATCCCATCCCTTCCTATCACAAAGAAATCATTGTGTCCTGCTGTGTAATTAATACGCATGTATGGTGTGGCAAACATTTTCCTGTAGACTGCTTATTTTGCCTGTAAATTACAGGAAATCCTATACAATACACCTGGGAGCCCTGCAGCTTGAAATTAGAATACAAACTATCCCCACCTCCTCTTGCTTGGCCAGCTCAGCAGTCCAATTTCAAAACTTTTTTTGTTTGAATGTGTAATAAATTCTGACAGTGATGGACTTGCTCACTTCTATTAATCTTAAAATTAATACAGGTTTTATTTCTGAAATGAAAACAGTTTATGGCTCACAATTACTACAAAGGGATGAAACTGCACAGAGGTTCCCTGTTGCGGATTTTGTTGTGTCACACATGCAACATACAAATTTGTAACAAAATTCCCATAGTTTAAGGCATATTGGCAGTAAAATTGATGGCCAAGCCTTAGTTCTGTGTGATGTCACATCTATATGAGCCCTGAGATCATATTAAAAAAGCAACAGCTGTTACCTGTTGGAGACAGGGCATGTTTGAAGGGAGGCTCCCCGTTTTCCCTTTCTCTGTGAATCTCAGTGACAAAAGAGCTCTCCAGGAAAATGGTTGTGCCAACTGCCAGAGCATAAAGACCACCATTAGTTTGGTGCAGACTAATTACAGTACACCACCTTCAGTCCATGTACTTTTGGTGTGTGTGGATGCAGAAAATATCTGGAGCCACTGGATGTTTTGTGACCTCCATGCTGGAAAATGCACAGCTTTATCTCTTGCTGTCCAATAACTGCTCCAGTTCAGGAAGGGCACAGGAGTTTAGGAGAAGATGGCTCATAGCTCTTCAGTGTGGTGAAAGCTGCTTCCCCAGAGGGCTCTGCCAGACATAATCACATCCCTGCAGGTGAGAGAGGCAGTTCAGCCTCTTTGGAGCTCTTGTCTGGCTCCAAAGAGCTTCCTTCTTAAACTGGGAGTAGCAATTGCATCTGTTTATTAGCAAGCATTAGAGACCAGCAAATTCCCAGCACTAAAATGATCCAATCAAAACAGAAGCAGACCAAATCCTGCTCTCCATTTCAGCAGGGTAAATCAAGTCAAAATCAGGGCTCACACCAAATAGCTGCCTTGAAGTTTGACAACACAGTTCAAAAAACATGTTCTCCTGAGAGTGCAATAAGAGGAGGTTTAGGCACAGCTACCCTGGGGGAGCAGTCCCAGCAGGAATTCCTTCTAGGTGTCTCTAGTTGAGGAAGCAAGGAGTAGAGGAAAGATAAAGTCTCACTGGGTGAACCCAATTTTTTGCTGTTTTATTCCTAACTTCCCTCCATCAAAGATACTCTCCTGGCCCTGGGCACTTTAGCAAGGTGTTTTTCACAGGATTTGAATAGGAGTGTATAAACACCGAGCAAATGGCTAGATTTCACCAATGTCTTGGAAAATCAGCAATACTAAATGCATTTGCTTTGTAAGGCTTCTGATGCACTGGTGTTGTTGGAAGCTGTTACTTCAAAGCCGTGATGTCACTGTGGAGAAATATGATGTCAGGGCTGTAAAAGAAGGAAATAAAACCTTGCTAAAATTCCTTTTTGCATTTGGAAGTTTCCATTTTCCATTGAACAGAAAATACTCTGTTCTCTTTCCTGCAACCTTCACCTTCTAAGTACCCCTGCCAAGAGCGCTAAGGGTACACAGGAACCACCATTCCCCTTCTCCCAGTGGGAATATAGCTACCTTTTATTACTAGAACTAGTTCTTTCTTTAATGGTTTAGCAGTAAAAGTTAAAAAAAGAGTGTGAGAGAGAAGAAGAAAGTGGCCTTTTTAACTACTACAAGAGGTATTAAATAGTCAGCCAACCTCTGGAATCACTTCTCATTTTCCATGAAGCTGGGTAAGGAGTGTTATGGAGTTTTTTTGGGTAAAGTTTATTGGAACTTCACAGTAGGACTACAAAAATGTGGATACTCTGATTGTTTTTGTTTAATAAGACTCAAGACTCCTGGCTCTACCTCGCTTTAAAGTTTTATTGCCCCTTAAATTTTCTCCAGGGTTTGAGTCTATGGTTTGAAACAATCATTCACATGAAGATCATTTTGCCTTATGCTGCAGGGCGCTTGCACCTATTGGATGGTGAAACTTTGTAGGGCTTTCTGGTGATACCTGATGTGACTATGTCCTCTTCATAGATCACTTGTCCAAAAACCTGGGATATCAAAAGAGAGTTTGCATCAGCACCAAAAGTTGTAGATCTGGGCTGTGACTGTATGTCTGCAGGTTCAATTTTGGTAGGGAGGTGCAAAAAGGTAAATTGGGGTTTGGCTTTCAACTGCTTCTTCCTCTTCTGGTAATGATGTAGTCACTAGCTTTGAATTTTTGGCCTCTTTCCATCCTTTAACATGACAATGGCTCTCAGCTCTCACCAGGAGTGAGCAAAGCAATTAGGAACAGATGAAATGACTCAAGCTCCCATTAGGCTTAAACCCAGCCTGTTCTTAGGAGTTTAAGTTTGTGGAAATTCAATCTTTTCCTTTCTTTCCTGTCCATAGTTTTTCCCTTTCTGTCTAGCTCTTTCCTATGAGGTTCTGCCACTGGACCAGGGAGATTTAAACCAGTAAGAAACAGGCACTGCAGACAAGCAACATTTTGTGTGTCTGACAGTCCCAAATAAATACTGGTATTTCCTGAGCTCATCTGGAGCTCCAGACAAACTCAAACCCTTTTGGTCTAGTCCTTTGCTAATAATGTTTCCTTGCTAATGCAGAAAATGTATGGATGTTTCTTCTTTGGTTACTCCATCCTTGCTTGCTGGGGAACAGTTTCTTTGGGCAGTCCTTCCAATCCTCTCTGAAGCCTCTTGGATTTTGTCAGTGATGAAGGCTGACTTCTGCTCCTGTGTTGTTTTTCTTTCTAACTGGATGTTCTTCAACAGTTCCACACTCCATACCTGTCTCACATTGTAGGTGAGGACACATCCTTGTTACCCTGCTCAAAATTGCACAGTGGGGAATCCAGTCCTGATTCAGAGCTGCCACTGGAAAGGGAACAGTCTGGGTTGTGTTTATCCAGGGAAGAAAAATCATCAGTTGTTGACAGGAAAACCTGAGACAAAGCATTTGTTTAAGAGTGGTTCAGTGTTTGGAAAACCTTGTTCTCACACAGGTTTTTTGGGCAATATTTTAGATGGAGCTTCTTTGATGATGCTGGCTGTCAGATTAAAAGGACAAGTAAAACAAATATTTTTTTCTATGTATTACTGGTTAGATTATCTTGTTTAAAGTGATTCTTTTATCATCTGGCGGTTTTTCTAACCAGCCTAGAATTGCCAGAGGCTCAGCAAACTTGGTAGCTCTTGTGGTAGGTGAAAGAATCATGATAGGAGTGGATATTCCCAACCTCGCACAACTCTAATTAAGAGTAATTCTCACTAATGGACTTTGGCTGCAGGCTAAATAAATACTGCTCCTGAATATTTTTCTTAAATCATGCAGGATTGTGCTAATTGAAATGCTCACATCTTCTAGATTGAGCCCAGCTCCATGTTTTCCAATTGCTGTGTGTGTTGCTGAAGTGCACCCGCTACCAGCTATGTAATTAAAGGCATGGCTGTGTCACCTTTCAAATCTTTTTTAAAGGGGTCAGCCTGGCCCTAAAAACTGTCTTTGAGCTGGAACATGGTGTGCAGAGTCACTGCAAACTTAAGATTTTGGTTTTACCACTTGAAAAATACCTATGTTGAGTACTGTAACTGCTGCAGGATTCCAGGCAGAGAACAGGAAGGGGATGGGTTTAATATTAATGTCACTCTGCAGCATCCAGAAGGCTGAATTTATAGGCCCTCAGATTTTCCTCAGGCAAGCTTCTTTTTGGGGGTTATTTCTCAAGAAAGAGGAAGAAGTAGAATGACTGAAACCTGGTTTTGATTGAAAGACTTTCAGCTGAGCAGAGTTTCAGAGCAAAGACTTTCATGGCAGAGCTCTGCTGGCACCCCTAAAGCTGCTGTTTCTCTTTCCTTCCTCTCTGGGATGGATTCTAACATCCGTGGATGTGCTTCTGCTGAGCATCCATGAAGGAACCCTACCAAAACCACAACTCTTCCCAGCTGAGTGCAGGGAAACAGGGAAGCACATGGAGGAGACCATGAAGGAAAGGCAGCAAGATCAACCTCTGCTTTGCAAAGTTCACCAAGTGCACACATACAGAAGTGGTGGTTTGAGGGAACAAAATGGCAAAATGGAAGGGAAGAATGATTCATCTTGCCAAGAAGGAGAGGAGAAATCCACCAGGAAATTAGCAACATTCTCAGGTTTCTGGTGGTGGTTGCCAATTGTGGACAGAGAGAAAAAAGCAAAAAGAGAGAAAGCATCTTAGGTGTGCTTAGCACAGGATTTGTATTAAAAAAAGAGATTAGGGTCAGATTCTCAAAGGCAATGCCTCACTTTTGTGCTCACAACACGGGGATTGTTGGCCACACTAAGACAGCACTGCCTACCATCTTAAAGTCCATAAAAATTCTGGGCAAATTTTCCTTAAACCATAACTGAAAAAACTTCATTGCTTTAGTGAGCTCAAGTCAAATATTGACTGATATTTGATCAGAAGGTAGGCTGGTTTTTTTATTATCATTATTTTTAATACAGTTTAATTATACTGAAGTTATATTGGGGGTTCAGTAACCACTGGCTTGAAAATTAACTGAATTATGAAAGCTGAAGTGTTGCTACCAGCATCAGTTAATGACAAGGTCACCACCACTGTCATATTCAAAAGAAATGTTACACTTGAATGAGGCTGAGATGGCTGCACTGTCCCATGGTTCCAGGTAGAGAAAATGAAACAAGGGCTCCTTGGGTACTGTTTTATCCCATGTTTGAATCTAATGCATTCTTTTTTCAGCTCATTTTGGTTCTGCTGTGTTCCCTCAACATATGGAGTCCCCAGATACTAAGCTGTAACATGGAAACTTTGGGGGCTGGGAATTACAGATCATGAATAGATTGAGAAGTCCCACTGAATGCTCCCTTGGGTTGTTTGTGTAAAGATTAATTTTTGTTGTTTCTGCCTTTTACAAAAATCAAGGAAGGCTAAAATTATTTTTGTCTTCCAGGCTATAATAGGGATCAGACTTTTAGCATACCCTGTACACCAGCACACAAGCACAGAGATGCATCTCAGGAACTGACTCAGAAAGGTGGTGTTAATTGAAAAGGGGAAGTGTAAGAGATCTGGTTGGAGATATGGGGAAAATTAACTGTTAAGTTCTTGATGTTTGCACACTATTTAATTCAAAGCCCTTATTTTATAATTTAGTGTAAATCAAACCAGAAGATAATGATATTGCACTTGACCTCATGCTGCTGAAGTCAGGGAGAGCAGGATTAGTCCTGGCATTGTTCAGCTGAGGACAGAGTGACTGAGGAGGAATTGCTCAGAGCCTACTCTCTTGTTGAGCATGCTGTTTGATCCATGCTGAAAGGCTGAAATACTGAATTTGTCTGGTGTGGTTTTGATGAAATGGGTTAGTGGTAAATTTAGGAAAGGAAGAGCCTTTTTGGAACCGAAGCCACAGTCTAACCCAAAGAAACCTCAGCCATAATTGGGGCACATGCCTTGTTGGGAGCAAAGTGGAGCAGCCACCCAGCTGGGTGGGTGTCTGAGAGCTCCCTGAGCTGCCTCAGCACAAAAGCCAACCTGCTGCATTCCTTGGCCATTTCAGGTACCAGCAGAGCACTGAGAACAATCAGCTGGAAGGCCCTAAATTCTGAACCCACGTCAGCTCTTTGCAGAGCGACTGCATCGCTGTGTCATCACACTGAAAGAGGTCAGGGCAGTTTGCTTTGCTTCTCCCACCTCCCATCACACAGTCTGATTTCTTTGGAGCCCAATGTCTGACAACCTGTGTTAAACCTCACGGCTCATCGCCCTGTCTAGCCCTTTTTGGGACACCAGCATGCAGACAGATGTTACAGAGCCATCCAAAGGGAATGCTGTGGCAGTCTCACCACAAGTGTGGAGAAGGTCTAAGAAGCTTAGTCTAGACCCTGAAGAAGGAGCTGAGAAATGGTCAGTGAGGATAAAAGTCATGACCAGGGCTAGAGGAGGAGAAGCGTGGGAAGGAGATGACAGAATAATGGAAGAAAACATTGTTTAGGCACAAAGACATAGGAAAAGCATATTTTGAATAGAAAAAAAGGGTCCAAGGCTTGGAGGTGAAATGGTTGAACTTTAGAAATATTGCTCTTTTTTTCTCTGGTGGTGGATGTTCAAGGCAACTTTTGCTGAAGGCTCTACTTGACCTCCACAATGTCCTTCTAAAACCATGGAGATTCTACCCCTAAGACTCTGCTTATCTGCTTATTTACCTGTCTCTTTCCAATCCCTGTGCCAGGGTTAGAGCAGGGAGTAGATGTGAAGTACTGGGAGCACCTCAGAAACTCCTTTATCAATTTGCCAAGGTTGGTGTGGTTATGCATTTACTGCCACCCTTTTTCCATGTCTCCAGTATTTGTAGTTGGAAAGAAGGAGGTCAGCATAATCTTGTGCTGTAGAATAAGAGCCAGACAATATAATGAAAGAAAATTTTACCCTGATAATATTAATACTAGTATTAATTATTATTAATAAAGCCAAATTATGTAGCCAAAAAATCCTGTTAATGCTGAATAGAAGAATTACATTTGCTCTTTATGTAAAGTACTTGAGATACTGTTGTTAACTGTTTTTCAGTGCATCTTAGAGGCAGGAACATTTCAGTCTGCAATGTTAAAAACACCCATTTGCTTTTTCTAATCGTAACTAAACTGTGGATCAGGGTGGGAGTGTTCCCTGTGAATTTGAGAGCCCCAGCATTTCAAGAGCACTGCCACTTCTTTCAACAGCCAAGTGCATTTAAAACTGTGCCTGTCCTTTCTGTTGCTACCCACTTCCTCACCAATCTTAGTGAAGAGCTGCAGTTCCAGCTTTATCTAGATTTTCCCTTCGCTTTTGCAAGTAGGAGCTATGGCTGTAAGCTGAGAAGTGCTGGAAGCTGCCCCTTGTAGGATAACAAAGTGCATCTTCAAGTAAAGAATTTGGAAGATTTGGGCTCATAAATTGTTTTTATCTGAACTCTCCAGTCCACACAAACCAATATTTTTTCATGTTCAGTTACTCTCCAGACAGGTATATGGTTGCAGTTCTCAGGCTTATAAAGGAGGCACAGTGCACTGAAAGGGATAAAGCAGAGGGAAACAAATCCAAACCACGTGTACGGAGATGTGTGTGTGCCTCTGTGCCTGGTGAGATATTTATTTGCTTCTGACCCTGTGTTTTTTCACACAGGGATTGAAATTTGGTCTAATCACCATGTGAGATGTGGAGGGTGAGCCTCAGTGCCTTCAGACATAAGCAGGATATTCATGCCTGGCAATTGCCATGTACATCCAAGAGCTTTTCTGTGCTCAACCTCAGCTCTCCTCTTCCTAATGAACAGGGAGCTGGAAATCACGATAAGAACCCTTCTAGTACACAGTTTTTATGGGTAGTCTCTCCATGGTTAATAAATGAGTTGGGCTTGATGGAAGCTGGAGCAGTGTTTTGGTTTCCAGGCCGCCAGGGGCCCAGGGCTGCATTCCTGCTGCTCCCTGGGCTCCCCTGGAACTGGCTGGGAGGTGTGGGTGAACAAGATCAGACCCCTCGTCTGCAGGCACTGAAGCCACATGCAGCCTCCAGTGACCTCCCTCGCTTCCCACAAACACGAAATTCATTGCTGGTTTAAGGGGAAAAAAAAGTGAGCACTTCAGCTTCTTTTCAAAATAGAGAGAAACAATAGGGCACACTGTAGTGAGTTCCAAGTCTTTTATCTTTCTACAGATTCAACCACAGTATTGATTCTTTATTGACCTAAACTGTCCTAAGCGTGGCTGTGGTTTTTTCTCATATAGTCTATGGGAGAGTTAAGGCAGCTACTACTTTAATATTGATTTTTGTGAAAAAGGTGCAGGAAAGGGGGCAATTTGTGTCTGCAGTTGCTCTTCACTATAAAAGATACCATTGTTAGGAGCTTATAGCATTATATCAAGGGTCTTAATCTGTAGCAATCTTTTTTTACAACTTAGAAATAGGCTTGGGCAAATGTGTTATTGGTGTTAATGATATTTTGAAGTGAAGAAAATTTGTCAGCCTTTCCAAGTAAAATGCTCAACTTAACCATTTGAGAACTTGACAGGTTTGTTACATCTGTTTGCAGGAATTATGTCTTTTGTTCCCCTGGAAAAAAAAAGGGAAGGAAAAAGAAAAAGAATGTCTGTTTGAATAAACAGTGATAATAATGTTATCTGAATAAATCTTTAATAAATCGAAATTATTACTGCAGGCTTAAATAAGCAGTAAGTTTTGACAAGAAGGGCATTATCATCTAATTATACTTACTTTATGAAAGAGAGGGGCAAGGGCCAACCTGTGAGCCGTCTAAAGCACAGTAATAGAGTGATCCCCTCTGCAGACTAAAGCAGGAACCATCAGACAACAATAAAACACAGGCAGTGCTCTGTAAATTGCAACTGAACCCCTGATTCACACAGATTCACCATCTTAATTGTTATGAAAACTAGCGGAGCGGGATGATAAGTGCATGGCAGAGCAGCCTCTGCTAAGTGGATGAGAGAATCCTGTGCCAGATATTTTATGGTATTCCTAAAGGTTTCTTTAATTATCAATTAGTCACTGCTGTACATTAGCTTCCTATTGGCTAAGTGCTCGGTGTGAGGGCCTGGATCAGCATTTGCAAACAGGTGTAAAGATATAACTGATACCTAAATTGCCTCCTTCCTGTGGGCACCTGGTTTGCTAAGAACACTTAAGGAATTCCAAGACGACACCTGCTAGCTACTTTATTGGTGCATATCTCATATATTGTGCTGTTAGCTGATCCACCGTGTGGAATTGTAAAGAGCTGTGCTGACTAGAACACGCTGCTTTTGTCATGGAAGCCCTGGGGAAAGCTGGGTCTACTCAGGGGAGTAAACCAAAAGTATTCTCATGCTCTCCCCTGTGTTATGTGTGGGTTGCTACATGTGGTATATTCCTCTAATACTCACTATTGAATTTTTTTCCCTGCCAAGAATCAATAACCAGAAAAATCATCACCTGCTAATGTCCATAACCTTTTTGAAAATCTGATTTGTTTGGCAAACAAGGTTGGCTTGTTCAAAACCTCCCCTGGCTCCCATCTATTTTACAGAAGGCAAAAAATTGAGATCATTTGTAATCTGCCAGAATTAAGGAAGTAGAATCACTCTTACCCATCTTGGGTGACTTGGATTTGGAAGTACCCTCTCCACAAATCAAGTCTCTTGCCTGTTCACACATAGAGAGTTTTTCATATATATTTAAAATATTGTATTTTAAACCTGTTAATCAAGACCCTCTCCCTCATGTAGCTCTTGTTATATGTTTATTCATACATACATGACTACAATGATTTTTCCTCCATTAGATTCTTGTCTCGTTTAGCATTCAGGATATTTGAAGGATGAACAATTATCCCAAACCTGTTCACCTGTGGCATGTGTTGGGCAGGGACATCCTGTGCCCAAACTCTGAGGCTGGCTGGTGTTGTGAGGGATGGTACAGTACAGAGCCATGGCAGCAGGCAGGGGCACAGCCTCACCTACTCCCCATCCTTGCTTCCCATAAATGTGTCACATCTCACTTTATCCCACAGCACTCTCAGAAAGCTAAAAATGCAGACAACACTCATGGATCTGTGCTGGGGATGTGCCTCAGTTTAGTTCCCATTCCTTCCTCTTGCTCTTTTGCCTTTCCACATGGGCTGGGCCAGCCTTCAGTGCACAAACGAGGATGGTTTGGTGAAAACCGTGAGAGGCAAAGTCCTTAGAGAAGAGATGTTGAGACATTTTCAGCTGAAGTAATTGGCGATGCCCTGCAGTTATTGTACACACAAGGTGTAAATTTGCCTAGGTGTTGCTGCTCTAATGCGGCCTTTCCTGATTATTTTGTCTTTTTCTATATAACTCCCTGCAAAGTGCCAACTCTGTAACTGATGTAACTTCAGGTCTTTTTTTTCACTTGTGCCGGCAAGCTGAACAAGTGGGATGAGGTTACAGTAAACAAGAGGGAGATTACTCGAGATAGAGGTTTTAAGAGTCCACAAAGCCCAAGAGCAACAGAGAATCTGAGACATGAGAAGCTCTCCATGAGGAGAATGCTCGGAGTCATATCCCCCTTCGGCATAAAAATGTACAGACAAAAATGACTCACAATGTGAGTCAGAGAGAGGAGGTTTTATTTACACCACAGAACTTGGAAATAACATTTCCACTGATTCTATTCTGTTCAGCAATTGTGGGTATAAGCAAAAGGCTGTTAACACTTCTGTATGAATCAAATTTTTAAAAATCACTCCGCCCTTCAATCAGAACTGTTTTCTCACTTATGTGAATTAACCTACAGAACTGGCTCATGAAATAATCTGTTTCAGTATCTATTACTGAATATGTCTTGGCCTGGATCCATAAAAGCATTTAGGAGCCTGAGTTGCACTGAAATCACTGAACAGAGGAAAAAAAAGTGTGTTATTCCTGGTTACTACAAGGAGCTGTAGCACATTGCTCTTTTCTCGGGGCACAGTACAGGCTCTGACTCCATAGCCAGGCTTTGTGTCTCTGCTGGGGCTCTTCCAGGCTGGTGAGGGGAGGCAGCTGCCCAGGCACTCCTGAAATGTGGTTCTTGGAGGTCCTTGAGTGCTGGACCTTGCATGATGGCATTTTGTGGTTCCATGTGTGCTGTGACAGGGCAGCAAAGTGGCAGAAGGGAATTACTACAGGATGTATCTGTGAGATAACAAGGGACTGAATGACCCCAGGATAAAATACACCTGCTTGCTTTGGGAGGGAAATGGAACTGAAATGTATTCATTTTTTTTACAATACAGATAGAGTTCTAGTAGAAATAAAACATTTGGGGGGAATTTTTTTTCATCTAATAAAAGGTGTGAGCCACTGAAAAATATTTTTATAGATGTTTGGTTGCCATCCCCATCAGCCTTTGTTTTTCTAAACAAACGACACCATTTGGGGCAAACATTTTGGGTGTGATAAGAGGCCAGGTGTGAGGAATGGGTGAAAAGGTGTGATGTCTCCAAACAGAGCCAGCCTACAACACAGTCCTGGAAAAGGCCAAGGTAAATAAGTCACACTGAAACTGTCACAGCCCCCACAATCCTCATGTGTGGGTTTACACAAACCAGCAGAGCCAAGTTAACCTCCATTGTGTCTTGTTTAACTTGGCTACAAATGGCTCACCCTTTCTGCAACTTGGCTCCAATCGTAGATATCTCACCTTTCCATTACTGACCTCTCTTGTCCAAATTGTTTTCTTAATACATATTAAGTGGCTTTGATCTGCTTTAATTTCCTAGGAGTTTTTACAGCAGAAAATATTACAGAAGATATTTCTGCTGATAGAAAGACATATTTTAATAGAAAATTACTTATATTCTCAATGGCCAGACAGGTCAGTGGTTTTTAAAACCTGGTTCTTTTTGAAGGAAGTAGTGCCAGAAAAACTCTAAAATTTGATGTGCTGTTTTTTCTACACATTCACTAGGAGAGAACAGAGAGAACAGGAATGCAACTTTGGTGCACTCCTTAAATAATAAATATATTTAAACTGCAATAACCAGTCAATAATTCTTCTTATTTCCCTTTCAGCATCATATTTCTTAATAGTGGCTTTAATATGTCAGCAGTTTGTTACCACGATCCTGTGAAATTCTGAGAAGATGAAGTGTTTCCCTGTTTGAAGGCAGCACGTTAAAACTGTGCCCCGTTTAATTGCCTTTTCTGGTGGTTTTATCTGCAGTGGAAGCATTAGAGCTGCTGGTTAGCAGAAGGATTTTGTCAGCTCTTCAGGCTGTGGAGCTCAAGGTGTGCTGCTCCCCACGGCAGCGTTGGCACTCACAGCTCTGGGACTTGGCCCAGTTCTCGCAAAATTCAACTGAAGGGCTTCTGTTGACATGGGTGCATTGGATCTTCTGTGATGAGAGGGAGGAGTAATTATTTTCTGCATGTGGGGTGTCTCCCCAGGAACTGAGTCAGTTTGTTTGTGTGGTTAAGTTTGCACCTGAGTTTTCCTTTTAACTCCGATTTTGTCTCATGCTTTAAAACCCCATGAAATGCCAGGCTGGACTAAAGGGAGCAAATCTGTCTTTAATCCGGTGAGATACAGGTTAGGTGGTCTTGGAACTGTTCCCACTAAAGCAGGGGACAGCATTACAAGATCTACTACCATTTGTACTAATTAGCAACTTTGCTGACAGCCTCTGGTGAGTAACTCATTACTGTCTATTTGTGAGCTTGGCTTATAAATCCCCGAGCAGCCAGACTGTGGGCACTGTTGTAGCACAATATTGTTGTGGTATAAGACCTTTTTCTCGAGCATTAGCAAGTCTCTCCAAGCAGAGTGCTTCAAGTAGAAGTAGGTCAGTGGCATGGAGACACAGCCCCCAAGTAAGGAGGACTTCCAGTATTTCTTTTCCCCCCCGCCTTTTGGTCCTGAAGTGGAGATGAATAAAATCTGTTCGTTCTGGCACCGCTCTTGCTGATGCTGCTTGTTTCTCAGCGCATTTTAAATTTTCTCTGATTCGACCTTCACCCTTGCTTGTAGGCATGATATCACATATTTTAACATGCTTTTTTTCCTCCCCTCCGTATCTGCGTTAGTCAGGCCCGTCAGAATTTTGAAGTACTTCTGCCACAATTCAACAAGAACATTCTTTTTCAATTTCTGTAGGTAGATTCTGCTATTCAGTGGTTTTCCCCCATCCTTTATCATAGACTAGGTCTTTTCCATATGGTAATGAATCATTCCCCCAGGAGGAGTATCATTTGCTCAATTCAATGGACTCCTCACAATGCAGATACATGCATTTCTTTCACCTATCATTTTGATTTTAGTTTTCCTGCAGTTTATTGGCTTCAATCTGTATTTTCTTTGTGATCTGTTCTCTTCCCAGCTCTGGTAGGTATCTCCCACTCCATTGTAGTGTGTGCTGCCCTGATGGCACACCTGCACTTTCTGCCTTGCTCTGGAGCTGTTATCTACATATTTAATGCAGTGATTTCCACCATTCCCTCTCATGATACCATTTTGTGTCTGTCCTGACCCCCTGATCTGGTTTGGTTTGGGTTTTCTTCGACTTGCCTGTTTTGAAATAAAAGTGTTGACAATATTCTGTGCTTTGAAACTATTGCTGTGTGTTAAATAGAATAAAGAGGACAGGAATAAACAAACATCTTTTAAACGTGGGCTTGGGTGGCATTGCATGAACAGAAAGGAGTCTCAGTTCTACAGGGCAGATTCTGCCTTTTATTTATACAGTGATTGGATGAAAGGGATGGGCTAGACTCAAAGTGCGGTGGGGATTTTTATTATTTTTATTATTTATCTTGTTTAAATCAGCTTTTGCACAGGAGCTGAGATGGGCTGAGAGCAAAATGAACTGATTGCAAACCAAGAGTACTGTGCTTCATTCTGCCACATTGCAACACTGTGAACTGGAATATTCCTTAGCTGTGGTGCCTCCGGTGTCCAAAACAAGCTGTGTGTTTTCACCTGTTTATTCTGTTTGGGGGGATGGATCCAGCATCATTGCAGTGAGGAGTCCTCACCTCTGGCATTTGGAGGAGCAGGTTTTGGAGCACTGTGGATCTTGTTTGTCAAAGGCCTGTAAATCACTTAAGAGCTCTATGGATGAAAGAGAAATTACTATTTAAAAAACCCGGTTTTGGTACCTTAAAAATAAGACTGGCACCAGGTTCTTGAAAATAACAAATGGCGGAGATTTTACTTCAGGATCTCCCCACGGGCCTGGCTGGATAGGTTTCTAATGAGCAGGTCTTTTATTTCTGTGATATTCTGTATCTCCCTGCCACAATTACTCATGTGTGAGTCCTAGAGCCAAATCCTGCCCTGAGATGCGTCTTTGCTTCTCCCATTGGCTTTCTTGAAAGCTGCAGGCATTTTTCCTAAACCATCATTTGGCCTCCAGTTTTACTGTGGTCATATTTGTCTGTCCAAAATGACTGTGGCTCTCCATTTATAATCTTGTAATTTGTAATCTTTATTGAGATACTGCTGCGGTTTTTCTTTCATTACTGGCATCTTATTGTAATATTGATTTTTTGTTAAATGGAACTGCACTGGTAATTTTGGCTGGCAGCTTCTTGGTTTTGCTTTCTTTTGTACGCTTTTTGAGGGTGGTGGAGTACTCTCTGCACTACACTGAAGCTGATTTCTTTGATCTGACTCTTGTGTCTTGTCTGTCTAAACAAATTTAATTTTTGCCTAATCTGTCTGTGCAGTTCCCAATCACTCTGGTATCCAGGCACTAAATTATAGTCTTCATCTGAGTGTTTTCTCCTCAGAACGATTCAAACTTCCTTCTTGAGTGACCCAGTCATTGTCATGCTTTTGTAAACAGCCTCTTCTCTACCTATTGATTTTGGTCTAACATCAGTGACCACCCACTGTTCTGGATTGGGAGAGAGAGAATAATTGTTACACAGCCATCCCCAAGCGTGCAGACACAAACCCACACACCTGCTCTCTGAGGGGACACCTCCCTCTGCAGCTCAGTTCTCCTGGACAGTGTCACAGAGGGTCTCACCTGGTGCTTCTGCAAACCTCCTTTGGGCACCTGGAAAGGATTTAAGGATTTGGGCATTAAAAAGTGTCCCACGTGTATATGGAGAACGCAAACTCGAAACTATTTTGTATATCTAGCAAGAACCTGGTGCCAGTAGCTGCAGCCACCTCGGTGATTGTCACTTGCTGTGACAAACAGAAGGTAAATTATTGTTGCTCCAAAGGGGCAAGTCCAGCCCATATTTCTGAAGGACCAGCACCCACATTTTTTGGTCAGAAAAAGAGGGTGAAGCCCTCTCCAATCTGGTGGTGCCCCTGTATTGGCAGTGCCCAGGAATGCAAATGCCTATCCCTTTTCCTGCTTTGGAACATGAAGGCTGTGCCTCCATGAGTGCCAGGTGTTTTTGTGGAAAGCATCAGGCTGCCGTTGTTGGCGTTTAAGGTGGTTAAGGAAGTGATTCACACACTACAGATTTATTGTCAATTTTGTTATGCTTAAGGCAGGCAGTAATTTCAGTTTTCACTGCCATTAGCTAATAATAGTAATTAATTAGTAAATCGTGCCGTTGGGATCTCAGGGTGAACTAACAGGGAAAATGTAAATTATAAAAAAAAAAAAAAAGACCACTAATGTTTCTGAGTTCCTCACCACAGCTGAGGGTTCTATTCCATCCCTCCAAACTGAATTTCTGAAGAGCAACTTACATTGCCCACAGCATTGTCTGGGAAGCATTGGAAGCAAAATGAGGAGGTGCATCAGACAGGAGGTGTTTTGTTGTTTGGGTTTTTCCCCCTGATTTTGCTGACTTCCCAGTAAGGAAGTTTTGGATACAGCACTAAGAAAGGAGAAAACACTGAGATAAATCCAGGGTTTTCAATTCAAGGTCATTTTGAACCCTTTATCTGTCTGCAAAAGAAAGTGGGGGAGAAAATAATTAAAAAATGTGAATTAGGCTGAGTCATTTTCACTATGAATTGTTTGCAGCTGTCAGAATCAGATCTACATAGTTCACTATAGCTCAATTTCCTTTCTGAGTTAATAACACATTGAACAAACATACTACACCAGACTCCTTTTTTTCTTTCAAATAACCTCACAGTGTATCTGCATTCTGAGTATAAAGAAGTCTCTATTAGCTTAGGCTATTTATAGAACATCAAAGGGCTGAAAGATAGTTAAAAATTAATCGATTACCATCAAATAACAGACACTAAAACTCAGTGTATGAAACGCCTTCCTCTAGTGAATAAATTCATAGGGACAGGAGAAATGGGCATTCCTGAGTTACAGGCTGGACAGAGGCAGTTGGACACTCCCAGTGCAGCTCCTCAGCACTCAGGTTGGGCTTTAGAGTTGACCCTGGACCTGACGTGGTGTGTGGGGAAGAGAATGTGCTTGGAAGGGAGGAGCTGAAGGGTGGAGGTGTCCAGCTTCAGCTGGAAGGCCTTTGGAAGGACCAGCTCCTGGAGGCTAATGCTTGCTGCTGAATGATTCCTGTCCAAAGGTGGAAATAACTCTTTCTATAATCTCCATTTCATGGTCTTTTCTTTCCATTGAAGTAGTTAAAAGTAATGCTGGGGAAGTGGCACCACCTGTGTGTAGAAGGTAAAAAAGTTGGGCTTACAAAATATTAAGGTGCTTCTCTAATAATCTCATTTGGATTAGTAAAATATTGTTCTGGCCTTGGTTATAATCATGCCATGAGGTATGGAGAGAAATAAAATGTTTTATGAAATCAATAACAATAATTATGGAAGGGGAAAGAAGAACTTTCAGAAACATAAGTTGTTGTTTGGGTCTGAAATGAAGCAAAAGTGGAACTTAGTTCCACTTAGTTTCCAAGTCAGAGAAAGTCCAGGATGCTTTTGATGATGTGCTGATGTTGTCTGCACAGCTCAGGTGAAGTCCAGTTCAGGGGTGAACTCATTTTTGTGACTTTTGGGTCCATCTAAGTCTGGGATAATTTGTTATCACACTTCTGGAGAAAGTGGCTAATGGATATGCTGGACCTCTGGTTTAGAGATACATTTGGGGGGAGAAAGGAATTTGATTAATTAAAGACCAGTTTCTAAGAGAGGATGGGGAGTTTAACATCTGCCCCTGTTGATTGCTGACAGACTGTAACACACAGCTTACAATGCAGGGGAAGTCTTTATTTCCTCTTTCATTGCCAAATATGCTCATTTCCAAGCAGAGGTGACATTTTTGTATGTCAAAACAAAGGTAGAACAGCACAGCCTTTGAAACATCAAACTCGGATGGAAAATGCGGATTTGGCATGGCTTAATTTGGGCTTTATTAATGCCTTTGGGGGAGAGGGATGGAAGAAAGATTAGGCAGATCAGAGCTTTAAAAGTCATAGATCATGCATTTAATAGCTCTAATTCTTAAATACTTGAAGGGTTTCATAAAGCCATTCTCTTCAAGTGCGAACTCCTTCCCACTTTTCACTGTTGCATCTGGATCTCCCAAGTTCTTATCGGAGCTTGGAGCTGAAAATCTCAGGCCTTTCAATCCAGCAGTGATCCTGCACCAAGAGGCTGTTTGGAGCCTTCAGAGGATTCCACGAGGAGTTTATGTGCACCACAGACTCTTTCATTGGAGGTGCAGATTGCATTATTTTAGGTACTCACCAAATAGGATTTAAAGCTGGGGGAAAAAACCAAACCAAAACCTTTTTCTATTCAGCTACATTTTCTGAAGTACAACAGACTTAGAAAGACTGGATTGAAATGAAGTTACTAGTAGAATTTTTTTTTAAAAAATCAATTCTGGTGTTATAAGAAATTGATGGCTAGATTTCAAGGTGAATTTTATCTAAAACTGAAATATTGACCCAGGTGATATTAATATTTTGTTCTGTTTTCTTTCTTGAAAAGTGGTGTTTTTCACTGCACTAGATTTTGTCCTTTCCACAATTCTAAAATAATTTGCCATGCATTTATTTTAAATATTACAGAGCTATTTTTAAGCTAGGCAGACAAAGCAGTTTTTTATAGTACCAATTGCATACTAAAAGGAGTTTCCTGTAATAAAATCAATATCATAGGATAAATACTCTGTGCTAAGTATAATCAGATAATCAGATAATTTTGCCCATAGTACTCACTTTTAGCCGTCACAGGAGCTCTGGGAGAGGCTTTTCTACCCCAGCCCTTCATTTGTACCACCCCAGCACAGACCAGTGCCCTCAGGTGTGGCTCTGGGGCCACCTGGTACCCAAACTGGCCTGGTTTATAAAACAGGGTTGTTTCAGTCTTTTATTTAATTCTTTATATAGTTTTGGAGAGAGGGTGTGTTGGGCTTGGGCACTCTGACTCTGGGTCACAAGGAGTACTGGGGCCAGGAGCTTTGTCCTGCTTGTGTTGGTGGCAATGTTCTCTCCTTGGTCTCAGTGTTTTGGACAGAGAAAGCCATCTCTGACTGTCTGTAATGTATGGAAAAGGCAATTCCAATAACTCATTTTACAACCAAGTGATCATTTATCCTACTAGCAAAATCTGTTCAACTCTGGTTGTATAGGTTAGACAGTAATAAAAGTTCAAGTATCCATAAAATTGCCATTGAACTGTAAATTAATGTGAGGTAAAGTTGTTGCCCAAGGGAATAACTGAGCTCCAGAAGTTGTGTCCTAAATTAATTAGTGCTGAGTTCAGCTCTGCCTAGGAAAAGAATGGGGTTTTGCTGGCCTTTGGTTGTTGAGCTCAGAATTTTGTTTTCAAGCAGAAATTGCCATTGTCATCTCTGCTCATGCAAACAGGATTTTGAAAATGAGAGAAAACACCAGGAAAAATTAGGAATTTCATGGCCTGGGGTTTTTTTGGTGTTGTTTTTTTGCTGGGTTTTTTTTGTTTATTGCTTTATCTGTTTGAATGGGTAGGGACAATTGATGTCCACACCTTGTAAAGGTCAAGTTTCCTTCTTGATTAAGCACACGTGGACATTTGCACTTCATGGGTGCTGCTTATCATGACTTGTCTGTCCTCTTAAAACTTTTGTTTTGCTTTTATGTGTTTGTTGCTAATTCATGGGAAAAAACCAAAAAATACCCCCAGTGGTAGTTATTTGAATAGGTCAGTTTTAGTTATTATGGATGAGGATTAATAAAAAATAATGTACTTGATCCCATTGCCTTGGGAATCAGCTGCTTTTTTAAAAGAAATTGGGTAAAGAAGCAGTTGGGGTGTTGAGAGCTACATGTGGCCTGCAAAGCATCACTGATGGATTTGTGCCAGTCCCACAAGTGTGGAATCCCAGATTTTCTTGACTTCTCCTCTTTTCCTTACTATCGCTTTCCTTTTCACCTTGGCTTTTTAGTTTTCCCCTCATTCTTTCATTTTTCTTTCTGTTCAGTCTCTATTTATTTCTTCGGCTTCACAGATTGTCTCTCTGCTTGGTTTTCTTTTCCCCAGCACTTACTATATTCCCTGTGTTTTTGCAGCTCTAATGCTGGCTTGTCTGCCAAAGAATAAACTCCTATTTATGGAAAATATATGCAGCTCTATGCACTGCTAACACATCCTCAGACTGTTTGCTCACAGCCGTCCTGCAGAGACAGCACGACACTGCGAGCACACGAACTGAGCAGCTTCTGCCACCTTCACCAAAATCAGAGCCAAGAGGCACCTCAGAACACACCTGCCTTCCATGCTCTCTCCTCCTCTGACACAGCACCGTTTGGGTTTATCAGGGAGAATTCCATGGGTTGGACCTTTAGGTGGAACCACCCTCCTCTTCCCACCCAGGGAGGGATAACAATTAGTTCTGTCCTCCAGGGGAAATTCCTGAGCTGTCCCCCCATCAGGTCAAGTTGTACTCTTAGAGCACTCTAAATTTGAAGCTCTGAGCAATTGGTGTTATAAGCTGATTTTTGGGACATCATGAAATGATTCTTGGGATGGTTACATCTTGTGCCTCTCAGTTAGAATTCCAAAGCAAGCAGCCCTGCAGCTCCAATCCCTTTTAAAGCACTCGAAGGTTTTCAGCCCCCATTTTACCAAGGTACAGTAAATAAAGGGGGGAGAATTTCAAAGGCACAAGGGCTAGTTCTTTCACTGGAAGTCAATGGAAGCTGTGTGTCTAATTCCCATTTGTGTCTTTGAAAACACACATGGCCCTGCTCTGCCCATGGCTTTAAATCTCATGTGCACACAAACACAAGCCCCACGTTCCTATTCAACCTTCCACACACATTTTAATTTCCTTTCAGTGTCACAAACTTTCCGCGGTAGCTGAAATATGTCAGGGATGTTTTTGTCAAATTGCTGAGACCAGGTTCTTCAGCTCCCACTCTGCACTTCTGGGGTGATCAGATCATGAAGTTAGAGTCGCATAAGAGCTTATTAGCAGCTGGTGCAGACACTTTCTGTGTGCTCTAAAAACAACGACAAGAACAACAACTCAGCTGGGAAGAGCATATGCAATAGCCTTTTAATCATTGCTTCAGCACACCATGTCATCACGCGTAAGCTTTCTCATCAATGAGCCCAGGAATACAAACCAGAGAACTTCTTAAATTTTTCAAACACCTGCATCTTGTGAAACAAATTTATGCTACCAGATTAAAAACAAAAAAAAACACCCGACAAAACAAACAAAAAAAATCCCCAAACAAATAACAAAAAAAAAGAAAACAAAAAGAAAAGGAAAGAAAAATCAAAAATCTCTTGGATCAAAATTGTCTCCTTATCAGGAAATGAAGGACAGGAACAAAAATACCCTCCTCCTCCATCTCCTCCTCTTCTTTTCCCACCTCAAACTTGATGATAAGATTCTGTAATCTGACAACCCCCTGCAAAATGATAGCTGGGTGTTTACAAAGGGTGCTTTTCAATGCAAGTCAGTGATTAAAAATCCCCCCCAGCACCAGCCATCGGAAGGCTGGTCAGGCTCTGCCTTGTCCCTGTTGCTTCCTGTGCTGCCCAGCTTTGTGTCCCTCTTTATCTGCCATGGAGCCACACGAGTGGCACAGAGGCAGCTGGGGGATGCAAATGCCAAGCTCTGGAGTCTGTTTATCCAGCAGTGGCAGGGAAGGCTGTCCCTGGTCACTGGGCTGGAGTGGTGCCCACAGGCTTGGACTGGGATGCTGCTCAGCTGTCTTGCCTCTCTGCTGCTTCCCTGCAGTCGCAGGGATGGATTTGCTTCCTTTCGCAATAAGTCAGACAATAAGGATGTTGCTAAATCCTTTATGGAGCCCAAAGGCAGGGCTGTTGGTTGATCTGTGTTTCCTGTGGAGTTTTGATTTGTGTGACCACCAAGTTGCCCCTTGACTCAGAAAGTCCCAGGCCCCCATCTCAGTGTGCGGCAGTGGGGGATTGGAGCTCGGTGTGGCCAGCAGATGTCTCCCAGGATATTTCTTTGCAAACACGGCTCTCCCAGCTCCCTCTCTTTCCCGAGGCTCCCGAAACTGGGCTTGGTGGGTTATGAGAAATGCTTTCTCTTTGCCCATTCTGTGCAAGTATTACGGAACCAAAGAGATGGCTTTGTGATGCTGAGGTTTTTTTAAGCCACAGCCTAAATTTAGGAAATGGTTTATAAAGATTAAAAAAAGGCAAGGGAAGGCAGCTCCTTTGTGCCTTCAGAACATTTCATGATTATTTACAGCCTTTGAGAAAAGGAAGCAATGTCACTCATGGGGGCATGCAGCATTTTAGATCACTTCTGATTGGGAAAATCATTAACATTGCTGGGATTCTGCTTCATTTTGTGTGGGAGAATTGGTAGATGGCAGGGAAAAGGTTCTGTTTGCAGGTGCAGGCTGTGCTGACACGAGGCAAATCTGCAAATCAAGCTGTACCTGCCGGGCTGTGCTGGCACATTTTTCCTTGGATAGACTTGGCTGAGGCATGAGCTCTTCTCGCTCGCTGGCTGTGCATTATCCTCTGTATTTAGCAGGAGAAAGTGCAGCAGTGAGGATAAGTGGTTGCTCGTGGCACTGAAGGAATTATTTGTGGAGGTGCAGTAGAAGGCTGGAGTCCCCTGGTCCCAGTCATGCTCACTCCAGAGCACGGCATTTTGGCTGGGATGGGGTTTGAAGCCCACCACGGGTCACGCGGAAAATGCTGGCGCCGTTATCGTTCCGCAGGAGCTCTCCGTTGGCACGAGCCATGTCTTTGAGAATACAATAGTCCATCACCAATCCAATCATCTTTCTGTGACTGAGGGGTTTATGCAATTATAAAAAAGTGGATGATTTCAATGTTCTATCCCTCTTGTGGAATTATGTTTGGAATTTATCCGGCAAGACAGGGGAAGGGATTTTGTTTGTTTTGTTTGATCATTTCTTATCACAGAACTTTGTTTGACTCAAACCACAATGATACAAGCATTCAAACACCACCTTCAGATGTAATATTGATTTATAAAACAGCAGTGCACAGCTGCTAAGCTTCGCTGTTTCATACAGAAGGTCTTCAATTCCCAACAAATTACTGGTGTTTCTACCTATTTACAAATTAATGTTTCCTCTGAACCTTGTGCATTTCTTATTATTCTAGTCTGCTTTCTTCAGTTTCTGCTTAGAAACCTCGTGTGAGTGTGCATTATGCAGTGATAGGGCAGCTTTAGAGCATCAGTTAAATTGGAGTTAAATAAAAAAAAATCTAGATCAACGTTTCTCCTTAGGCAAGTTATGCACTGAGTGAAATTAAACCACTATATGTACTTGTAGATTGAAGAATCAGAGGTGGAGGATGGGTCAGAAACACTAAGATCAAAGTTTTTCTTCTTTGAAAAAAATCTCTTTGAAAAGCCCCCATGCCACCTATTCTGCTTGTTAATGTTTTGACTGGAAGTGTCTGGCAGTGTCATCATCAGCAGAATATTTTTAAAGACCTTTTTTTTTTTTTTTTGAGCTGAGTCTAATAGCAAAGCAATGGATCCTTAGCAGCCTCTGTTATATGTCTCTTAAGGGAATATTTTTGTTAATTGCAAATATTTGATTGACAAACATGGGATGCAATTAGTAGGCAGGCACAGTAGGAATGTGCAGTGAACTGGATCTCTGAACCAACAGATCTCAACTCTCTCAGCTTGATCTGAAATAGGCTAGAGCATTTAAACCATATGTTTCCCTCAAACTTTTTCTTTCCTCTGAAAATTCCTTATTTCCCTCAACTAACCTTCTTTCACTCTCTGCACCAAGGGAGCTAATTCATCCACTATGATCACGTCAAATAAAGACAGAAAATTCTACACAAGCTGCAGACTTATGCTGCTTTTTGACCGTGGCAGTAAAAATTAATGTGGACAAGACTATACATGCCAGTTGTGCCTTACAAAAGCCCTAGGTGAAAGAGAATATAATCTAATTTAACTTTAGACATTTTGAGCTTAATGGTCTATTTAAACAACCTGGTACCATCTGACTACATTTATCAATTATATTTCTTTTTATTTATACAGAGTACCGTCTTTCTGGAAAGGCTATAATTAAAACTTATCTAGATAAATTGTGCTCAGATTCTGTGGCACGAGAAGGAATTCAAAGGATTTCAGTGGTTTTATGTGTTCTTTTTCATTTAAAAAAAAAGGTTGCTCTGAAATCTTTAAAAGGAAATAGATTTTCATAATTAGAATAACCTAATTGCAATAGTTTCCATAATTACAGCTGAGAATTGCCAACAGGAAATGCAGTGTGGTCTTCACACTGAAATGTTGGCACCCTTGATTTTTTTTCCTGGCTAAGCAATCCCTCTTCTCTCAGGGATGGGTTGCTTGGTCCTCCACTTCTCATTGGCAGGAAAACTGCCTTGGGGGGGTTTCATCCAGAATTTGGGTTTTCAGGGAATTTCAGCTTGTACATTGTGACATCACCATAATTTCTGCAATATGACATCACATGCTGAGCATGGCTGAGGTTGGTGGAGAAAGAGCAGCAGGAGCTCTGAGGACCTTCAGGTCCTTCTTGGCTGCACAACGTGGTCTACCATAATCTGCTTTATTCCTGGAAGTCCCAGATCTCTCCCAGATCCCTGGCATGAGTAACCTGAGTTTGGAGGTACCTGCATTATCGCTCTCCATTAGCACATGGATATTTATCAAGAAGCTCTGCTGCTTTTGGAAGGGCCTGATCCCTGATCCCTGCTCCTGCTGGGGGCTGCTCATGTGATTAAGGCTGACTCACGGACGTGTGGCAGGATCCAGCCTTTAATTTGCAAATCCCAGGAACGGGATGTGTTAATCAGTCACTTCATCAGTGGAAGGAGTGCGAGATCCGTAGTGGCTGCACAGGGAGGATATAAATACAAGCTGGAATTCTTGAAAACTTTCTTCACAGAATTTTGTCCCTAGAAGGGAAAACGTTATTTTGCTGCTGAGTCCTGAATGTAAAATTTCAGATCTGTTGTAAGAAGCTCCACAGAACTAACAAAAAAAAAAAATTCTGTCTGTGACATTTCATGCTATGTATTTGTAACCCTGTTACTGAAGCAATATTTGACAGGGGCAGTTAAAAAGTACTCTTCAGTAGACTAATAGTGTTTTTCCATAAGGGCAGTTAATGGAGGTTCTTTGCAAACCCACAATGATTTAGACAGGGCTTCATGATGAACCTCTTTGGTGTGGCAGGGTTATTTTAAATGCTGCTCCAGGTGCCTGCTTGGACTTGTCAAGGTTGCCCTTAGTGAGGACCAGTCCCCCAGAGATAATTCTTTTTTCACACTGGAGCCGTTGTTGTGTCTCTGTGTTTAAGTGCTTGACAGAAAATGTCCACAGTTAGGCTGTGCATAATGTACACTGTCAATTTGTAAGATCCTTCACTGCAACTGCGCTGAAAGAGGGACTTTGTCACAGGTTTTCTCCTCCTCACAGCTCCACAATTTAAATTTTACCGTTTTGTCATGTTAATGTAATTCACTTAAAATATTTAAATTGTCCTTAATTAATTGAGGAAGGAGATTATCATGGTGGTGGACTTGTAGGCAGCGTGTGGAGCAGAGCTGCCGGGGTTTTGGTGAATACAGGTGATGGATGGTGTTGACGTGAGCGGCTGCAGTCACACAGTGTGCGTATACACAAATTACACTGCCATGTGTGTTCCTCCCTGTTAGCAAAGCCTTTTGTTTATGTATACCCAGCTATACATTTACACATTATGTAAATAAACACACATATGCCCATGCAATTTAATTGAATATATGGCTATGGGTTAAGAGGCATGTTACTCTGATGAAAAACATCTTATGGTACGGAGTAAAAATATTCCCGACGTGCTTTTGAGCCTCCTGTAGAATTTAAGAAGGAACTGCAGAGATTTCTTTAAGGTAGTGGTTCAAGCCATTGAATAGGAAGCCCTGGTATTCTTCCAAAACCTCCAGGCTGTTGAGTGGCATTCTCAGAAACCCATTGAGTTCTGTTTTCATTCAACTCCTTTTATTCTTATTCAGTCGTGGGATTTTCCATTTATCTTTGGTGTATGCAAAATGGACATTACTCTGAGTTTCGTTTCAAGTTAGGTACATACTCTTAAGGCAATGTGCAAGAAATTAGGCTTGTAGATCAATCTGTCCAACCCCCAAAAACTGACATGAGCATGTCAGGGTGTAATGAGAAGTTGTCTTGGGTGCACTCAGTCAGCCTTCGGGGTGCAACACAAGCTTTGGTGTGCTGGGGAAAGCACGGAGCTATGGGCTTGTGGTGCCTCCCACCTGCTCATCCATGCTGGTGGTGCCACTGGAGGGGCCCACAGAGGTGGTCTCTACTGGAAAAATGTTGTGAGGAACTGCAGGAGGTGGGAAAACCACTGGGAGGGAGCTGTTGCTGGACTTCCCCATGGGGTTGTGTTGCATCTTCTCCCTGGTGCTCCTTTGGGCATGAGGGGTCTGGGACAGCAGTGTAGGGCACCACAGGCCACGCCGCAGGTGACACGTCTGGCTCTGGCAGAGCCCAGAACCGTGTGTGTGCCTCACAAAGAAACCTCTGCTTTTGCATTTTGTTTGTTGTTTTTCCCCTCCGTCTCCGGCGCAGCCGGGGCGCCTCTCCTCCAGCTGTTCCGTGACACCGCGCAGCCATCAAACGCTGGAAGCCCAGATCAGAGAGCAGCAGTGACAGACTCCTGGTGCAGGCAGGCCAGGTCCCAAATCTATTGTTCATACGAGAAAGCTCAGCAGAGTGACTTGACAGGTTTTTAAAGCACTGGAGAACTTCACCAGGAAGTTTTCTTCCTTTCCTACGCCTTTCCCTCATTCTGCCTCAAGCCAGGTGCCGAGTGCGTGCCATTTTGGCAATTAACAAAAAGGGGGATATTGCTGGTTCTGAACACAGGTACACAGGGATAATCAGGTGTGTGGGAATCAGCAATCCCTCTGCATGCAGGGGCTCACACTGGACTGCTTTGTACTATTGCATTCAGACACCGTGTTCTGAACGTCTTTGTTATCGTCGCCTGATAAATAAACAGCCCTAAAATTACAGAACTTATTATGGTAATTGAGTGAAGAAAAGGAAATGCAAACCGTGCCTCACTATCTATTACATTGCCACTGCTAAAGTTGCCTAAACCTGTGCTACTCAAATGATATTGTAATATTAGCCTTCTTTCTTTTTTCACAATGATTGTTTTCTGTCCATCTCAAGCTGGATGTCAGTTCATTTAGATTTACATCAAGTAGTAAATTAAAATAATCACTCAGCAAACACTCTCAGCTCAGTTTTCTCTTTCAGTCAGGAGTTGCGAGAGATGCTTGAAGCATTCAAGCAGAAAATATTGCTGTCTAGATATTTGTCCTCTGGGTGATAAAGGAGGCATTGTCTTGGGACCCACTCAGGCCTCGGAGCTGATAGTAGCTGTGCATCACAGCTGTGAAGTGCGCTTTGTTATGTGTCTGAGGATTAGGGTTCAGGACCTTGTTTTTCTTGAAATACCAGACTGATCAGAGCTGCATATGTTCGGGGGAAAGCAGAGGTCGATGGTTCTCTGTCCACATTTTTACTAGATTATTTTTGGACAGAACTCTGGGAGAATACCCTGCAGCTTAAACCATCCCAAGAGTTTTTCATATTCTGCATTATAACCGTCATGGAAAAAAGGCTGTAGTTTATCTATCTGCATTTGAAACAAAAGGCTACAGCATCACAGACATGCCAGGCTTTGGACCCACACTGGAGCAGGCTGAATTTTGCTCCTTTGTGCTCCATTTACAGTACAGCTGCCCATTTAGAAGCACAAATGCACCTTGATATAATAACCAAATCCAAAGAATGTCTGGCCTCAAGGGTAGCACAGATCGACAATTAATCTTAAAGCAAGGGTGGTGTACAGAGCAAGGGTGTGGGGGGACAGAAAAAGGCTGTTCTGTGTTTCTTAGCTGTCTGTTCCAGGAAAAAAAAAAAAAAAAGATGTTGCTTTCTATCCATATTTTTTTCTATTAAAAATATTAACCTGCATCTTTTTTTTTCCCCACCCCAGCCACAAAGCAAACAAATCAAACCCCCCAAACCGAAGCAGTGTTTATTTTGGCAAAGCTGATGTGGACAGAGGTGCTTGTAGTGGAGTTGCTGTCATGAGTCAAGGCAATATTTCTATGACAGTTGAGGTCTGAGTAAAGACTGCAGGATCTGGGCACGATCTGCTCAGCCTCCTCTTTGTGGCAGCAAGATGTAGGAGCTTGTGGAGTTGAGGATTTGGGGCCAGATTTTGTTGTCTCTCGTGTTGGTTTGATACCACAGGATTAACTGGATTTTACTGATAAACAGAGGACTATCTGTGGCTCTTTTGTTGCGAGTGAATGTACTTATAAACATTGCAAATTCAACTTCCAGTGTCAGTCTGAATCCCTTCCTCCCAGAATGGGGCTCTGATCAATAGGCAGAGCATTGCCTTTGAAGTTATTGCTGTTAATCATATAACCTCACTGATGGGGTGGAAGGGACTACAGCATTTGGCCATGTGCAGGGTAACACCTGGGGGTTGGTTGAAAACACATCAGTAGGCACAACTTTTAGCCCCATCAAGCTTCTGCACAAATTCTGAGGGTCACCCATCATCTTTGCTTTTAAAACCAGGCCTTCCCTTCTTCTATGGAGCCCCATCCCTGCCCAGTGCTGGGCCTGCACATCCCTACCATGGCTCTCCAGGTCAGTGAGGTGGCTCAGATGCTTCTCTCTCCATGAAAAATTGAGCTTGGAGCTGTGTTGCAGAACACTCAGAAGGCAGCTTGGGCCATTAACTTGAGCCTAGGGTATTTAATGAATGGCACGAGGTTACTGTTGTGACAGGGCCCCAGCCCAGGCTCAACAGTCACTAAACAGCTGCTGAACATGTTCTTGTCATTCCAGTGTTTTTGTGGATGCCATTGCCATTCAGAGGACGATCTTGGCAATTTTCAGTTTGGGTGGGCGTGATGAGAACAACCTAGAAATACTTTTTCTGCCTAGATGAACCAGTTCCCAAGAGACAAGAGGAATTTGGAGCAGGATGTGGGATGAGGAGCCTTGGTCAGAGGCTGTTTGAATGGAGCACCAGGCTGCCAATTTAGTTACCCATTTGTTTTGTGCCCTGGTGTGCTCTTCTCCCGAGGGTTTATCCTGGAGAGGATGTGCATGGAGCAGGGCTATGCCATGTGGAATGGGGGAAGTGATGCCTTGTCACTTTGTCTGCTGCCTGGCAGAACTGATCTGCTGCAGTTGTGCCTGCAGAGAGCTGGCATCGTGTGAAGGCATTTATCACTGGAGATACACTGATAGCAAGCCTTCAAAACAATCATGGGGTAGCACTCAATGTGTCCTTTGTTTATAAGTAGTCTTTTATATTTAGGTATTTTCCTTCATTTCTGCTTCCTCCTTTCTTAGGAAATGACCACAGGGTACTGACCTCTGCTTTTGTGCTCTTGGAAGTCCTCCCTCTCTGTTTTATTTGTCCTCTGGCTTTTTTTTTTTTTCTCACTAGTTTTTTTTGGGGGGGTTTTAATGCAATTTGTTTTTCTTTTTTCATGCTTTGAAAAGGTTTCTTTTGCCCTTCCTCACTCAAGCTAGCCCAGCTATCCATCAGTCCTCTTTTTGCCTCAAGTTGTTGGTACTGATGGGGTTCCTTTACTACTACATCTTCTATGTGTTTTCTGCCTTCTTTCCTAAACTTTCTTGTTTGTCTGTCTCATATTTATCTTCTTCTTATATCCTGGTAAAACATATTAGAGGTGCCACTTACTTTTCTTCTTTAATACCTTCCCACCTCATCCTCTCTTGACTTACAGAGGATTTTTAGCTGAAAACACAAATCAGGCTCCTCTTCCAAAGCTGGACAACAGAAAAGGGGATTCTCTTGTTGATTACATTTAAAAAGAGACAATTTCCTGAATGAGGGAAGAAGAAAACCTGCTGGGGTAAAAGGCAGCTCCTGGTGCAAACTCACACCAGGGAGGCAGAGACATGAAACTTTCCCCTGCTGGTACCTATTCCCTCTGCTCACATGGAGGAGACATGGGGGCCAGGACATTTCAGAGCAAAAACTGTTCTACCAGCAATTACATTATTTTAGTGGGTTTATATCAGCTGAAAATCAGGTCTCAGAGTTTGACTGATTTGAGTTCTTTATGGGGGGAAGTGTAAAAGTTTGCACAGGTCTATCATGATGGTTTCTGAATTGTTTGAAGCATCCATAGTTTTCTGGATATCTCAATACCAGTAAGAATGTGGAACAGCTGAAATTATAAAAATATTGACATAAAACCATACACAAATTGTGACACCGCTGTTTGGGAGTGGTGTGGCTTGGGTTTTTCTGCTGCTGTCACCAACCACTGCCATCAGAGCCCTGCATGAAACCAGGCACGGGAAGGGGAAATTCCCCTAGCTCTTTGCAATGGGAAAAAAAAAAAAAAGAAAACAAGAAAAGAGAGCTAATTTCCTGACTGCAGGAAAAGAACTCCTGGGGTAGGAGGTTACCAAAGCCTCTGGCTCCTTGTGTGGAGCTGAAGAGAGTATTCAGAGATTCAAACACAAGTAGGAGATCTCAGGGCAGGAAACATCATCACAGTGTGGGGTGAGGGAATTCAGCCCAGACCAGGAGGGTATTACCCCGTGTGCATCCAGCCCTGGCAAGAGAGGTATCTCACAAATCCTTATCGTTATAAGCTCTTGCTAATTTGAGAAGTGTCAGGAATGGCAGTGTAATTTTCCCCTCAGCTGTCGGGATCTCGGGGAGTGTATCTGATTAGATGGCACCTTCCAGAAATGTGAGCAGTCTCTGTGCAGACCCTGGCAGAATGGCATGACTTCAGTATAAATAAATGATATTTAACATCTTTGTTAGGTAACAAAATCTGTGTTGTGGCTGCTGCTGTGGGACATGAAGAACTGCACCTGTTTACTAGTGTACCAGTTATAGATCCACATCAGGATAACCCATTCCTGGTGCCATCCTGCTGGAGATCCACAGAGATCTCAGACATACTTCAGGCTCAATATTAGGAAATGCTGGAAGCATGCAAGCTGTAGGGAAAACCAGGTGCCTTGCATTTGAAGTTTTCCTCCCTCTAACAACACAAATATTATCTTGGTGTTCTCCTTGACAGTGGGCCCTCATGGTTTCCTTTTGCATGGAAAGTCAGGCGGTTTCTGAGCAGTGCCTGCATATTCCACACTAACAGGGCAGTTGAAAAGGCAGCCTTGGCTGCAGCTGCTACCTGGAGATCTGGAGGTCGTTGTTTTCCTTATTTCATCTGTTGCTAGTCAGCTGGAAAGCACAGTGACCTATGAGTAATGTGGTCATCCCCAACTCATGCTGATAAAACCTTTACACTGCTGCCTCTTGCCATCTCTCCTTCTCTATCTCTCCGAGATGTTCTGATCCAATCTTGACTTCCTTTGAGGTAGGGCATTCTGTCTTAATGCCCTAACCCCCTTGGAGAGTCAGAGAGAAATGATTTTGAGGTGGTTTTTTGTTGTGTTTTTGCCTCAGACTTGTCTGTAGGGCTTTTGTACCAGAAAGTATGAGACTCTATGGCCATGATCCTGGGGCCCTTTAGGACACTGCTCCTCTCAATCAGTGGCTGCTACTGATATAGCAGAGGAATTTCCAAATCCCAGGATATCAGTTTGGCTCTGTGGGCAGCAAACCACCAGGTGTAGCTCCCTAGAGTTGGGAGGCAGCAAATCTCAGTTGGTTTTTGGTCTTTCCACCTTCTTGGCAGCACTACACAGATCCTGGCTGCCACTGGGCAGTCACCTGGCATGTCTGTAATTCTTGTTTGCACCACTAATGAATTTTTCTTGCTCACTCCTTACAGATGAGCATGCTGGATTTTATGGAGCATTTCTAGAGCTGAGGGACAACAGTCTGGGAATTTCCAGGTAATTGCCATTTCTTTGGCTTTTTTTAATGTGCTGCTCTGGGTGTTGTGACCTTTTCCTTGATTTCAGGCTGCAGGCCTCTCTCGTAATCCTCTAAATTGGCCACTTCATGATTAGATTGTTGTCCTGAGTGGCATCTTTGAATGCAAAGGGAAGGATGTTCTGGCTGCTCACTCAGTATCCAGCTCCTGTCCCACCAGCAGTTTGACCAGAAACATAGAGACTCTCAGTTCTGATCTGAGGGGATTTGCTTACCCTTCATAAAGATCTAAATGGTTGAACACTTGCTGGATGAAGAACTGTCTTTCTGTCTGTGTGATCCTGCCTTACCTGTGCTTAGTGCTGGAACTCAACTTTCTTGTCCTGACAGGAACACTGTCACCTTTCTGACTGCACATTCCTCACCTATTTATCACCTTTGTAAAGGGCTGAGATTTACCATGGGTTTTTTTAGTAGGTTCTAAACTGTTTCATGTTTACATCATCTTCGTTTGTTTTACAAACTCCAAAGTCAAGTCAGCAAGTGCTGCAGTGGGGGTCTACAGAAGAGCATTGGGTGTGATGGTTTTAGGGCCACCACACGATGATCACACCAAGCCCTACTCCTGGCAGTAGCTTTGTGCCCTGCCTGACAAGGTTGTTCAAGACCCAGATAAAAGCAGTGTTTTTCAGGCTGGCACTCGTCCACCCTCGTTATGGTAATGTGGATATTGTGAGTTCCTTGGGGCAGGGACTGTGGTTTTCTGTATGTTTGAGTTGCTCCAAGATTGTGGCTGGCATTCTGTGAACCAAAGCTAATAAATCAAAGCCAGTTTTTTCTCATGCGCTTCAAAACCTACTCCATTTTGGAACGAGAAAACCACGTATAGCTCACTGCAGGCTTTGTCAAATTATTCCTCCCCTTCACACTTGGACTCTTCTTCATTTTCCACACACTTAATACTCACCCAGCTCCCTTCTGTAACTAACAGCTGATCCAATTACACACTAGAGGTAGAAATACTGAAGTCTTACAGTTCAAATGTGGAATGATATGCATAGTCACTTTGTCACTCAAATCCTTTAAAAAAATAAAGAAGGAAAGGAAAGAAAACTCAGACTAGCTGTCCATAATTAAGGGCGGAAAATAGAGCACACAGTTAATATGTCCCTGGTTTGCCAATACTGGGATGTCACAAGTACCAATCAGGAAGCCAGAGCCATGTGGCTTCCCAGATAAAAACACTGGCTTTTTACTTCTGGGGCTACAGTTCAAATCCAGCTTAAGGTTCTAAATGAGATGAGACCCTTAACCTATGCCAAAACTGGGGATCCCTCCAGGTCACAGCTGAGGTTATTGGCAGGTCACTGTGATTAAGCCTGTGTTCTGTTGCCTTCAGCACACTTAATGTCATAAATAAAGGGATCGAGGTCCAAGCCCTGCCTCAACGCCAAGTAGCCTGAAGTATTAGAGGTGATAATGAAGGCCTGGCAAGAATGACCCACTTTGAATTGTAGGTTAAGTTAGGGTAAGCCTAACAGGTACCCCTTGCTCACCCTGTTGCCATTGGACTGCTGTGGGTGTTGTACGCCTGCTTCCAGAACTGCACTTTTGGAGAATTCTGGTTCAGATTCTCAGCTGGATTGTTGTTCAGACAGCATTTTGTATTCAGCAGAACAGGATTGTAAAACTGCATAGCAGTACCAAAAATGTAGGAACCTTCAAAGCCTCCAAGCTCCTCCAGCTCCCACCAGAGAGCCAGAGATGAGAATCCCACATGACAAAAAACAAGCAATAATTAAAAATCCTTATTTTGCCCAAAGAATTCTTTTGTTCGAGGTATGTAAATGTCTTCACCTGCTTGTACGTTATTTCATTTTTGATAGCTCCTTAGCTCAGTAATCTGAGCTTGGGAATAGAGGAGTCTGAAAGGAGTGTTACTCTGAAACAAAACACCTGTCTTTCAGTCAAGACTAAATTGACAAGCAACAATTTAGTTGTCTAAACTCAGAGCTTTCAGAATTTCAGACTACATAAATGTCAAATGCCTAGGTAGGGCTCAAAGGTGAGCGACAGTGTAGGCAAATATACATTGGAACTTCAATTATCCAACCCCTGATCACTCTCAGTTACCTGAAGTTTAAACATGTCTGCGTTCACTCAGGGTTTCTACATTTTTCTGTAAAAACCCTTTGTACTGAGTCACCTGTCTTTGCCCAGCAGAGTCTGTAAAGTTTTAAGAGCTCGTCTCCTGGGGAGCTTGGTGTGTCTGCCAGATCACAGCCCCTCTCTGATGGGGCCTGTAATTATCCCTTCATGTTACCTGGTGCATTTGCATAGAAGTATAAAATCAATAAATTACTGTTTTCAGTTTTGTTGTCCCAGACACATTCTACTTTTCCATAGGCTTGGTGTCACTGAGGCACCTTCCTCCTGCCAGAGTGTAACTGCATGGGAAGGCATTGAAACCTGAATTGAAACTCTGTAATGACTCCCTGTAGGGAGGCTGTGTCCTCTGATGAGCAGTCAGAAGATGGGATGGACTTTGCTAGATAGCAATATTCACCATTATTGCACCAAATTCTTCCCTTCATTGCTGTCTTGTAAAATCTTTTACATTGACTGATGTCAATAAGCCAGTGATGCCAAGATTTCCACAGTTTTGAAGCGTCAAAAGCCGCTGAGACCCCAATAAAGACCCTCAGAAAAATTTTGCTTTACATCTTTCTGACTTCAACGCTTTTTATCAATACCTCCCCGTTACTTTTGAGGGGTTGTGATTTGAGAGGTGGCAGTTCACATTGGCAGGTCCTTGTACCAACTACAGAATTAAACCAAAAAGTTTTGAGCTGGCAAGAAAGTATGTGAGGCCTCTTCACTTCCTTTTGCACCTTTGTATTTTCCAGCCTTATTTTCACCCTGTTCTTGCCTTACATTTGCCACTTTTAGTTTCTTCCAGTGCTTCCTTACATCATCTGTCCTTTCTGAGGGGTGAAGGGAGTCCCTCTTCTTTTCTCATTGCTCTCTAGCAAGCATTTTCCTCTTTATCCTTCAGGGGAGGCATCTAAACCAGAGTAAGGATAGGAGGTTTTTGTTTCATCCCCAAAGACCATCTGAATAAGGCAGTGTGCTGGGCAGACCCTTCTGGGAAATGAGGGGTGGAATGCAGGAATCTGGGCTGGGGTGCCTTTCCAGAGACACATTCCACAGTGACACTGGGGGATAAAAGCTGCTGAGCGAGTGCTGCCTGCTCTGCAGTGCAGGATTTGGGGTAGGATGAGCCAGCCCCTGAACAATAAAACAGCCCCCTTGAGGAAGAAAGAGGGGATTTCAGGCCAGGTCAGGCAGCGTCTGCCTTCCTCTTAGCTGAAGGCAAAGAGCTTGATCCCAGCAGAACAAATGCCATAAGACATGGAGGATCCAGCGTTGCACAGGAAAGTAAAATCCTGTTCTCCGTTGAAAGCAGAGTTGCACAACCGAACCAAAAGGCAAAATGCAATCCAGTCATCTGTTGCTTTGGGAATGGGAAGAAAACAAAATTAAATGGGGATATTAAATTGTAAGTTTTGTGGGTAAAGAGAAATCTCATTCGCCTGGCAGCAAACTAATATTGCAAAGGAAATACAGCAACACAAGAAGAGCAGAGATTGCCCATTTCAATATTTAGGAAGTTCTGGTGTCCTAGGTGTTTCATGGCCATCAAAAATTGAAATAAATTAAAGTTGCACTTTAATTGAATTACAGAATGACATCAATTTAAACATTAGTAAACAGATGCAATTCTGTGCAATGCTTTAAATTGCATTTTCTCACATATGCATTTAATTTAAATTTATTGAGATGGTTATTTATGTTAATAAAATAATTAAAAGCAGTTATTTAAGACTAACTATGAAATAGCTGTGTAACTACCTATATTAATAAGACAGCTAGTTAAGGGATAATGTCTATTGCTTTATGGCGTAATTGCAATAAACAGCTGCTGAGTTTGATTAAGAGCTGAAGTGGAGTTAGAGTGTTTGAGCAATCTCAAAAGCTATTTGTTGTAAGTGTACTACAAAGCCATAGCGATTATTCCTATTATACAAAAAGCCATACCATAAACAATAAAATATAGCGCATAAGTATGATGCTTTTTTCTTGGGTTGTTCCAGCATCTCCATGGGAATGGTGAGGCTGGAGTAGAGCTGGGGCTTTAGTGGAGAAGAGGCTTGGGAGGGGCAATAATTTGGTCAAACATACCCAGATTTACTCCTGTGTCAGAGAGCTATGGAGGGCACAGTCTGTGTTTGTGAGCTGTATTTTTTCAGGTGTGCCATCATTTGCAAATCTCTGGCTGGATCAATTTCAAATTTTATAGAAAAAATCCAGCCATGGCTCCAGGTCTGACCAATGGATTTCTTCAGCTTTTTGTTGGACTATAAAACAGGAGAGTTAAGCATTTAGTAAAATCCCTTCTGCAACTCTGACCATGAAGTGGCCACTGCCACTTCGTTGCTCCATCATGAGCACGTGGAGCAGCCACTTCCCAGTCCCCAGGACTATCCTGCCTTATGGCACTGACACGTACCTTAGCCAAAGACCATTCATTCCAGTGGGATCATGGAAGCAAATATTGCCATTGTTATTTATAAACTCCATATTCTCCTGCTTCTGGACTAGTATATGAGACATTTGCCTTCAAAATTTCTATCATGTTGGTGTCCCACAAGTTTCATAGGAAGTCAGGAAAAGAGGTGCTTAATTACTTAAAAGCTTTTTTTATTTTGCCTTTGAATTTAGTGAACTCTGAGGCTTTGACTGAGGCACAAATGGACAGGGGTGACCATTTGCCTTCTGCTGCTCCTCATTCCTGTGCCTCTCACAGAGACTGAAAGGGTTGTGAAAAGCTGCCAAGCAAAATATTACCAACACAGATCTTGTATATTTATGACTTTGTAGTGAACTAAGTTGGACAAGTCCTAGAACAAGAGTTTGGAGGGATTGGAGGTGAAAACATGTCCTGGGTGTCCTGCTTCAGGCCCTGAGCTCCTTCTCACATTATTGGGAATCACTCAGGGAAGTTCTCACTTTCAGCCAGACCCAAACATCCTTGGGAAAGGCGGGTGGGTCCATCACTACTGCAAACCAGGCTCAGGAAATATCCAAGTCCATGTGATCAAAACCCACCAGTTCATTTGCATCAAGGCTGAAGGGATTTCACTTACAAATGTTAAACGTTCAAAAGGGAAGAAAATAAGGTGTCAGCAGCACAGTTACACTGGTTTCCTCCTTTTACACAACCTATCCTGGAAGAGATAAAATATCTCTGACCAACCAGTTGGGCATGAGGGTTTAAAAAAGCTGACGGGAAGAGGCAGCTTGGCAAAGTCCGATGCAAAGCAATTAATCCAAGTGCCAGTTCACTACTAATCTTGTGTGGAATGGTTTTGCTCCTGGTTTATTGAGGAGGCAGCCATGGCTGGGCACTGGGGGCTGTGCATTGCAGGCAGGCCAGGCAGATTCACTGCTGGGAGAGCACTGCTGCCCCCAGGATCTTCCCAAATAATGTCTGTCGGGTCTGGGATGAGCGCGGGACCCGCTCGGCTCCGGCTGCTCCTTCCTCGGGAGAAGCTTAGGCAATGGCAGAAAAGCCCACCCAGTGTACTCGCCTTGTTAAGCTGCTGGGGCTTGCAGGCCTTCCTAACTCTGCCCTGGGGAAAAACTGTGTAACAATGGATAAAAGACTTGGGCCTCCCAGCTTAGTTACAAAGGATTCTCTTCACTCATCCTCTTAGTGAGAAATCCAGTTGAATGCTTTTTGAAATCTTTCAAATATTAAAAATAAAATAAATCTTCTTATTCTGTTCTCCGGCAAGATTCTTGACTGCAGTGCCATGTTGTCACACACTTCAGGTCCTTTAAAATGTCGAAAGGACCCCCCTCAGTGATGTCGCTGTAGCCAGGTACGCAGAGAAAAGGTTATTCAATTCTTTGTGTGCCTTCAGAAAGTTAAAGGAAAAAACCCAATGAGCCCTGAGAGCAGGAAGATGTAGAGGATATTAAAATAATTGGGTGTCAGGCTGCAGAGCCTCAGTGCTACTACCTGGCTCGGCTGGGATCTGCTTTGGAAAACTGCTAGTTTGTGTTTATTTGTTTCAGTCAGAGAGAGGAAGCTATTGCTGCTTCACCTGGGCACAGGAATCACTGCAGTGTGTTGCTCTGAGCAGTTACTGCAGAAAACACTTGTCAAATCAGTTGTGAAAAGAACCAAACACTCCTTTCAGCTGCCTGAGAAACTGGTTTGCCTTGCCCTTCCTTCTCCCCTGGACTGTTACCTGCTCCCTTCCCTTAGTGCCAGTGTCAGCCTAGAGATGCTTCACTCCCTCTTGGCACAGGCCTTGCAACCCAGAGAGGATGTGACCCTTCACTACACACTGAGCTCCTCAAAATCTGAGTTTTAGAGAATTGGGAAAATGAAAGTTGTCCATGTGTGCCATCATCAAGTGACTCTGCTACTTGTGATCTTAAAAGTCAGTTTTCCTTGCACAGAAATCTTTGCCCACGCACACTATTGTCATCACTTTATAAAGGCAATTTCGTCACAGGAAGCTCTTGCAAGCAGCTCAAGCAAGAAAGAGGGGTTTGTCCTCTCTGCTTTGCTGTCTCCCTCCCCTCACAAGGAGCTATTGAATATTCAGCATCCCCTGATTTAAAACTCTTTCTTTAAGTCTTTGGTGCTTCTCAGTCATTTCTGAGATCATGCTGGGGTGTTCCTCTACCACCTGGAGTTAGAGCACATGGGAACCTGAATTTCTTAATGGGGGGGGATTTTTGGCTAAACTTCATGTTTAGATTCATGTAAAAAACATCCACTTACTTGTTGGTATTGGTTGGGGGGTTTTCATCTGGGGTTTGGGGTCTTTTTTGACATCTTTCAATCTCTGGATATAGCTTTGGTTCATTAGTTAAGGAAATAAACAGCCACATTTCTTATTATTCATACTATTACAGAGTGTATCCCAAGCCCATACAGATCCTGCAGCTTGTTAAATAATTCTTTATCCTTTAAGAAATTCCCATTAATCTCTGACCAAGAAGAGCAGTAATAAGTTAGTTAGTCATCATATATAAAAATCTGAATCATTTTTACAAGTATCTTTAATGGCTTCCTTTAATTACGTGTCTTCATGAAAATGCTACCCCTCTTGAACACAGCATCCTTTCATTCTTCAAGAGGATCTAATTTCTGAAACAACGGAAATTAAGGCACTGATGCTTTATTTGGGCAAATTAACAGAAAAAACCACTCACACAGCTCAAGCAGAAGGTACAGGAATCATGTATTCTATTAATTTGTCAGCTACCTTGGTATTATTAGGAAAATTTTCCAAGTCAGCCCAGCAGACTGCTGGGATCAGTGTTACACTGACAGCAAAATGCTCTACGTGGGCTGGGCTGGGATTTTATCAGCAGCCTGGGAGAAGGTGAGATGCCTTCCCTGCTGCTCCTGGCCTTGCCCCACGTGTCCTTGGCTCAGGTTCCGTGGTGGCTCTGTGGTCACCAAGGGCAGCACAGCCTTCCCCTTACCCTGCTCAGAGGGGTGCAGAGATTCTGTGTGCTCAGCAGCACTGAGGGCTGTTTTTAGGGTTGGGTGAAGTTGTACCCTGCTCGTTCTCTGATGAAATGCAGATCTTCAAGTGGGCAAAAACATTCCCACCAGGGCTGGGCGGGTGGGCAGGCCCAGCCCTTTCATGGGCAGCTCAGGCTGCTGGGGGATTAACGTGGCTGGAAAGCCACAGCCGGCATCGTTGCGTCACCCCTCCTTTTTCTTTGCTCTTTGTTAATCTAAGTATGAGTTTGCCACCTTAAACCCACAATAAAAGGCAACATTCACTTCCCTGCCACCAGAGCTGTGCTGGACAATGTTTTCAAACCTCTTTCAAAAGGCATCTCCTCTGTGTTCATCCGTCTTCCTCTGAAGGCACCAGAGGCTCTGAGTAAGGGATAAAAAGGTCAAATGTAAAACAGAGGCCACCCCTAACCCTTCATGGCCTCTTTAAACCCCTCCATAGTCCATAGGCTGAGAAACATTGAAAAAGGAAGGATGGGACTGAAGCCTCTTCCTCCTCTGTTTTATTTCAGGTCAGGTAACCTTGCTCACTCTTGTGGAAAGCCTGAGGAGCTCCAGGAGGGATTTAAAGAAGAGATCTTCCTCTCCTGTTCAGGTGAATAGCCGTGAATTAGACTCTTGGGAGACTAAAGGAGTATAAATACATAAGGAAATCTTTTGAATACACGTAGTGTTAAAAAATGCTAAAAATACTTCTACTACAGTTAGTGTTGAATTTTTATGTATTTACTTATTTATCTTAATTTATGCTATTTTTTTCTTCCTTCCCTGGGAAGTGAAAACTATCAACAGATAAGGGAGAGAATTTTGTGTTTTTGTATGCAGTATGAGTCCGGTACTTGGCCAAGACCCAGATCTATTGTGGCAAGAAAGTAATAGATGAACTAACTAGGGACTCAGACTCTCTGGCCAGCATCCAAGAAACATTAAAAAATGTAGTACTGCACATAACAAGTAGGAAGATGCATGCAAATGTTGATGTCTTATTGAAAACTGTTAAGTTATTAATACGTTGGGTTTACAGACGTGCATTTGGATTTTAAAACCTGCCATCGAAGTTCGTGCCCTGAAATTACTTGCTGAACTCTATGTCTGAAATAATATTTAAAGTAGTGTCACATTGGTGAGGTAGTTGTGAAGACAATGACACATCTGGATCCCTGGACTCTGTTTCTTTTGGGAGCACTGAGATAGTGGCAGGGGTCCAGTTCAGCTCTCAGGACAGTTTCAAAGCATTGGTCCCATTTTGTTTCTTCACTGTTTTTTCCCCCCAAGCAAGTCTTGACTGCATCACAGGGTAGGAGGGTTCACTCTGTTGGTTCATTTGAAAGGGGTGGGGCAAGAGCTTTGTGTGGTCCCCAGGGATCTCCTAAAGCCTTCTAGAAAGGAGATCCAAGAGCATCAGAGAGTGAGGATCATTGGGTAATAGAGGAATTAGGAGGACTTTGATGCCAATGAATCCTATTCCTGTGGGTCTTCTGATGGATGCAGGATGCAGCTCATATCACTCCTGTGTTTCTTGGGAGTGTTGAGTTTTTCCTGTAGCTCTGGTTTGTCACCCAGCCCTGGTGGGATATAAAAGGTGAATCAGTCTCTGGTTTTGCCGACAGTCTGCTGAGCAAAGCGTCTGTGACTCCACAGAGCAACTGCCTGGGAGAAAAGGTGAGGAGAGATGCTGGAGCTTCTATTCCGTGTGAATTCCGTGTGTATCCCACTGCCATCCTGCTCTGTGTTTATGTCATGCAACTCACAATGCCAGCCCAGAATGGTTCATTGCCACTGCCAAAGGTGTCCTCGTCAACTTCCACATAGATCTGAACATTCCCAAGCATCTTCTGTGGCACACTCGGCAAATTTTTCAATGTAGTTGTGATCACAAAAGTGCAAGGAGGTGCACAGGAACAAAGAAGCTGGAAAAGCAGGGAGCTCCAGTTGAGGTGGCTCATGTGGAGCAGGCAGTGCTGTCCTGTGAGGCACGACAGGAAGCTAAAATGATAATTTCTTTCCACCACAGCAATAAGCAAACAGTTTCAGTGATTGCACTTTATTCACAACCATAACTGTCATCACTGACATTCACTGGAGGTGTCAAATCCCAGGGTTTTATGCTTTTACAATAGTATTTTATCTTTTCCCTCTAGAATTATTACTTTTTTAGTAGGGAATAGCTTAATGTTAGGGCTAAGAGATGAATGGTGGGACTTTGTTTTCAATTTTGTTTTTTAGCTGACCTTCCTCACTCCCTATTCCCCTCTCATCCCTGCTCAGAGGTTTGTTTAGCTGGGGAAGCGGTTTCATGGTTGTTGTACCAAGTGAGCTTGCTCCTACAGTGGGTTTTTTCTAATCTCTCAACTCTTAATTGTTGCATGAAAATTGTTTAATAAATAATGTTGGACAGAAAAAAAAAAAGAATAGATATTAATTAAGAAAAGGATTTAGGCTGACTCAGTCTCATACATGAGACAAAAGGTTAAGTAAATGCCAAGGCTGCTATGCCTCTTCAAACAATGAATATTAGTTTTAGAATCATTAATGTCTGCTTAGAAAACAGAGTCATACTGGAGTCTTGTATGCCAAAAAAACCAAGGCCAGGGCTGTTTCTTTTCAATCTGAAGCTAAATTATTCTCCAATAGAGGGCTAAATGTATGCAATTAACAGTGCTAGGTAGGACAACAGGGAATGGCACTTCTAATATGTAGCCAAATTGAGATCAAGTTTTTCTTTAAATCTGGTAACTTAGACATTTAATATGCACAACTGAGCTCTGTAAGAGAATTAGTGAAAAGAATCAGATAATTAACTCCTTCCCTGCTTGTCAATGGAGACAGAATGATTAGCCCACTGTTCTCTCGCTCCTGTCTTCTCAAGTTGCTGGATCTACAAAAACAAAGTGGAGCTTTTTTTTCCAAGTGCTTTCCATACATGACCAAAGAGGAAGACTGTTGCGTAGTCTTTATTAGTAAGAGAATTACCACATCATATTTTTAAAGAAAATTTTATCCTGAGAGAGGTCAGTTTTTTGAGTCGAATTTAGAATGAATGTGACTGTGAGAGCTTAACTAAAAGTGGGTATGTGGGATTGAAAAGCTTAGGAAGCATATGTTTTAAAAGATATATAGCAAAATCCATTTTAAGTGAGTAGGTGACTCTGACCAGTAAGAAAGGATATTCCTTAAAACTTCCCAGCACCTTCATGTACAAAAAAATGCTCTGTACTAGACAAGACATGGTACTGACCATGTTAGCAAAACCCTTTAGCATCACCTAGTAATAATAGTACTTAATTCTCAGCCAGAGATCTGCAAGAGGATGAAAATATTTATTCCCAAATTACTGAGGGAAAGGCAAGTAAAAGATGGAGAAGTGACTTCTGTTTTTAGCTGAACTAAGTCTGTGCTTCCTTGCTCTGGGTTCTGCTGAGCTAGAGCAAAAGGGCATCATTTTCCATTCCATTTCTCCTGCAGAGGAGGCTCTCAGAGCAGAGCCTTTGGTGGCAGTGGTGACTCCTGTGAAGTCAACAGCCACGAGCAAATAAACCCTCAGGTCTGAAAATGGGACACTTTAAATAGCTCAAGTTTTGTTTCTGAGGCTGAAGTGCATTACAGCTCTCATTTAACTGAGTAAATACCATTATGCTGAAGTCCTTTGCATTGTCACCAGCAGGAAGAGAGGGTTTTGCTCTAGGGCTTGTTTCAGTGACGGGTCTGTGCTGGAATGTGTTGTATTTACATTTAATATTTGTGCCGTGTCTAGGTCTCCCTCTCCAGTTTCTGCTGCTTGCTGGTTTCAAGAGTGAAGGCAACACATCTGGAGAATGGGCCTGTTCAGGGGCACGTGCCCAAGCTCAGTTCTGAGCCTTATACTTTCCTTTTAGGCTTTTCACACACTATTATTAGGAAAAAGCAAAGAAGCAGCCAGACACCAGATTGTTGCTTTTGGTATTGAGCTTCTCTCTCGATAAGGACTTTATTAGTTTGTGCTTAGGCTTGAGTCTGTACAAGAGATCCATAAGGGAGCTAACATATGGGATATTTTAACTCTCCATATTTAAATAATCTTCATTAAGACCATTTGGAAAGAATTTGTGAGTTTTCTACTTGTGAGTCTTTGTCTTTTCCTTTCGAGAATTTTATTTCTGGAGACTCTGGATGACTAAAATTGGCTCTCTCCTCCCCAGCTGGCCTGAGCACAAGTAGACTCCAGCAATCTGAAGGTCTCTTAACAGGGACCACCAGAGCAGTCCTGCAGGATCTGCACAGGCTGAGGCCACCTAGGAACAGTTTCTCTCTGGCTGTAGTGGCCTGTTTCACCACTGGGCAAATATTTGACTTTGAAAATGTTTAGCTTTCACTTATTTCGCCGTGAGTTCATGCCAAAAGGCCAGGCACGATGGCCCTTATGTTTGCTAAAGGTCTGGCTCTGGCTGTGTGGTGAGGGAGGATCTCCTGTCATGCAAAACCTGAGGTCAAACTGTCCTCTTGCATTCCTCACGTGGGCAGGGCTGCCCTGGCAGCTGGCTCGGGGCTGGTGTGGCTGATGCCACCAGAGAGAAAATTTCTGGGTTGCTCAGAGTTCTGGTATTGACGTACTCACGATGTTATCCCTTATGGATAGACCTCTGTCCTGACAGGCTCTGTTCCTCTGTGCTTGTAGAAGTGTCAGTGCCAGCAGGGTGAGCTCAGGGAGGGCAGGCAGCCCTCAGCCTGTGCTGCCCCACTACAGGCAGGCCTGCATTGATCTTGCCAGCTGCTCCAATCCTCTCTAACCTCCCTGCAGGCTGCTCCAGGCCTTTCTCGCAGTGCCTTTGCAGCCAGCTCTGATCTGTGCTCCCTCAGCTCCTGCCGGCGTCTTGGAGCCCCTGCCCGGCTGCCCCACTCAGCCCCCAGTGCCACTCGTGTCACTGCACCACTGGGGGATGCCCCGTGGCTCTGCCACCCTGCCTCCCTGCCAGGAGCTGCCTCTGACCTCACCGAGCACCCTCAGGGCTCCTCCCTTCATCTTTTACCTTTTCTTACCTCGTGCTTTCGATCCCCCAGCTGAGCCCTGTCCCTCTCCAGGCATGAAGCCATGTGGGCATCCCGACCCCAGTGCTCCTGCACCCGGGCAGGATCCTCCCTCACACCTCACCAGGGTGCAGAGGTGCCTGCGTTGGGCTGGGGCTTTCCCCCGCAGAGCTCACCCCGTTGTGCAGCAGAGCCCATGCCATCGATCAGCCCATCCCTGAGCTCTGACAGGCTGGACAAGAGCCGGCTCTGCTCCTGCAGCGTTTCATCCCCAGCTCCGAGTCACCAGGACACCGCAGACTGTTGGGTTCCGCTCGGGCATAATTCCATCATTACCATTGATTTGTTCGCCCGCGCTCCCCATGGTGCTTTTAATCAACTCTCCATCTTTGTGCCTTCACACCTTTACGCTTCCCATGATTGGCTCTGCTCCCTTCTGCCTCTGCAGTGAAATAGCACCATAGAAATCCTCCTGCCTCTTACATACATTAACAATCCCATTTCTCCTCTCTCTGGTCCAGTGAAGGGATCTCCCTCACCACAAAGGCACCACTGTCTCTGCTAAGCGCACGGGGAATAGCTTCTATTCATTATTCCCAAAGTCCAGTACAATGGGTTATAATTAGTTACTGGCCTCTTTGGTTTACTCTACCTTCAAAGGCTCTTTTATAGTTTAAAAGTGAAGGCAGATGCTGACATTAATTTTGGCTGTCTTTCCATGGCATTGTGCAGACAAGATAAAACCAACACGCAGGTAAAGGGATAAGTAACTCGCTAGCCAAAAAAAAAAAAAAAAAAAGTAGCAAATAGGGCCATCATCACATTCATTTCATGAAAGTAGCATGGTGTTGGGGAGAACTCATTAGCCTTTTTGTTCTGCATTATCACCATCATTTATCAGCAGTTGTATCACATGTCACAGCCACTATCCTTTCTGGCATCCAGTGTGGGACCAAAGGGCTCCCGGAGAATGCCGAGTTCTGACGCCGGGGCTGTGCCGTGTGATGCACTAGGCACTGTATTAATTGTGGCAGATAGAATTTTTTCCAATATACTCCTAAAGGGACACTCAATAAAGCAATGCAGTGTGATTTACCAACTCAAAGAAGCATGGACAAATAAAACCACATCATGGGCCTGTCCTTCTTCCTTCTAAACCTTCATTTGTTGTTAGCACTGAAAGTGTTGCAAGTTGTTTAAAAACAAAACAAACAAACCCAAACCCACAAGTGAAGAAAAACCAAACATTAGGCTAATCAGTCCTCACAAACACAGGCTGCTTTCAGTGAAACACTTCCTTTAGTTATGTCTCCACTGATGGTGGCCTGGTAAATCTTTAAAGAAATCTGCTGCTTCTTTAAGCTGTGACTCTCTGATCACTTTTGTGCACACACACACACAATTCTCCACTGCAAAGCAGGGCTTGGGGAGTAGTTTTATAAATCAGCTAGGAGCTCCTCCATGAGCTCCTTTAATCAGTGGCAGTAATTGTCCACCTCTTCCATCAATGCAGAAATATGCGGGAAGGGAGAAAGCTGCTGCTTTGTCCAAGCAGCTGGAGTTGCAGTTGCCAGTTCAAGCCAGGGCTTTAAGAAAGTATCTCATGTACATCATAAGTGGTGCATGTTCACCATCCCATCTAAGAGGAGGGGAAACTCCATCTTTAAATATTTTGGGCATCAGAGCAGGCTGTGCAGAGGCTGATCCTGATGCTCTGGACTTGGGAGCATCAGCTAACCCTGTGCCTTAGCTCTGGGAGCAGTAGCACTTGCTTACCCCACAGGCACATTGTGAGGATTAATTAATATTTGCAAAGTGCTTTGAAGATGAAAAGTAGCATGTTAAGTACTACAAAGTATTATTAATAGTGATAACAAACTGATAATTTTGGCATATATGAGTCTTTTCTTAACCTTTTCTATCAAGAATTTACACTGCAAGCAGCTGAACAAGTAACAACACTGCAGCCAGAGTGCCTGGTCCTCTGTTTTCTGAAGCACTGGCATTGTGCTGGTTTTGCCAGCAGCACCTTCCTGCTGGTGCAGTCACTCACCCCCCAAACCCTCGCTCTGACAGGTTCACTAAACCCTGAGCCTCCAGTTGAGGGGTTTGCTGTGCCCTGGGCAGGGAGAAGGGCATGGATTCTCACCAGTTCCCTCTGCAAGCAGCCAGCCCAGGAAGGTTGAGGGCCAGAGGTAGTGATGTGGGACTGGATGTGGTCCTGCCCTCACCCATTTGGATTTTATGCCAAAAAAAATCAGGCTCTGGTGTCAGCCACAGTCAGGAGGAAGTCTGCCAGTGTATTTAATTTGAAACAAGAAAGAGTTTCGGGCTTGTATGGCCCAGGTCTTTAAGGCCAGTTTTCTGGCATTATGAAATATGTTTTTCCTCTGAAAACTTTGAGATCTAAGAATTTTTTCTGGAGTGTAAACAGTAGGACTCTCATGAAGAGTAAAATTTATTTCTTAGCTTGATGGGGTCAAGTAACTCTAATTGGGATTAGCTAATGTTTCACAGAACCTGATGTTTTTGTGGCTAGGGAATCCCTAGAGGAAGGAAGATATCCATGTTTGATGAAAAGCTCCTAATAAAATTAGATACTGCTCCTGAGGTTATCAAAGGAGGATGGAAAGTAATGAAATTTAAAAGTGCAGCTCTGGAATCTTGTAAAATCCTGTCAAGATAGAAATCTGGAATTCAGTGTCCATATTATTTTTCCCTTTTTCTGCCTCATCTCCCCATGTATGCATAATCCTGCACACACCCCCTCTGTTTCCTTCTCCAATCAAATGACCTGAGTTATGTCCCCCTTATTTTCTCTCTCAGCATCCCCACCTCTAAATCCTCACCAAAACCAATAAAATAAGAGTAAAAAAGGAGCAGCAATCAGGCCAGTGTAACTCACCAAATCCCAAACTTTCTTTGATGAGGTGTTGCTAAAGACAGGAATCACCACCAAAAAAGAAGGATAAGCTCCAAGAGATCAAATAAAGCTGTCCTATTCCCTTAGTTTCTTTCAGAATTATTAAGTGAAGACCTGAGACACTTACAAAAAAAGCAGGAATCCTTTTATGAAAGGGAAAATGGTTGTGGCTTCGACGCGTTGTTTGTGGTCAGAAAGCAAACTTAGGGCTCTGTGTTCTTCATGACCTCTACATAAGGAAAATAGGAGATAATAAAAGGAAAGTAGAAATAAGAAAGGGTGTGTTGAAGAAGGGGCAAGAACTCTCAATACTGCTAAATATATATATATATATATATACACACATATATATATTTAACTGTTTGCCTCTCTCTTTGAGAGCAATTAACTTTTTCACTTTGTGAAGGAGTGGAAACAGAAAAGGTTTTCTGATTGTCCCGTGTCTGTTTTCTGTGTACCAGGACTATTCTTTTTTTATTTGTGCAACCTTTGTCAGGAAACTTGTTTGTCAGAGACTCCAAAAGGAATAGTTGGCACTGTTCTCTCCTTTTTGATGGGGCTGTCCCAAGGTAACCTCTACCATTCTTGATATTTGGTTTCTAAAAGCAAAGTGTCTGGTTGAACAAATGGGGAGGAGTATGTGCAGTCAAAATCCAGGTGGGAATGGTGATTTTATTATTGGCTGGTGTACAGCAGGGATATAAATCTAGAATGACCAAAATGTGGAATGTGATCATTGCAGAAGCACCCTGATCCCTGTAGCTCTACCACAGACACTGCTCAGGTTTTCTTTCCCCTTTTCCCCCTCTTTTTCCCCCCCAGGTTGCTTAATCTGTGATATCAGCAATAATCACTGTGGTATTGTTGTCAAGGCATTTCTGAAGAGTTAGGAGTGAACTGTAATTGAAGAGTTCATTACCAAGATCAGTTGGCTCCTTGATTACAGTGGCAAGGTGAAATATATATCCTCACCAAAAAGCAACTGCTAAACCTTTAGAGAAGTCACCCACTTTTCACTCTTTTTCATTAGGACCCCGACAAGCTTGTCAGCAAAATTAAAGGTATGTCATTCACATCGTGCATGCATTGCAAAGGACTATAAACCTGCCAACCTCTTTGATGAAATAAAAGGGTTTTATTTATGATTCATGTAGGAATATGAGGTTATTTTTATTCTGTCAGTACACTAATAATCAGACAAGAGCTCAGGAAATGAGAAGGCAAACTGACAGGGAAGGTTCTGATAAAGGGGAACCCTCTAGGGCATTTTGCCCCCTTTGTAATCTCCTTTTTAGTGTGAGGTTACATTATAAGCATGGCATAGCATGATCTGGGCTCATAGGAACAAAGAGAAGAACTACCTAGCATGACTTGAGGTGCAAATTCCACCAGAAAAAGAAAATACTTGTGCCAGAGAAGTCTGCATTGCTGCAGTGATGTGAACAAGAACTTCCAACCAGGTTTTCCAAGAGGTGGAAAGCAACCCTTTTTTTATTTTGGCAACATAACCAATCTTAACCAAAACAATATCCACAACAAAAAAAGAGACTGTAAATGCCATACAGAGCCATGGCAAATTTGTTACCTATTAGTTTTATACTAATTTTTCCAACACTCCCAGTCTAGCTCAGCGTGAGACATGACAGCACAGAAAAAGGAGAATGGGGAAGTAGCTCCCTTCCCAGTCCTTGGTCAACATCCGTGCTAGCAGAGGAGCTAAGGAACAGGCTCTATTTCCAATCATGTCTTCCCCTGGATATCTCAAATCTCTTAGCAGTTTGAAGCTGCTTTAGCTCTGTCCCAGCTCGGCAAAGCTTCTGGAAGTGCATTTTGTACTTCTTGGTATAAGCTGTCATTCATCCCCAGCACAGCCGTGATTACAGAAACACTCCTCGGGAGTAAAAAAGGAATCACTGTGTTAGCTGGCTGGCCTTAAGCACGGTAGTTTGCTGAACAGTGGTGTGCTGGCAGGAAAACACAGCCCAGCCAAATGTATGCAGGATGAAGTGAAACAAAGTTCACTGGAGGAAGGAAAATAATACTAATCCTTCATTCAATAAGCACTGAGTTAAGTACATTCTGCGTGTGGAAGAAATGTAAAAGCCAAGGGAGGAAAGCACACATGGAAAGGTGGTGTGGTTGCCGTCCTCTCTAAAGACAACACATGGGGCATTTAGGAATGAATAATACAGGAGGTTGTGCTCATGAAAATCTGTTTTAAACATTCTGCTGAGTTTCAAGGTATTTGAGCTCACTCTAACCAGAGGATCCCCTCAAAGTGAGGGACAATACTCACTCTTCCGTGGGTTGGTGACATGCAGAGGATGATAGCTAGCGTTTGAGATGGGATTATATTCGCGCTTCAGTGCTGTGATCTCTGTGATAGTTTTCCACGTTCAGAAGGTTTGGGAAGTTTGGATTTGGCTGCGTGGGGCTGGCTTTGCCAAGGTGATCCAGGTATCAGTGATAAACTGAGCAGATACGGTCTGGTTGTTGGACTCAACGCTGGTCTCTGTGGTTGTTTTGGGATACTCCAGAGTGACACCTTCCAGACTCTTTTTGCTTGTCCTATACCATCCAACTGATGCTAAGATTAGGGGTAATTTGTAAGGCATGTGTTCCCTTTAATGGGAATCATAAATCACAGAGGGCCTCAGAGAAATATAGAGCCTGATTGCCCTGCTGCCTACAGTGTTTTACCTGCTCCTTTTCTTTGCCTCACAGTGCTTTCTGAGTAGTCACTTACTTTTCCCATGGATAGACATGGAACCCACCTTTCCTCTTGTTAGTGTGGGGGGGTTTGCTTTGTTTGTTTGTTTTCAAGCAGCTACAGCAAAAGGATTTATAACAATTTGAAATTCTTGATGGCAGAACTGCTGTTAGCAGAGGAGCTTCAGGGCAGATGCACTACTTGAAAGTATTTTCAGCGACTTCTTGAAAATTAGTGAGATGTCAGGGGCTGGAAACAGGATCCTGCTGTTTGCAGAACACTTGGTGCTCGTCCTTGCGGGAAAGCTGGTGAAGCATCGAGAGCTGGCGGGGTTTTTGACTCCTGTGTGATGTTGGAAGGACACAGAGTAGCCTCAAGGTGCTGCTGTCCCTTCAAAAACCTCCTTTTGTCTGTTGATTCAGTGATTTACAGTAAAACATAATTTCATTTCTCTCAGCTAATTATGAACTGCTCCTTTCCAAACTCCTGATCTCTTCACACAGCCAAAGGTATCAGTGGCAGAGCAGAGCCTGGATTTGGGAGCCGGCAGTGCTGTGCCACTATTCCCATAGCAGCCAGGTGCTTCTCCCTGTGCCTGTGGAGCCTGCCATTGTGCTGGGAAGTGGAGCAGGTAACCACTTCATCAGTCCGAGATTCCATTCTCGTGGAGCACGGAGGTTCATTATACTCACTTTATCAGCAGTGCGGTTTACTGCCGAATCCATGAGAGATATTCATGTGAAACATGAGCAGAGAGAGAGGCATTGCATCTTTTCATTAATAAGCCCTCTTCTGGGATCCGGCATTAGTGAGATTCAGCGGATCATAGAGCACAGGGGTATCATTTTTACATGATTACTCTAAATTCTTAAACCAGAGGCTTAAGAGAGAGGCTTGTCACAAAGGCAGCTGTGGGAATTGTTAAATGATTGGCACAGCACTCACGATGGGCTGAACCACTCTGGGTACCTCCAGTCATGGGGGGTACCAGCAGGCATTTTATTACCTGCCACCAAGGGAAAAGTGGAAAAGAGAGAGTGTATCAGTCAGAGGAAGACATGCTAACCCTGCAAAATATCTCTGCAGCTCTGTCTCTCCTCCTGAAAAAAACTTTTGCCATAATACTGACACAAGGAGTTATCCCACTGCACAGGCTGAGCTGTTCCCTTCCCTCTCACACCTTCCTTGTGTCTATGCTTATTTTTAACCTGTCTGATGCCACCTTCATTGGTATGGCTGCTGAAATAATCCCATTGCAACCTCCACCCCCAAATAATTCATTTTTGGCTGGGCAGAGGGTCAGTTAATTCCACCCCACAAATACTTCTGAGATCTGTTGTCCACACACAAGAACTCTTGTGTGGCTCAGAGCAGGGGTGCCCAGCCAGCAAACGTCTGCTGGGTTGGGAGGTTGATGACATTTACAACAGAGAGAGGCCCACATTGTCTTCTTGATGTCACCATGTGTCCCTTCTGTGTAATTCCACCCAGTATTATTACACTGCACTCCCTCTGTCCTGGCTGCTCAGTCCTGCCCTGCCAGGCTGTCTGCACACCAAAATCAGGAACTTGATGTGGCTGAAATAAAAACTCTGTTGGTTTTTGGTTTTTTTCTCCCTGGATTAGTTTTCAGATGGATAAGTTCCTCAATCAGTTCCAAAATACAGATGCACAAATGCTTATCCCAGCGTGAGGAAAGGGACCCCACAGGGACCAAAGGGACTGGGCTGCTTCTGTCACTGACAGCGAGAAGTGTTGGCTGAGCTGTGGCTTCCAGTTCCCATTTACCAAAGGGAGATAATAGTAATTCCTTATTTCCTTACTTCTTATGTCAAGGAGAACTAGCAGCATTGGTCCATGGAGCTGGATCTTAGAGCAGGCATTAAACAGCAGCAACTGCCAGAGTCTTCCCAAGGTGTCCTTAACTCTGGAAGACAAAGGGACCACTGCTCCCTTTACATTTCCTTGGTGAGTGTTAGCAGGAAAATCCTTCCTCAGCTCTTTCTCCAGTGTGCTGAAGTCCGGTTGCAAAAACCCCCAGCTTCCCAGTGATCCTGATCTCGATTGCTAATAGAAATTGTTTTGAGTTTTGAAGTTTAAAAGAGGCGAGAGGAGAAGGAGGAGGTGAAGGAAAAGGAGAAGACCAGAACAGACCTGTGAAACCAAGAATCCATACTAGAGATTTTTGAGGCATCCTGCCATAAACTGATTTCAGCCCTTGTGTAAATCCATCAATTTTCAGGTTTTTAGTTACCATTGATTTTAGGCAGAGATGTTCCTCTTTCAGAAGCCTTCTTTCAATCCAGTGCTTTCTACAAGTCTGAAAAGAAAAAGAAAAACAAGAACCAAGAAGGCGAGGTCATGTGGGGGGCTGAAAAATCCAGATCAAACAGCAAAGAACACCCGATTAGAAGCCAACACATTTCTCTTTTCAGTATCTCTGAAATTGTTTGGCAGACTTAATTAGAAACAGGTGCAAGCTATAATATTTATTGCAACAATGCATCATTTTTGTCTGTTTCCAAGGTCATTGTTCCAGCCAATGGGAAGCCAGCAACCCACAGGGAGTATAACTTAGTCTATATGGGTAAAACGTGAATTCTTTAACCCTTTATCTAATGGAATGAAATACAACATTGCACAAAGAGCAATGCTGGCAAAACAGAAAATCCTGTGAGGAATCTTCCATGATAACAGGTTCCAGTGGAGTAAGTGACATCACCAGCTGAGCTAATAGTGAGCCTTAGGTAAAATGGAGTGGGTACAGATAAGGAAGGAAAAAAACACTTTTTTTTTTTTTTTTTTTTGCTGTTCCTCTTTGAAAGGCCTGGGTTTACGTGGAATTGCTGCAGTGGGAGCCCATGATTGCATGTTATCGAGCTCTGGGTCTCACAGGCAGGGCTCAGCTCAGCTCAGCAATGGATTCCTTTGGCTACATCTGAATCCACAGGGCTGGGCTGGGCTGTGGATGCTCCTGCACTGAGGCACCCACAGCAGCCTTTGTGCTTCCAGGGGAGTGTTCCAGGGCATTCCAGCGAGAGGAGCCTGGGAAAGCTGTGCATTCCTCCTGCCTTTCCTGCAGCTGGTTTAGAGCGACAAGCTCCACACACTTCTCTCCATCTGAGGGAGTGTCCCAAGCAGAATTTCTCCCGGTCCCATGGCAATTCCAGTGGTTAACAGTGACAGTGCCCTTGGTTGGGGAAAAAAAGGCCCATTTTCAAAGCCTCCACTTAATTCCCTCTTGTGAGTTTTTCTCAATAATCTTTGCATGACTTCTTTGTGCTTTTGCGCTCATTTGGGAGACAGGATCTTCTTTTAAACTCCATTTTATTCCTTTTAAATGTGACAAATATAAACATGGAAACAAAGCAGCACACGTCAATAGCAGAGATGTCTGAAATTGTGGCATTTTTGCCTTTTTGCAAGAGCTGCAGGAAGTTGCCAATATTTTTTGCAGACAGAAACTATTTTTTCTACCTTAAATCATCACACAGCATAAATTCTGTGGGTATTTGTGTGCCTTTGGGTAGATGCTAAAGGCAGCAAGGGAATACAGACTTTCTCTTGAGAATTTGCACACCCTGGACCCTCATTTGTTCTTTTAGCACCCACAGCTCCCTGAGAGACACCTCAAGTCACCACCATTGCCCAGATTAACTGTCCTGTGTCTGCAATCAATTACCAATGTTCTGTGGGATCTCAGGAACCATTCTGAAGAGAGTATCATCTGTCCATTAAATTGAGAAGTAACATAATCCAAACACATCACATTGATGGATTTGGGATTGAATTCTGAGTGAATGTTTAGGGAGAGACAGTCATTTTTAGAGAGCTCAGTAGAAGAAATTATTATGTTTAGAGAGAACCCCTTCTTCCAGCACCTCCAGTAATTTCCCAGCACTAAATTCTTGGGAAGTTCAGACCTAGCTGGAGACTTTGCAGCTCAGCATCCTTTGCTGATTTGTTCCCTTTGGTGATTTCACTCACTCACACTTTTTTAACTGAGCCTGGCTTCCAGCTTGCAAATCCTTTTAGTGGTGGGCTGGTACTCTTGTGCATCATCCTGTGCACCACAGCTTTGCTTATATAATCTGATTCTTGAAGAATTTGTGAAATCCCCTCCTCTGTCTCTCCTCCTCCCCAGAAGCAGAGGGCTCCTGCAGGGCTGCTGTGAACCTGGGGATCTGTCATGTTCTCCTAGCCCAGGCTCTTGCCAGTGTGTCCCAAGTGTGTGCAGTGGGGAGCAGAAAGAAAACAAGGGAGATTGTCCCTTGCCATCCAAGGCCTGCTAGGATGGCAGCTGCCATCCCTGTGCCAGGGAGCCAAGAAAATGAGGGGAGGGCATCAGACAGGCATTTCCAGCCTGTGTTTTCACAGCACTGCAGGAGTGTCCAACATGAGTAAAAGTGTAGGATGTGGATGAGCAGGAAGGGCTTCTGCAACACGTGGAAGAAGTAACACACTTGGGACTTCTAGGAGCACACTGGGAAAATGAGGTGGTGATCCTGAGAGGCTCTGCCCAGTCGGGCTGTTCTGCTTTGTGTCCCGAGTGCTCAGCCATGCTGGGCTTGTGTTTTGTTGGGAATCAGGCAGCTCAAGTTACAGGTGAGCAGCTTCAGTCTTGGGACATTTCTGCATTGTACTTAACTGAATAATACCTTCCCTTCCTTTCTGGGTTTTTTTTTTTTTTTTGGCTCATTGATCAAGCTGCTTTTGAGAAAAGTGATACTTTGCATATCTGGCTAAGAGCTGTTAACAGCCTCTGCCTGCGGTTTGTTAAAATTAAAAAAAAAAAAGGAAAAAGAAAAAAAAAAAGAAGTGTGATCTTGCTGGAGAAGTAATTTGCTTCTCTCCAACCAATGATGGCTTGCACTTTATGCAAATTGGTATCTAGGGACAACAAATCCCATTTAATACATATGCATAGTTCATAAAAAAAACGACGTGAGAGAAAGAGAAAAAAGATAAAGCAACGAGTCAGCAAAAGAACAGGTTCCGAGGAAATTTATTGTCCCAAATTGGACATTTGTAACAGATGATGTGAACAAGTGTTAACTTTGTTTTCAGCAGCTCTTCACGTACATTCACTAGACATCACACAGATTATGTTTTAAGGATCTGAACTGTAATAAAAAAAAAGTGTCTGTGGGCTTTGGAGTGTTGTGTTCCATATGGTCGGGGAAGTGCGGAGTTATTGCGACAAGCATCTTGTGCAGCTCATTACGCGCGGCGGTGTGAGCTGCGATGGCTGCGCATCGCTATAGGGTACGTACATGACATCCCACAGTCAGCAGATAGCAACTGGAAATGAAAGATATGAAGGCACAGAGTACAGCTTCAGGGAACATGTTAGACAAAACATCTGCTGGTATCAGAAAGCTGCATTATCAGATCATTGTGGCCATGAATTTTTTATAAAGACTTTTTTTTTTTTTTTAAAGCTGCAACTTTGAAAGTGACATTTTGCGAGAAAGTTTTTGATTGAAGTGTGATGTCAGGAGAAAGGCCAGTCTAGTTTATTATCTGTGTAAGAGCCGGTGTTGGCAGCCTGAATCGACTCCTTTCTCTGAGCAGTTGAGTTGGCCATTCATGTACTACAAGTGCTGCTCCCCTTCTGATCTCGATGGCTGATAAAACCTTGACCCGGGTTACAGGCTGTAGCTTCAGTACCAAGGAGTTTGCAAAGTTTTTGTTCCTGTGGTGTGGGTGGAGGATGCTGAACAGGATTCTCCCAAAAGGTGGAACCTTTCTGTTGAGCAGAAGGAACACAGAATGTTTCATGTGTGCAGAGCACAGAGAGGAGAGCTCAGCATCCTCAGCTCATTCCCCCTGAGCAGGACCTGCGCAGCCTCCGTGTGCTCTGTCCCTACTGCAATGCTGAGGATCAGCTCTGCCTGGATGGCCACAGTTAAAGTCAGAATCTTCCCCAGGCTGTTCCTTGGGAGCCTTGCCATGAGCTGTGGACACCTCCCTGCTCACAGGGGCCTCCCACCTCCTTAACATTCCTGGCGGTGCGGAGGGCAGCGGGATGGCACGAAATGTATGTGCATAGTGTAACTATTTATGTTACATGGACAGGCATTTTCCATCCTTTCACCTCTCCTGACCCAGCTGTGAATTCTCCTGCAGCAACAGGTAACAGTGGAAAACCTCTCTCTGGTTGATCTGCAGATATTCTCTTTCTGTCCAGTCAACTGCTTCAAAAGTGCATCCAAAAGTGAGCAGACTGTTTTCCTGTGCTGATTCCCAAATAGCTGCCTCAGAGAAAAGACCAAATTTAGCCTGATTTTTGGGTCTTCCTAAGCCTTTTCCCTGTTTGTGTGTAACTGAGGGTGGGAAAATGGAGGGACATGTCCAAAAGCATCCTGACTTATGAAAGGATTTATTTGTCAGCAGCAATTTTTTATGCAATGCCATTCATTAATGTAATGGGGCTGCAGAGAAAGCCAGGGGTGGTTTGTCCCCCAGCACTGGTACTTAGGGAGCCTGGAAGTGAGGGATTTTGCTAGCCTGACCTGTTGCTGAGCAAGGCAATCTTCTGGTGAGGGTTTGAGCTGCTGAGAGGAACAGTGTTCCCTGGGATGAAACCCACCCTGGCCATGGCTGGAACAGCCTTTTCCCAACTGCTGCCTTTGAGGAGCAGCTAAACCCAGCAGGTGTTTGGGACATGCAGATCCAGGCTTGGCTGTGTCACTTACCCACACAGGAGCTACTTCAGGAAAGTAATTCAGTGTTCTCACCGTGGTATAAAAATAACCCTAATGGGTTTTTGTGGTTGCTTCCTTGGGAGGAGAGTTTTAGACAATGCTAAAAGATGTATTTAATGAAAAAGAAGCAGATCAAAGCTGAGTGGTTTTTCCTCTTTCGTTGTTTGGGGGTTTTTTGTTGTTTTATTTTCTTTAAAAAAAAAGTTTAATTGGAATTTGGAGGTTTTTTATGAGTGGAAACTTTGATTTTAAACTTGCTCATAGATGTGGAAACGAAAAACTGACTGTGGATCTGCATTTATGAGCAGCCTCTCTACCAGACATCCTGGTCATCAAGGACATTGTTATAACTATGAATCAGAGGCTGTGACATTTTTAATGTTCTTTAAGAGTGCAAAGCTCTGTTACGTGGAACTGTTCCTGTGCTGGCTGCAGGGAGCCCAAGGAAGAACCTCCAGCAGGCTCGGGCACTGCTTAATGGGGAACTTTGCTGGGCAAGCTCATCTCCTCAGACTGGAGAGGTTTGCCTCTGTCCCAGCATCCTGGTAGAAAACCCTATGTGTCCAGAGTTAGGAGTGTGGCAGTACAGCCCCTCAAAATGAAATCTCAACCAAATTTCTTCTCAACTGTTGTTGTTATGTGCAGTGAGCCCACACTGAGCCTGGCTGGGTCCTGCAGGCAGTCCTGGTAGTGCCACTGTGAGTACAAAGCCCCAAAAACCTGGAACTGCCTCTCTGGGCAGGTACTGCTTCATCTGCAAGCCAATATACCCACATGGCCTAACTGTTCTGTGCTAGGGCAGAACTGTGGGTTTCATTGCAGAGCCTGAAACGTGAATATAGAGTCTATCCCCTCCCCTTTTTTCACCTTCACTTTTAGTTTGGGTTCACACCATGTTTGAAAGAGTTCCTTGGATATTTTCAACTTTTCCTTGTCTCTGTGTGCTCTCCCTGGTAGCAAAAGTATTTCTGAGCAGGTAAGTGATGGGATAGACATGATTCCTTACAGAGCGTGTGTGTGTGTGTATATATATATTTACATGTTCATATATATGTAAATTTGGCAATATAAATAATAATTCTGCCCCACATACAGATGGTTTTAATATGGGAGCTTGTCTCTAGTCCAGGCCGAGCAGGCAGGAGTGTGGAAGGATGTATGGACATGCAGCTAACGAGAAGGGAAGGGAAGTGGCCGGAGGCTGAAGGGATATAATGGGTCCCCAATGTGGCAAGTACATATGCTGCCACACAGCAAAGGCAAAGTGCCACCACCAGTGACAAGTGGATTGCACCTAAGGAAAACAGCTGTGCCCAGTGCCCAAATCCACAGTCAGCCTCCCGACCCTGTGTGTCCCTGCTCTGATGTGGATTAAACTGGTCAGGTCTGGGAACCTCTGGGAGCACACTGCACAGAAATAAGGGCTCAGTAAATCTCTGGAATACCTCTTGCATGGCTGCCTCTTTTGCATTTGCAATCTTGCATTTGTGAGATTGTTTTATTTTGTTTTATCTTAATTTATTCTGCTGCACTCGGCATGGCAGGAACACTTTGATTATCTGTGTAGATCATTGCATGGTTTAGTGCAGTTCTGTGTTACAAACCCTCCCACATAACCCTGTTATTTGTTAATAATTTTTCTATTTTGAAGAAACACCCTTTGACACCTAAGCTGGATCTGCTTTTCTTAGGCATAAATATAATTGTCCCTGGTGAAGAGCATCTCTCTGACTGGTCCCATCCCCTCTGTATATATTTGAATATATAAAATATTAATAAAGGATGCCAAATGTTTAATCATATCCGTTTGACTCTATGAGGCTCAGTGTCTGTAGGCTTTCCTGTTAACTGCCTCTTGTGATATCTACATACTGCTGATTTGTTGTTGATCCGGAGTTTTTAAAGCAAAATAAAACTGAGGTTTGCAGTTTGATTTGAATTAATCAGGTCTGATTAGACAGGAACAGATCAGGCTGTTCTGGAAATCCCCGAATCTCTCTAATTCAATTTCATGTGTTATTCAAAAATAAATAGTTCATAGCTTAAGCAAAAGTGCTATTTATTTAACACAGTTTTTTTCAGAGTGCTAAATCTTATGGAGGGGGGCATTATGATTATGCTTAGGGTGCAGGAAAGAAAGCATTTTGTTTTATGAAAATACAGATATTTTAGAATGGAGTCACCTGCTGGTAGATCTCATAAATGTACATAAAAGGATGCTCCCTAATATTATTAGTTTGGTTTTTTTCTTCCCATCACCCTGAATGTCCATCTAAGAAGCTTTGATAGCTGGAACCACAAAACCAGAAGATTGTATTTAGTTTAATAAGCCAATTTAAAGAGAAAGGTTGGAATTATGTATGGCAGAGGACAATTATGCAAACTAAATGATTCTTCAATTAATAATGAGATCCACGAAAGGCAGAGGAGACAGGATGCTCTGGTGAGAAGGCTCCTGGTTTCCCACCAGGGTCTGGAGGAACAGGAGTGGGACAGGGCAGCTCCCTGACAGAACATGGAGAGACTCTGCTGTGGCATCTCTTTGCAGGGACACCTCCAGTGGAAGTCTGGCATTCCTGGCTAGGTTCTCCTGCGATGATCTCCATCTCCCAGAGCTCTCTTAGGAAGCAGCAGGTGGAGCTAGGGGAGCACCTCCCCAGCCCCACACCGAGTACGGTGACGGAGAGATCACAATCCCAACCCACTCTTCCCTTCCTTGCCTCGGAAAGCCATGGAGAGATGAAGCCTCACCTCCAAAGCCATCAGTCTGGCTTTTCCACGCAGCTCTTACCCTTCTCTGCAGTGCCTGGCTGTCGTGTGCCAGAGCAGCAAGCCATATGTTAGAGATGTTAAAGAGCAAACAGCTTGCAGCCTGAACCAGCGTGAGGAGCTGGGGGAAGAACAGCAAGGCTGGGAGAAGGGGAAGGAGTGATTATCTGGAGTGATTGTTCGGGAGGGCAATAGTGGGAGGTGCTGTAAGTGACAGGGATTCACTATGGGATGCAAATCACTTAATGCAAAGCCATTAGGATCAATTTAAAATACCAAAGAGGGAGGCTAAAGTGACAATAGCATATTTTAATTGAAATCACAAATATCATTCTGCAAGATCTGGTTAAAAAGACCAGGCAGTTACTTTATCTGAACACCGGCAAAACTTTTCCTTTTCTATTAAAAAAAGTGCAAAGATCAAAATGGAACTATGTTTTTTCAAAAAATTCTTAAATCCCATTTATGTATATTTTTCTGTTCTAATGTTCTCTTTTCTCTTGACTTGGTGGTCATATTATAAATGGAATTAACTACACAACTAATACTTTTAATTTGATTTTAATAGAGCCTAGGGCTGCAGGAAGGAATCAGCATGTGTTCCATTAGAAGAAAAACATAGTTAGAGGGACAACAAATAGCATATCCAGATAAACACTTTTATCTATGAGTTCGTTTTCTTTATTGAGCTGAGTATCCCACATGCAGAGACTGGGCTTTTTTTTTTAGACACTTTTCCAAAGCTGAAGTCCACATGATGAGATTGTTACTGGTTTTGGCAGCAGCAATGTGAACTTGGTAAAAGAGCCTGGCATGGGAATCCACCAAGCCCTGACATATCCCATTTGCCCCGAACTCTTTGATTTCTGCTCACAGAATCTGACATGTGTTGGGCATTGACCTTGCTCTTTTAAATAAGCTTATTTTAGAAGACCTCTGCAGAACGCTGTGTGTTTGGCCTCGATGTAAGCTGTTAGGGAAATGTAGTACAAACACAGAAGTTGTATGTTTTGAATGCCAGAGATGTTAAGCAGCAGAGCAGTTGGTAAAAGCTGTACTTCTGACTGCTTTCTGTGCTCTCAACACGTGTCCTGAAAGAAAAGAAAAATTATTTATCCTGCATTTGTATGAAGGTTGTTATTTATTTATTTTTAGCAGGAAGTTCAGGACCAGACTGTTTTTTCAGTCCTAAATATTCCAACTGGGTTCTCAGACACTCAGTGGAACAAAAGCAAATTTTTTGACAAGTGATCATTAGGGATGTCCCAGGTCAGAAAGCTCAGATGGTCAGTGTCTCATTAGCCTGTAGAATCAGCCCCCATCAATGTCTCCAGATAGAGGTGCTCAGGCACAGGAGTGGCTTCCCCAAAGCTTGGCCTTCCCTTTTGAGCAGCACCCCTCACTCTGCATTTCAGGAAGAGCTGTAACCTTCAGCATGGAGATCTGGTTTCTATTTGTTGTAGGTGAGCAGCTGGGGTGGAAGTTCACAGCCAAAGGGCTCCAATCTTGCAAATGCCAGCCTGGAGCACTGTGCAAGGAAATAAATCACTGGACCCCAACATGGCAATGGTGATGGGAGAAGGACTGAAAGTGCCTTTATGAAACAGGTACAGAAAATGTACCTCATTCAGCCTCTATCTGCTCAAGTCACTGGAAAGCTCCTACCAACCCCAGTAACAGCAAAAGCAGAGGGAAACTTGGAAATACACTTGGGATGTTGATGTGGTTCACACACTCCTGCACCCTTGCCTTGGGCTTTGAAGCCTGGAAGTTCAATTAGCTGGACAATGTGCCCCTGGAAAGGGTTGCTGAGTCTCACCATACCTGAGTAAGTGGTAACAATACTCTACACAAAGGAAAGAAGGTCGCCAAAGTAAATGTAAATTTGAATTTGTGGTTGCATGCAGCTCTTCAGGGCAACACCTGGCTTGGTGTGGAGCAAGGAGAGGCAGCGGAGCTGTGCCAGCACACTGATGACCATGTTCCATGGCTCTGAGCACTTGCTTCCCCCCAGAGCTTGGCTCAGTTGGCTTCCCACCAGGACGGGCATGGAGACCTGTCTCTGACACTGGGGGAAGAGGCTGTGAGCATTTCATGGAGCATTTCCTTGGCTAAAGGACTCCGGAGTGGATTTTTCCCCTCTCTCTGCAAAGCCTCCTCCCTGATTCAGCAGCAGCACAGGAAAGCCCTCCTGTTCCATGAATAATTCATCTCCAGTGTGTGTATGGGGTTGGGAGCCTGACCCAGACAGTTTTTTAGGGAAATAAGTGAGCATCCTGCCATCGGTGCCAGTGCTGGTGGCTGCTCCACGGAGGCTGAGCTGGAGCTGTGCCATCAGTCAGCGGGAGGGATGGCAGAGCTGCTGCCCCTCCTGCAAAGGGGGCCTGCCTGAAATTCCCTTAACCGTCACTCACAGGCTCGTTTTTCCAGGGAAATGGCTTTTATTTATTGTGAATTCTTCATACAGAACAAAACCTAAATAATGTAACATATTCTGGGCTCTGGGCAGACAAAAATTGAAAGGGCTGGGGTGTTTGTGCAAGTGGAATGATAGCGACAAGCACCACATGGGGTCCCCGAGGATGGTGTCGGGGGACTTGATCCCCCATAAAATGATGAAAGACTCTCATGTAATGGTGTCCTGTGAAACAATTCCAACATAAATGCCACTTTCTGTTCCATTAGCAACTGACTGCCATTGTACCAGGATTTTTTTTTGTTTTGATATGTATTTTGAGCACACTGAGACCAAAAACTTCTATTGTTGTAGTGCTGCAGGAAGATTTAAAGGTTGTGGTGGACTAAAATTGAAATGCAAATCACATTTTCCCACAACCCCCTGCTGAGGCCCAAATTTTTATAGATCAGGTCCTGCAGTCCTGATGAAGAATCAGTGATCTGCCTTTCCTGGGATTCACAAATTAGTTGCAGTCCAAGGTATCATTTCCTACGACAGAATTGTAACTTACCAGGCGAAAGTTTGTCACTGAAGACAGTCCCCTGATCTTCTATTAATTTTTCCAGCTGCAGTGCCACTAAGGATCCTTTCCCAGACAATGCAAACACACACATCACAGCTCCCCACTCTACAACATGCTCTCACTGAATATAAACACACTGTATATATTGATCCTCTCCCCCTTGCTTTTTTTCTCCCCCAGCATGCAGGTGGTAAAACACTGACTGCCATGAACTTCATCATGAAAAAAAAAAAAGAAAAAGCCGTGGTTTGGAAGCTGCTGGATCGCAAACTGCAGGCTGGGAATGTGGCTGCCAGAACCACCACAAGGAGAGTAGGGCATAGAGGCATTTGTGGAGAATTCTGTTTGCTAATTGCTCAGCTGGAATTCCAGGTAAGGAGTATCCTATGCAATTTATTGTAATAGGGAATGGCCTGGATTTTGCGTTCCAGGGTGATTTTTTTTAATCATTATTATTTTTATTGTTGTCATTACCAATGCACAGCTCTCTGTGGCTGGGAGCACACTTCACAGAGGGGCTGCAGGGCAGCACAGGATGTTTTTAGCTATGCACATGACAGGCAGTACCAGCTCATATCTGCAGGCCCTGCTATATCCCAGGGCAGGATCTGTTTCTGGATGTGAGAGGACAGATCCCTCTCAAAACACAGGAATCTGCTGGGAGTTCCCAAGTGCTGCTTATGGGCTCAGTTTGTAACAGTTTTGAGCTGCTTCTCAGTGCCCTGAACTGCTCAGGCTTCCCAGGAACTGTTCCAGTCACCCCATTCCCTTCCAGCTACTTAGAGGCTCCTACTATGCAAAAATGTGCTGCAAATTATCACCAGCAGTGATCACAAGCTCCGAGTTCCTCCAATTCACATCTGGTTGCCATCCTGCAACTTTAACTAGTCCTACTACTTACTGCTAATTAGCTGCCAGCTAATAGTGCTGGCTACCAGTGCTGCAGCGTTCCAGAGTCTGTGGGCATTAATGAGAATTAGTATTTGTTGACGGCCATGGTGGGAGCTGCCTGTCTGCAGCATTTCAGGGGTTCCCATTGCTGGAATGTTTGATTGCCTCCTCTGGTAATTAGCCCTGACACTGAGCAAGTTTTTCAGAGGTCTCACTTGGCTGTGCAGAGCCCGAGGACACACTGGGCTCTGTCTGTGGTGAAGAGAGTAGAGGCCAATAATAATGTATTTCCCAGCAATATCCCTTCTTCTCTCCACTCCCCTCACACAGGTAACACGGTGCCAAGGGATGAAGTCGGCAGCTCTCCTGCTGCACTTTTCCCTATTTTGCTGTCCTCCATGAAATGCTCATTCTCTACTTTTTTAATGGGTGGAGAACAATTTAAACATTTTAACTTAAAATCAATTGCCTCCTTGGTTTGGGAATAGGATGGTAGTTAAAATGCTACAGGAATTTGGCACACCAGCAGTGAATAACTCTGGTGGGCCTTTCCATACCTATTTTGAAGAAGGTGCATAATCAGAATTAAGGCACAGGGAATGCAGAGAAATACAAGCCCCTAGTAACTCTTGAGGGGTAGATGAGCACATATCTGGTGCTTCTTTAGGAACACTAACTGCCTGTTTGGAGAAAGAGGTGCTGGGGAATGTCGCTGTCTCCCTGGTCAGCTTCCCAAATCCGCTCTGCAGGGAGAGGCACGCGCTGCACATCCCGCCCGTGGCTCTGGCTCAGCCTGGCGCTGGAAAAGGAGCTTTTTCCATGTGCTACTGTGGAGAGGAAGCTGCTCTCACCCTCACCCTGAGGAAGATGAGCTATAGGAATATACAAGGGGCTTTTTTTATAGCTCGGGGGCCAGGAGGGGAAGCAGTGGTCATGAGCAGAGACTGGAAGCTGGCTTGTTAAGTAAATCTCAGGCTGTAGCTGGTTTTAATTTATTTTTTGTTTTATGTGCAGGAGACTAGGCCTCGCAGGCCTGGCTAATATCAAAGCCTGGGGTTTTGTAGATTTTTAATCAAGGTCCACTTTGGGGGGTTCTGCTTTCAGGGCTTGTGGATGTGTAGTATTTTTTTGTCATGTTTTTCATTTTTTTCTTGCTGCAGTGTCTGGATTTCTTTAGTTCAACTTTTCCATTCTTCTGACTTGAGCCAAGTGAGTGATTTCAAATTACCCAGCACTTTCCAGAGATGGGGTTTTTTTTGTTGTTTGGGGCTTTTTTGGTTTGGGATATTTTTTCTTTTTTTTTTTTTTTTTGAGGCAGACTTGCAGTCCAGTTTCTCTGAAAATCACAGATGGCATTGCAATCCTACCCCATTGCCTCTCGCTAATTTGGCATTCTTTGCACTGTCTGAATAGTTTATTGTTCATCAAATCTGTATGAAAGGAATTTTATATAAATTTTTTGTTTGTTTTGTCCCTCTGCTGGCAGGAAAAGTAAATCCCAAAGTATTTCAGCAGGTGCTATTAATATGCAAATAATGGAGAGTACACTGGGTCTAATAGACCTCCCAACTACATGGGAGGTGTCGCTGTTGGAGCAAATTAGCTTTCTGTAATTTGCATGCTTTTCACAGCCTCCTGGGATTATATTTTAGATCAGAGACAATAAAAGCATATGCTGTTAGTTTAAAATGTAACTAATTTTAGACTTTGAAACCATTTTAACCTAACTTCTTAGTGTTAAACTGTTATTTGCACAGAAACTTTCCATAGAGCTTGTAATTTTCACGGCCTTTCTCTTCCCCCATTAACTGCTCCATCTCTCTTTCCAGGTTGAAAGAGAAGAAGGGAACCTGCCAGGTGACTGCGTCTTGAAAGCAGGTATTTCTCACAAAACCAACTCCAGATTGTCCTAGCCTGGTTCTGAGTCTGCATTCAGGTCCTGCTGGGATCTAGACTGAGCTTTTTATGTCAAACTTCTTCTCTCTCATTTGTCATCTTTGTATATTGTAAATCCATCCCAAAAGAATGCTGTGGCCCCTGCTGCCTGCCCACAGAGGGAAGAACCTGCCTGTAGTATCAAAAAAATCTTCTCTGCTCACCCAGCAAAGCAAAGCATCCCCGAGCTGCTGTGGCACAGACGTCCAGTGTGGCTTCCTAGCCTATGCTTGGTGAGTCTGTTGAGAAATTGCCTGGAACAAACGGGAAGAAAAGCAAGGATTTCAGAGGAGACTCAGTCCACAGAATCAAATGTTACTGACTTGTACTGGCACATTATCAATGGCACTTTCCAACTGATACTGAGAGCAGAGTCACACTGTTGATGCCTGTGCTTTGGGACAACTGAAATGATGGGGCGTCACTGCCATGCCTGAGGAGCTGTGTCTGTATTCCAGGTGCTGCTGTGGCTGCTTTGTGCTGGACTGGCCAGGTGGGTGACACAGGGCAGCCACTCCAGCCCTGCCCCTTGTCCCCCATCCTGCCCTGGTGGAGCTGGTAGGAGGTGGTTCTCCCAGCTCTCAATTCCTGCTGTGTGAGAGGAGCAGCAGGCCCAGCTGTGCCTCAGCAGCAGACTGCAGAGGTAGCCACAGCGTTCTGTCCTCCTGCCAGTTGTCCCAGATCCCAGAGGGTGTGATTTGAGAGTTCCCTGTGGCACAACTGCTCCTTTGCCCATACATCTCTGTGCAGGGTTTCCAGGTCACTTGGGCTGTGGGGTGGTGGCCATCCTGTATTCCTGTAGGGACAGAGTTCAGGGGTAGGATCAGACACATGGAGGAGATGGCAGCCAGGAGATCAAGTTAGCATTGCCAGATTTATTCCTGGCATGGGAAAGGTTAGTGTAGCAAGGGAGAGTAAGTGTGAGAAGGGTCCTTTGAGACAAGAAACTCTTGGGATGTAGCTTTGGCCACACAGCAACATGTGGTGACACTCTTCTGAATTTTTGGGGCCACAACTTTGCAATCAATGTTTTATAAGTGTGTTTCACACAGACAATATATGGAAACACTTCGTTTTCCAAGGAGTGCTCTTTAAATGATGGAAAATACTGGGTGCTTTGTTTTTGTCTCATCTCACCCTGAATATTTTCTAGCATTAATACCAGTGACCTCTCACTTCTGCTGCTTTTTATTAATGGGATATGGCTTGCCTGTTATAAGCCTGGGCACTGGAGCTGGAAACACTTGCTTTATTTAAAAATAAAAACAAAAAGAGAGAAAAAAGGGCTCTGATTACTCAGGTGTCGACAGAAAAAACCTGCGATGTTGTGCCAGATGGCTGCATTTGTGAAGCAGAGTGTAGTCAGAAGGAAAGTGGAAGGAGACAAGGCAACTGTACATCAAGAGTGTGAAAACATGACCAAAATACCTTCAGCCTTGTTTCACCAACACTGGATTAGGAGGCAACTGTGGTGAGATGCAAGCAAAGAAAAGCAGGAGGGGACACTGTTTGGAAAACAAAAATGTCTTTCACAAAAGCTTTGAATTAACAAAAATCAGAAGGTTTTGCATTAAATGGGCCGAGTGCCTCAGAGCCCTGTGCCAAGTGCCACTGCAAAGTGCAAGTAAAACACACGTGACAGAGTAAAACAGTGATGGCAGCAGGCTGTGTCAGGGCTCAGTGTCCACTGGAGCAGGATGTGCTGCTGCCAGGCATGCCTGAGTCCTGTCCCCGGTGACTGTGACACTGCCCAGCTCCTGCCATGGCTGCCCATGCTCAGGAAGGCTTTCCCTTAGCTGCGGGAGCTGTGCTGGCTCCTCTCTCAGGCACATTCACGGTGCCTCTGCCCGTGCCCACACAGGTGGCACCCAGGAGCCCTCGTGCCAGGGGTCTGGGTTATGTCCACTCCCAAAAGTGGGGACTTGTGATCCCAGCACTGGCTGCTTTGTGCCTCAGGCTGTTTGGACTCGTTCCTCACCTCCTTCACTCAACTTCTGCTGCCAGGGCAAAGTCTGTGCCAAGCCCATAAAAGCCAAACCCTTGGCAGGCCCGTGGGCGGGGGCTTCATTACCCTTTTATATCCTGAAACGGAGCCTGGGCACTTTCGGCTTTGCTTCCATGCTGCAGCTTTTGGCCGTCGCACTGGGAAAAGTTTAGAATAGTTTGATCTCAGATCAGAAATCCAAATTTTTTTTCCCCCATGCTTAAGCTGGCTCTGGCATGGGCACAGACACTCTGAAGACACTCGTCTCTTGGCCTTGGCTTTGGCCTTGGTTGCCTGTTGGTTTACAAACTTGGTGGCGCTTGGGTTTCGTCTCAAGCATCTGAAATCCTGGTGTTCTTAGGCTGCACTTTGATTAGAACATGGCCAGGAATATCAGTGTTAATTTTCACCAAAAGCATTTCCACACAGCGTTTTCACCTCCCCAAACCCAAAACTACTTCACCTTTTCACAGGTACTTTTTAGCAATGAACTTCATCCAAAGGTACTGAAGGTAGGTTACATTTCCAACAGCAGGTACAAAGAAAGTGGCAGGAACATGGATATCCCTCTGATCCCTGCTCTGGTACAACTAAAGCTTGAATGTGAGTTTCATTCTTTTATTTTTAAAAAATCTGAATTTCTACATTAACTTTGGATCAAAAGTTTATTCTTCACACCAGGAAGATTTTTTTTTTTATTTGCTACAAACTGCATTGTCTTATTTGGGGAGTATGTTCACAATTGAGAAAGAATTGCCTTTATTAACAAATCAAAAGCTTGTCCTGTCAAAACTGAAATCGTTCTACCTTTTTATGTGCAAATTAGAGCTTCTGTCAAACCTTCAGCCATGGTGCATTTAATTTGTGGAAATATAAAAATATCTGGCTTAATATTAAATATTCTGCATGAGGAAGGAAATATTTGAAGTGATGCATTGCAGTCAAGATTCTCGAAAAATCAGATTTGAAAGAAATAAAGTGGTGCTTTAACAGAATTTATTTTCCCTACTTTTGCCAGAGCTCAGAGTAGTACTTAAAAGTGTGTTTAAGTTACACAGGTGTCTGACTATCTGGTTGGATCTTGGCCTTTGGGCGTGAACCAAGCTAAATCTAAATGTGTCCAGGGCAGGGGAGCTACATCTGCTGTGTTTTTCCTTAGGAAAGGGTCACAAGATATTTATTTTTAATTAATGGCAAAGTATGGAGAAACTTTTGAGTCAATTCAGTAAAGCTGGGGTAAAAAAAAAAAAAAATCAACTGTCGGTTTCAGAGTGATAACTTGTGTTTTGGAAAGTCTTTGGTGAGAGGATAAAATTCTGATTATCTAAAGTTGGGCGCTGGTTCTGTATTTAGGTTTCCAAATAAAGAGCTGTGTGCCCAGCAAGGTGATGCACTGGTGGACTGAATGTGAGCTCCTTCCAGCACAAACAGTTTGGGTCTGAGCCTGAGGCAGCCCACACTCCCCCTCAGCCTGGATATGCTGCTTTCTTTCTGTTCTTTGAAGCAACTTGTCTTGCTCTTGGCCTGGTTTTGTTGGGAGAACAAGGAAAACCCTGCAGAACTGCCTGCAGACCCCCCTTTTCAGTGTGCTCAGTGTCTTTAGCTGCGTTTTGGCTTATTTGGGTCTTTTCCTAGCATCCCAGCAGGCTACTTCATGCTGAATTCCCAGCGCTCCTTCTGTGATCTGAGATCCTTTCCCATGGCTCTTTGGGAGGAGGGTCCTGTCCAGGCAGGCTATGTTTGCCCATCATTTTTTCTTCCAATCACATATTAGAACATCTCATCCTGTCTTTGGGGAGGTTTTAATGGGGCCGAGTCCATTATACCTCATTATTTCCGAGGCCTGAACCAGGGACTTTTGCCCTTCTGCAGAGCTGAGAAGAGAGGAAGTGGCTCATTCCTCATTCCTTGAGGATCAGCCTCAATCCCTGAAGTGGCCCATGCCCGGTGCTTGGCACAGTGCAATTATCCCATGGAAAAAGCTGCTGGAGCTTAGCTTAATTTACTTAGCTTAGCTTAACTGACATCTGTCAGGAATGTCAGTGTCCAGGCTGGGATGTGCCCATGGAATCACAATGCAGGTGTTGTTTCCAGCCACCTGGCTCAAGTGGAAGAGCCCTTCCTGCTGCACCAGTACGGTCACAACCACCCACTTCCATGCAGAGGGCACAGAAAATATTCCATGAATTACTGTCAACTGTCAGAAGTTCCTTTTGGGGATGAATTATTATCTGCAGGCATCCAGAGCACCCACTCCTCTACAACTTTTATGCCAGTGCTGTCAGCAGCACAGAATTCCAGCATCGAACTAAGAACACTTAGTTCTTCTGGCTCATCTCTCCAAGGGGATTTCTACAGGCTGAATGTGCAGTGCATTGAATGTGAAGGTGTTTATTAGGCCATTAGCTGTAATTAATGGTAAGGCAGCTACTGAGGCTGTGGGCTGTCCCAGGTTTTGCCCACATTCTTGTTTCATATCCACTCCCCAGCATGAATTATATGATGTTCATATTCAGCCTCTCACCATTAGAGACCAACAAAGTGGTTTGGGTTGGGATCTCCTATTTCAGGCCATAAACATACGATCCAGCCACCCCATAAAGTACATTCCTCCAGCTTTCCATGAATTCTCAGGCATAGCTGTGGCACGCAGCAGGGTTTGGGTCTGGTCCCTCCAGCTGGAGAAAATCCTGCCCAGCAAAGCTCTAAGGCACAGTGTGAAATGGGCGCTGGAGCTTCACCCAAATGGGCGAGTTTTGCCTCTGTGCTGCAGTCACAACTTCTGTTGTTTTTCTAAAATAATGGATACTATGCTGTCCCCATGAACTGCTTCCATGCAGGGACTGAGAGAAAAAGCTCTCCAAATGCCATGGCTTGCTGCCAGAGGGCTGGTGGGAGGCACAGTGTGGAGGTGAGGGCACTGGTGAGCTGGGCACCTCCCTGGCAATTCTTCCCCTGCCAGGAGTACTGCAGCCTCGTGCACTTGATCCTTTAATTGGCCCATGGGCAGGCTGGACAGCTCTCTCTTTATTATTGTTATTATTATGCAATCAGACACTACTTACTTACAGAATGTGCTGGAGATGCACTATTTATACAGAAACTATGTACACGGAGACCCATTTTCTCCATGGTGATTGCAGATAATGTGGAAAGCTCTGCATTGATTCATTAGTAGGGCAAAAGAGATAGTCAGGATTATTTGGTATCATTCACAGCACTTCAAAATGCATGTATTTTCATAATACTCTAAATCTACCACTTGGGCTGGTAACTCAAGCATGTGACAACTGCTTTGCTGTAGTGCTGTCATCTTAAAATTGGGGTGGTGCGATATTTTCACTGAAATGGGCCAACCTGGAAGCTCCTTTAGTGCAGGATTTGTGGTGAGTGACCACTGTGCAGTGCTTCTAAACTGCTCAGAGCTCACAAGGATCCCTGGCACCTTCAGAGTCGTCCCCAGGGTGAAGGGCTTGGGGAACCACCAAGCTGAGAACTTGTTTTCTTAGAATCATAGAACAGTTTGGGCTGGATGGGAACCTTGAAGATCATCCAGTTCAAGCACCCAAAAAATGGCACAACTCCAAAATGATGCTCAGGAAAAAAAAAAAAATCTTTAAGTAATTTTGTTTCTTGGGTTTAAAAATAGAACCACTGAGTTAATTTAATGAGTTCATTTTGTTTAGGAGAAAAGTATCTTTTAGCATTTTGTTTGCATATAATTTTGTGCCACATCTCCTTGGCGTTGTTTTCTGGCAAGGTGGGTAAGCAAAACTTTTCAGATTAGCATTTCCCATTTCACATCCATTCCTTTCTTGCCTTATCAAGACCATCCTTGGGCTGCACTGACCTGGGAATGACTTCATCCAGATTCTTGCCACTTACATTTGCACAAATATCCAGCTCCATCCTGTAAAAATCTCCGAGCTCAAGCCCTGCTTTAAAGACGGAGTCTCAAAAACTCTTTCTAACAGCAGCCTTTGGCAAATCCTTACCATTTCCAAGTGTGGGTACAGAATTTTTTCTGAAAATGCAGATGGCAATTTCTGACAGCCATTTACAAATTTTTTCACTGAACCATCATGTGCTCATAGGCCTCCCCACCCTGACAGCAAGGCTTGTCCACTGAAGACAGAATTTAAAATATCACTGCTTAAGTGATTAAACTTACCTTATGCTCCTGAGACTCTCATGTGGGGGTTTATCCTTTTTTCCCTCTGCCCCTCATCTGTCTCTGATTTTGCTGGGCACTGTGGTGTATTTGCACATCTCTGGAAATCAGCTGTATAAATTACATGTCTAACTTCAGTTGCTTGTTGACCAGGGCTTTTCTTTTAGTATCATGGATTAAAATGTTCCAATTGTCATCTGAAAATCTTCCTTGGCCCATACCTGGGAAATGGAAATGTGGTCAGAAAGCCTTTTTCCCTCAGTTCCCAGCCTCTCCCACCTCTAAATCTGATTTACCCAGTTCAATTCCCTCTAATCAGGTATGTATTTTTAAATAATTGTCTGGAAAAATGCACAGAAATTATGAGGATCATTTACCCATGAGAAGCTGCCTTATTACTGACATTCCCCCATGTATATGTTTGCTTCTCTGTCTTAATACCTGAAATGTTTGGGAAAAAATTTAAATGTGGCCAATGACCGCATTTAATGCAGGAGCTTTTGCACCTCTGGGCTCTGTATTTATAGCTCTGTCATGTTCCTTTCTTGTACTGACCTGGAGAAGAGGATTTTTTTTCTTATCTGATGAAAAGGTTGTCTGTCATGGTGTGGTTATTGCGCCACAAAATATTGCCTAAAACTTGACCCTGAACAAATTTTGTACAAGGACAGTTTACCCCAGAATTCCAAAGGAGGTGAAACCTTCCTCATGCTATCCAAAGGGGGAAGCTGCTTGGGGTAAACAAAATTGGGGTGAGCCTAAAAATCCTTCATTGGAGCCTCAATTTTAAATGCAGTGTCTCTGATTCCAGCTGAAGCCACTTTGCTCCTAGTGTTACTCCACTGAACTTGGGGTTTAACATGGATTAACGTGGATTTTCATTGATGTACAAGTCAGAAATTTAAAAATTACATGTGTTAATCATGTATGTGTGGCTTGAAAAACATTCAAGGTACTTTTAGCCTTATCAAATGATGCTGTTCAATGACTGTTACCAACCAAAGAAGGAATAATTTCTAATGAATTTAGGACCTTCACAAATTTCGCATCCCTTTCCATTCACAGTGTCCATGAACAGACTGTGATTTTAATTTTTTTTTCCCCACTAGACACAGTTTTCCCCAAAGTCTTTTGTAGAGAGAGGATAACTTTACCTGTCTCTGCAGCTGGTTCAAAGGTAAGACGTGGTATTTGTGAAGCAGAGAAAAGGTGCTCTGCCCATAGGGCTGTTTCTTTTCCCTCATTGAATGGATGTGACCGAGGGAAGTTTCTACATTTAAGAAAAAAGACCCCTTATTTGTCTGTCTTATTTGCTCAGAACTTCTCTCTGCAAATATTTTAAGTGTTCTGGTTCACTCACTGTTAGAATGGCTGCAGACAGTGAATGCAACCCCGGCCCCCTTAAATGCACAGGAAATATTTCATATGGCAGTGTAGGACTTTTTCAAAATGCAGAATCCTTGGTTAAGGGCTTAACTATAAAATATTTACTCACTCTGCTGAGTCCTTCTTCAACCACTGCTCATGCTTTATGAGCAGTTACCTGAGCTGCTCCTCACCACTGTAAACAGGGACCTTCACTCTGGTAACTTTTCAAGAGCTACTGTAGTTAAAAAAAAAACGAACGTAAAGAACTGCTGTCCAAGTCCTTTTAAAGTCGAGTGCATGAGGCAGCTCCACACCCCTGGCCAAAGGGAGGGCCGGGTGGTTTGTTCTTCAGTGAGACACAAAGCCAAGAGGGCTCTGTTTTCACATGCTAATGAAGCCCAAGGTGACAGGAATTTGGCAGAGCCCGAGCCCAGCAGTTGTGGGCCAGGATGGAACTGGCCAGGCATTACATTGAAGCATCACTGAACACAAACCTACAGCCTGGTCCTAAAACTTCATCAGAAATTAATACAGTGCCAAATGCCCTCTCCATAGCCCAGTTTTTTTGGCAAAGTATTTTTCAGAGTAAGCGATAAATATTTTGCTAATTTAGGAGTCCAGTGTCCAGACCCTGGATCATTTGCTTTCTTTCCAACAATACTTTGGAGGAGCTAAAAGTCTCCAAAATGTGCCCAGTGAGCTTCCAGGGTGAGCCAGCAGTAAAGGGTACATCCTCATACAAAGGCTATGCATTTCAGAGCATGTGTGCTGTACATCATTAGGATCATCTTCAAACTTGACCAGTGCTTCAGAAAAGAAAAATAAGAAAAAAGATCCAAGCAAATTATAATTTTTTTAAAGCAACTTTTTGAAGTTCAGCTCTTCTGTTCCACCTTCAGCCCCCCTGAGGTACAGACACAAGGGTGTGGAGCTGTTCTGAATCCCATTTTGGGGATGCTTGGGTACCACAGGAGCCATTGATGGCTCTGCCAGGTTGGCTCTGTCCCAGGAGTGCCACCCACTGCACTGGGCACAGGAAGATGTGCCCACAAAAACTCCTGCAAAGTAAAATCAAACAGACCAACCTCTGCCAGACCAGGTGATTTATTTACCTTCAGGTGTAGCATGGCTGTTCTTTACCACTTCTTTCTGGACAAGAATTCAGCTTTTCATTTTAACAGAAAATGTTGGAAATACAACATTTTCAGGTGAGAGGGGCAGAAATTCCAAGGTCCTTAAAATTACTGTGAAATCAATAAATAAATAAAGACAGGGTGTGGTGTTCAGTCACCTCCCTTTCATTTTTTTCCCCCCCAGAAAACAGTTCCCAGCTGGATTTTCCCCAAGATGTTAATACTGTGCTGGGTTTAATGCTGACTGAAGCAAGGTAGCAAGTGGTTATTGCAAGCCTGACATGCCTGCTCTGCCAGGGAACAGCGTGAGCTTTCAATTCAGAAAACAAGGTGAACTTTGTTGGGTCATCAATCTGCTTTGCCTGCCTCAGCCAGGTATGTTCTCACAATGAGGATGACTTAATTCAGGATTAGTTTATTTGTACTTAGTCAAGGCCTGATTGGAAAAGATGGAAACAGTGTTCAACCCAAAGGCTAATTTTTCTTTTCTGGAAAACAAGTTCTTCTTTTGAAGAACTGGCCTGAAGTTTGCAGTAGTAGCTTTGTAGGCAGTTTGTCTGCTCACAGAGCTGATGTTCCTGATCGTGAAACAAGAAGCTGCAACATTTTAGGTAGAGCCAGGGAAAGGCAATCTTGCCATTTTGTGCTTCTCAGAGCGCACTTGCAAAGGAGAACCAGTCTTTAGTTGTTCTTCAGCATGAATTCCTGTTCTGTCTCCTTCATTACTCAGATCTAGTCCATCAGATCAGAGGTAAGAGTACAGGTCCATGTCACTGTAATGTGACACAGAACCAGCACTGAAAATGGGCTTTAAGTGGTGCCACTATGCTGCTTTGGTTGGATTTTGCCCGAGAAATAATATGCAAATTAAAGCAATACTCACAAAGGTGTGCACAGTACTTCAAAATACACCTTTAATGTTCAGAGTCGAAACGTTCCTGTATGCTGTTTTAAATACTTCATCACATCTATTTTGCCTTGGTTTTCCTTTTTTAAACCTGATGCTGCTCTCAGGATATGTGTGCTTGTATTTGTGTGCATGTGTAGGCCCATGATTGTTTCTACTGCTAGAACTGGCAATGTATCTACTGTTTTCCAAGCTCAGTTACTATTTTGGCCAAGCATGGATATTTGGGGATATGAAAACTGCTCAGCTACATTAAGGAAAAAAATTCCATAGGTTTTTGTTTCTGTATTTTGCAGTTTTCCACTCATCAGTTGCACGCTTGTGTTGAAAAATGTCTTTCAGAGTCAGAACTTCTGAAGAGCAAACCCCAGAAATGGGGAGCAGGTTCACTGTCTCAAAGCAGGACTGTCTGCTAATAAGGGAATAAATACAAAATAACACAAGCAGATTAATATTAACTAATACCAAAGTACACCTACCTCTCTCAATCGCTTTCTCTTTTCACATTCTTGCCATTTGAGCAGCAGGGCAGCACCAGCTCTCCTCACATATTGCAGCCTGAGAAAACAGCTCCAGAGGGCCAAAAGAAGCAAATAAAATGTATTTGTTATTACGGCTGACCTTAGGCAGGCAGTATGTGGAGCTGCGGGAATCATCCACGGAATCTCTGATTGTAAGTATGGTGATAACTGGTAAGACTGTGCTGAACTACTGTGAAACAATTCAGGTAGTCAGCAAACAGGGCTAATTGCTAGTTTGGGGGAGATTATGGGTAATTTACTGCCCACTGAGGGCTTCTACCTAAAAATAAGCTTTTTTTTTTTTTCCTCCCTTTGGACAGCACTTGCATGTTAATGTAGAATTCCTGATGCTATTACATGTGAAGAGGACATTCAGATGCACTTCCATAAATGCCCTTCTGCTTCTCGATTACATTAACTGTCTTTGTAGATCCTTCGATAGAAACCATGTTCCTCACTTTTTTTTTTAAATAGCAAACAGGCACTGAGCTAGACTTTGCTGTTATCCAAGATGTCCTGATCAAAGGGCTGAGGGTAACACAATAAACACAAGGAAAGAAACTACTGGTGGTTTCCAGCACAAACTAACGGGAAAGTGTCAAGTGAGCAGCTACTGACAATTCCAGCCCCCAAACCAAATGTTCGTGTGTGAAACTCCACCTTTCAGAAGGAAGAACAAATATCCACAGAGTGTTTTGGCTATAATTACTTCATTTAAGGGGAAAAAGAAAAAAGTGCTGAATTCAGTTTGCTGAAGTCAAGCCATTAATATTTTTGGCATGTAAAGATGTAAACCAAATGTTTAAATGAAATGTCATCCCCTGGGTTCACATTTGCCCACTGAACTACGGTGCAAAGTCTCCGCAGACCTTCATACAATACATATTTTTCAGTTCATTGAAGAAGGCCCCTGCTGCTTCTCAAGGAAAACTAACTTGCAGAAGCAAAATAAATACTGGCGTGGCAGTGCAGCAGCGGAGCCTCGGAGCACAGATGTGCAGCACTGCCGGCTTTTCCATCAGATAAGGAGCATCCAGACATAATCACTCCAGTGTCTGGGACACGGCGCATGCTGCGGCGCTGCCCAAGTATGGCCTGACAGACACATGCAGGGTGTGCTGGGCTGGAGTGCAACGAGCTGACAGCACTGCGTAACAGACCTGTTATGTCTATAGGCAAATGTTTGTGTAATTTAGCCTGGACTTTGAAATAGCCCCAGAAATTGGGGCACAAATGGAGCTTTGTGAGGAGCTGTCAGGGATGTACCTGCTGCATGAGGATGTTGGCTGAAGGAAGGGGCAGCCTTGAGGTGTCACACTGGGAAGCTTCCATCAGTTCCAGGATCTGCCCATCCAACCAGCAGAACTGCTGCAGGGCTGCTCCTGGAAAAAAAAAACCTTTTTGTGTATATATATATATATGTATATATGAGAGCCACCAAGATGATTAGAGAGGTGGAGCACCTCTCCTAGGAGGAAAGGCTGAGAAAATTGGGATTGTTCAGCCTGGAAAGGCGTAGGTTTTGGAGTCACCTAATTGCAGCCTTCTAGTACCTGAAGGGAGCCTGCAAGAAAACATGGAGAGGCACTATTTCCAAGGGCCTGCCACGACAGGACAAGGGGAAGTGGCTTCACACTGACAGAGAGTTGGTTTAGATTGGATATTAGGAAAAAAACCCTTCCCTGTGAGGGTGATGACCACTGTCAGACTGCCCACAGAAGCTGTGGCTGCCCCATCCCTGGAAGTGTCCAAGGCCAGGTTGGACAGGGCTTGGAGCAACCTGGTCTATTGAAGGTGTCCTTGCCCATGGCAGGGGATGGCATGAGATGAGCTTTAAGGTCCCTTCCAACTCAAACCAGCCTGTGATTCTATGATATAAACGTGTATGTGTGTGTGTTCGTACAGAGATACGTACATACAGATACATATACACATATACACTCACACATATAATAGGGGGCCTCATTTAACTGTGGGCCCTGGGCCTAACTGCACTGTGGCATGCAGACGGTTACTGCTGTCTGCGTCTAGGCAGCAAAAAAAAAAAAAAAAAAGAAAAAAAAAAGTAAATTTAACCCTACAGAAATGCAGCTTTGTGGGCCTGTGGTAGTTCCTATTAAGATATACAAAGTATCTCAGCAAGGGAAAATTTAACTTACATACAACACATGATTTTAAGTAAAGAAATATTGATGGAGTGGGGGGGTGGGGGGGGGGGGAACAAGTATTTTTTTAGCTCTAATTTATGGCTGAGCAGCTTCATTTTAGGTACTTCATGGGAATATTTTAAACCAAGCCTGCATAATATTAAAATAAGTTAAAATGTATGTAAAATTTATGAGAGCATGTCAGGTGCAATGCTTGATAAAGTAAGTTTAATGCTTCAGAATTTTTTTCTTCAGGCAGAGAAAGCTGAATCCTGCAATTCTAGGTTACAGTATAATTTTAGAAACTCTTTTCCATTATACCATTCTTTTATTAATGAGATCCAACCCAATTTAACAAAAAGAGGTAAATTCCTAAAGAGTTTGTGGAAAGTCCTCAGCAGGTTGGAAGCTGGAGTGTGTGATAAAAGAGGGTATTCTCCTGTTCATAGGATCTATTCCATTTTACAAAAACACAGAGGAAATCAATTTACAACAAACTTTCCAAGTGTGCCTCTCCAGTGCAGTTTTCCTTCTGGAAATGCCGCCTGGCTCCATGAGCAAACAAAAGCTTTGGCAGCTGACAGGGGCTGTACATCACTTTGAAAACTCTTCATTTACTGGGGGTGTGTCATGTTGCTTCATTGTGTGACACTCACAATTATCGTGACAGAGCTAAATGACAAAGTACTGTCACCCCACGGAAAATTCAGAGCAGCTTCTTTCCATTTTTCTGCCTGGTCATGGGAACGTCGCTGAGCTATACAAAGGAGCGGCAGGAGCCGCAAACAGGGGCTGGAATGGCTGCAAACTGCTCTGCTCTATTAAAAATTCAGCTCCTCGGCAATATTAAATCTGAATTTACTTCCATCAAACAGAAACTTAGCATATCTCATTCTTCCATTATAAAATATTGACATCAGGAAGAGTGAATCCTGAAATGAAGATTATAGATGAAAACTATGTGCTTGGTAATTATCATTTTTTTCTTTGTTATTATTCCTTTCCTCTGAGGATTGCACAGGCTGTTGCAAACAGTAATGAAGTTAGCATGCAATGCCAATGCAAAGTGTGCTGCAAAGTTATTCCTTCCCTCATTATGGATGAGGGAGGCAAGACGGTGGGAGGAGGGAGATTTCCCCAGCCAAACCCGCTCACGGGCGGGACAGCCTGCGCCTCACGTCTTAATCAGCATCCCTGGTGAGGAGACCCTCAGTGCCATCTTGTTTCTGTCTCCTTTTGTTCTGCCATTTCCCTGGCTTTTTTTAGGTCTGTACTGGAGCTCAGAGCTATTAATATCAATGACACTTTTTTTTGTCACAAACCAAACAGCCAGTTCACAAATCCTTTCACTGCCCTGTCTTGTAAAGCTCTTGAATAACCACAGCACTGGAAAACACAGTCACAGGCGTGGAAATGTCCAACCCCTCAACCCAACAGCCCTTTTTGAGGCCTGACACCACAGTATGAAGAGATCAACACGTTGGAAAACCTGCACTGGGACAACCCTTTGGCTCCTGCCTGTGGAGACAGCACATGGCTTGGGATGGCTTCCACCACAAGAGCCAGGTCATCACCCCCTGAAACTCCCATCTGGCCAATGGACACGTTCATGGCTGATGCTTCTCTCTGAGGCACAGAGATGTCCCCCTTGGCGGGATGGTGTTGTCTGAGCAGCTCCTCCACATCCTCTCGAACCCTCCTCGTGGTCTGCAGATGTTCTTGAGGAGTGTGATCGATCCCAGGTGCCACACCAGATACCCAGTCTGGCTCATGTGCTTCCTGCAAAAATCAATCCAAATCAATACATTTCCCACCCTCCTCCCACAGTGTTTGCAAGAGGTTCAAAGGCAGGACCAATTACTCTTAAGGTGGAATTGTCAGGTGTCAGGTGAGAATAGAGAAGTTGAAGCATTATGTTTAGGAACAGATTTATTTAGAGGACTTGAAGAATTTGGTTTGGTATCAACAGGTCTATAAAAAAGGCTTTTATAGTACAGTCTAGAAGAAACTGATACCTTGCAAAATGATAGGGGAATGTTGATTGGGGTTTTTTTCCCTTTTCTTTTTGCACCAAACACAGAGCTGCCCCATAAAGCAGGTAAACTCACACCCAAGCTCAAGGCAGCCATGGCAGTAAAGCTCCTGACCTTGGGGAGGGGCATTTGGTCCCAACCTTTCTTGGCCAACACATCACCTTTTTGATTCCCATTTCCCCATGCTTCATTTATATATCTTTATCACACATTCAGTTTTTTGGGTTTGGTTCCAAATGAGACCCCTGCCAATCTCCAGGTCTAAAGCTTCACGTGAACCTCCCAGTCCCTGCCAAGCCCACAGCACACAAATACCAGAGCTTATTATAATCACACAAGATGTTCCCAAGTTTAACAGTTCTCATCCCAGAATACCAAACCTCTCTCTTAGCACTCCCAACAAATCAATATGCATTATTATTACGTGCTCAGATACTACATCAGATTTCTGCTCATGCCAAAATTTCAGCTAGCTGTTCCCTGGAGTATTTATGCTTGTGTACTGTATTTAACAACAGCCCATTCAAAATGCTCACAGCTCCTAGGAATGAAATGCACATAATTTAGGAATAGCTGTCTGGCTTTCAGGCATCATGCTGTGTCAAGGGAAAATTAAATCTCTGACTCTCCCCCTCTTTTAAAACAAACCTGTACTTTGCATCATATTTTGGGGAGCTGCACGGAAGTTTCATAAAGACCAAGTGGCCTTGGCTCTTTTTTTCCTTTTTAATGGCAGTGCCTCCCCATTAATGCTCCAAAATGATACAGTAGTTTAAAAAAAAAAAGCTCTCAGCATGCAGGCATTGTATCACATTAAGAAATCAGGATTTTCTAGGCACTGCACAGCATTAATTACACTGAGCATGCTGCAAATTTAAATTAAATGATATGCCATGTTCTGTTGTAAATATCAAAATGGATTGCAAGATATACAGCCCCATATTTGCTTCTGATTGGCATTTGTACACTGAACAGGATCAGAAAAATCTCTATGATTTATAATTTCTTTTTGTTTTAAGCATACATGATGCAAGTTTACTTTTTATTTTCAGGAGTACTTAAGAGCACAGGTACAGGTTAGAACTTTCTGTACTGAAAAAAGAAACCAAGCAAACCTTTTCTCAATAATAACAACAAGAAAAGAACATTAAAAGCCCTCTTTGCCTTCATTTCTTTCCAAAATAAAAGATTAATTTATGCTTCTCTTCCCTTCCCCCAACTAGTATTTCCAATGTAGGGAATGGAGGGCACTGAGAGGAAAATGAGTACGAGCAGCTGGAGCAGGTCAGCAGGAGGATCTGATTTTGTCCTGTGGGTTTGAGTACCAGCATCCCATGGAATCAAATGCTGTGGAGGTTCAACTCACCCCAGCAGGGAAGGGCTGCTCTTCCAGCTGGAGTTTCAGACAGGAGCAGAGTGAGGGGTGAGCTGGGACTGTCTCGACCCTGTTGTGATGAGGAAAGCCTGATTTGGTGATGCCCTGGGAAAAAGTGCCTGAAGAGAATAGAAACAATAAACAAAAGGTCTGTTAGTATTTGTATTTTTCTTGACATTGGTATTTTGCAATTTCATAGTATCAGGTCGAATTGTCACAATCTCAGCAGCCTCTCTCCTTAACAACTGGATGAGGAGCATTTCTAGTGTAATTTCACATATTTCTATGTGACTAAATACTAGGCAAATATTTTACAACTTTGCACATCAGAAAAAGGGTGGCATTTCATTCATTGTATAGAAAAGGCCTTAAAAAAATCTGTATTTTTCAGGGCTTATTTAAGACTTTGATGAAATGATGAGCACTAAGCTGAGAACCACAGTTAAGTGCCAGTCTGAAATGGCACAAAGGTACAAGGCATGAAGGAGACACAGCAAAAAAGTGTGGGCAGGGACATGCAGAGCCACTGACATGTCTTCAAATCCAGCATCACCATATTCTTTCTAAATCATATTATCTTTTCTGTGTCTTTTGCTTCTAGGCCTTGTTTTCCTGGCCCGTTTGCAGAATCCTCTGTGTGTGAGAAATACAACTGTGGAACACCTGATGAAAGGAGGTGGTTGAACAACTGGCCTTCAGCTCTGTTGCCATCTTTCAGTGCTTGCAAAAACAAAAACAAGCAAAACACCCAACAAAACAACAACAGAAAAAACAAACAAACACAACAATAACAATAACAAAAAAAACCCAAACAAAACCAAAAAGCCCCCACCAAACAAAAAAAAGACAAAAATCCAAGCCAAAGATCGTTTCTGTGCAGCTCAGGAAGCTCTTGGCAGTGAGTGTATCTGTGATTTAATAACACATCTACCCAAAATGACACTTCTCCTAATATTCACTGAGAGAAAGAAGGCAGAGCAGCACACAAGACATTGCTATTGCAGCAACAAACAGCCAAACCACCAGGCATTTATTTTTCAATGTACACAACTGTTGGGGGAGAACGAAAATTATTCTTTGACACTCTGACAGAGCCATAGAAAGCCCTGTGCTTCCCCTACTCCCATGGTGCTGACAAGAAACACCTCACAAATTCTAATAAATAGAGAATAGAAATAAATACTTAAACTACACAGCATCAGGTTTCAAATGGCTTCCTGAATCAGAAAGTGCTGCTCGTCTGTCTTCCTTATTTCCACACTCTGTAATGGTGGCTCTCCAAAAGTCAAAGTGAGATGGATACTACAAGGATCACAGACACTACACTGGGAAACCAAGTATCAATGGCACATCCAGATTTATGGTAGGTGATGGCAGTAAAGTGAAAGTAAAACTGTTTGCACAGTCTGTATTGTTGCCCATTACTGTGTATTTGCCCTTTTTTCTTGCTTAGCTACGGCTGGAGGAATGGAAAATTGTACCTTATATACAGTATTAGGAGACACTTTCTGATCGTAAGGTCAATCAGACTGGTTTAGCTGCTTGAGGTGTTTATGGCACAATCACTCAGTGTCTTTAAGGAAAGGTTAGATACATTTATGGGAAAGGTATTTTGCAGAAGCTTTCCTGCTTCATAGAGGTCTTGGACAAAATGACCCAGGAGGCCCCTTCCAAGTCTATCAAATGTGGTTCCCTGATTGATGCTGTTTCCCCCCAAAGTCTTTTCGAAACACAATGCACTGTTATAAAATTTAATATGATACACTATATAACTTTAACACAATGCCATTTTCTTATAGGAAATGGTTAGCTGCTAGCACAGGAGCCTCGTGCAAGAGGAAGGAAAGTAGAAAAAAAGAAATTGCAGTGCAGTTTCTCTGCCAAGGGATATTGACTATAACATTTACTCTGTGTTTGAGTATGGACCCTCAGCTGTGCAGGGGAACACCAAGCCAGGGAAGGATGTAAGTAACCCAGACTGTGGAACTTATTTCTCCAGAAAAGCCTGACAAGGCCTGAGGTAATTTTCTATGCTGTGCAATAATGATTCCCTCAATGCTGGGAAGCAAATGGACACCCAGCTCTCGTTGCAAATCCCTGCCTGGTGCTGTATCGGCTGGGCATGAGGCAGAGCTGCCTGGGACAGGAGCAGCAGAGTCCAGCACAGCCACAGGGCTGGAGCTCAGGTGTGTCCTGCACCAAACCCTCCTGTGCTCACCAACAGCACCACCACAAAGAGAAGAGCCTGTTCTGTAACTAATCACTCTCTGCCATGGCTCTGTCCTGGCCTGCTGCCATTCCAGCAGCACCATGGAGCGGGTGGAGCAAATCCCTGAAAACTGCGAGCTCCAAAAGCTGTGCTTCTAAAAAAGGGCAGCAGCACCCCTGGTAACATGTTTGTCTGCTGACTAAAGGCTCAGCAAGAGAGCTTGGGCTACATTTCCCTTGTTTGAATACAAGATTATTTATCAGGCAGAATGCTCTCCTGGTCTTCTATGCTTCCACCAAAACATTTAGTAAAATGATAATATTTTTCTCCCTATTATACTTCCCTTTTTGTTTTAATTTGCTGAATGTTTCCTAAATTGACTTTTTTTTTCTTTGAAACTATTAACATATTTAGAAGTTAAAGTAATGTAATGTTGGTTTTTAAAAAATAAAAGAAAAATCAACCAGATTCTCTGGGCCATCTGGCTGAAATGCTCTGGTCAGCCTTCACTGCTTTGTAGTAAGTTTTAATTTTAGGTTTTCGCCAGAAAAAAAAATATCCAGAATTTTATTGAATTGGAGTTTACTCTCAAAATCATTTTATACTAACCTTTTTATTTTCACTCCAGCTGATTTAGTTAAAGGCCAAACTCCTCTTCCAAAAACCAGCTCCCAGCCCCCATCTTCTTGGGATAGCCCTGACAGGAAATAACAACATCCATACACAGACACTCTGAAGCCTTTTGAAGTATCACAAATGTGAGCTGTTCCCTTTGGCAGGGCAGACTGGGATTAACTCTTTTAATAACCTTATAACCTCATCTATGAGAAAGAAAAATAGCCAATCCTTTTTTTTTTTTTTAATTTGGAAGCTTGCAGCCTTCTTTACCCAAACATTTGCGAGCTCACCCTAGAGACAGGAGCAAAAAGCCCATGGAAAGCCCCCTCTCCATGAGGAGCTCCCCAAAGCCCCTTTTGGGCCCTCTCATTATGTTGCACTCAGTGTCAAAGTTTGTGTTTTCACTGGAAAATATTTCCCCTTTACAGGAGCGTTGTGTCTCTCTGTATTGGTGGGAACAAATAACAACCTTTTGGTCCTTTTCAACATGTTGCATCAATGTATTTTCCTGATTCCCATGTCAAAAAAGTGACTTTTAGCAGAATGAAAAATCTGACCTGGTTGTAATCCTGACAGTGCTCCAATTGCTCATCCTTAGCTTCATCCCTGCACTGCAGTGCAGAGTAAGAGGCTCACGTCGGAATAGCTCTTCTCACTGAGTCAAAATGGTAAAAATTAGCTCAGAGAGTGACATGAGCAGGAGTTTCGAAGGCAGGAAAATTTATCTCCTGCTCTTTGTCTTACAGTCTAGTGCATTGTAGTGGTTGGAAGATTTAACTTCCAAGCATCCCATCTATATAAATCCTAGTGGACAACAGTTCCCCAGCTTCTTTTTTTAGCGTGGTTGAGCTTAGCAGCTGGAATTTGCCAGGGGATGAGGACTGAGATAAGGATGGAGAAAAACCTTCCCGTAGCCTTGAGGTGTTGGTCAAGGGTTGGGGTAAGTGAACAGCCAAAGCCAAACAAAGCTCTCCCAGCTCCTTCTCCCCTGTGTGCTACACAAGGTCACAGCTCTTTGGTGTAAGAGCCACAGGTTTGGGCCAGCCCTGCCTCTGCTCTGCTCAGCTCACACCATTAACTGCTCTGACCATACAGCCCCTCTTGGGCTTTCTGCTTACGAAAGATTTACACTCGGTTTAAATCTCAATCAAAAGCTCCACTTTAGCTTTTAGGATGCCAAGACACTTAAAAATCTCCAATGGGAAGGATGAGTGAGGAAGGCAGAATATCTCTCCCTTGCAAAGGTGTTCACAAATACCACTTGGATGAGAAGTTGCCAACTGCTTTGCTGGATAAACAGACACATCACAGTTGCAATGTGCAGGGGTGCCCTTCACACCAACAGGCAAAGGAAAGGGGCAGTGGGAAGAGGTACCAGAATAAAAAAGGCAGGATACAACTGAATTTTACCTTCTTTGATTTTTGAAAATGGGAAAACCCATTCAGGATCACGGAATTCCAGACTGGGTTGTATGCACCATTAATTGTTCCATGAAGCAGAGCTGGTCTGCTATTGTTGCATCCTCCAAAAACAGCTGTTACTATGAGCTCTTTGGGGCTCAGGAACTTCATTTCCCAGTTTTCAGTTAATACTTCAGTGATCATGTATAAATAATAGTAATGATAATGATAACAATACCTGGCTTGCCATTATGTTGTACTCAGTCTTTGTGATGCCACTCTCACGATAAAATCTGTGTATTAAACACTTTAATTGAAACTCTTAATAAAACAGGGATATTTTCACTTGTGCTGTTATATGCACATAATGATCACAAAGCACTTTATCGAATCAAATGAAAGTAGCCAGTCTGATCCCTTCTATAGAGGATTTTGTACATCTCAGTAGTGTGTAAAACTGCTGTATAGATAATTAATTGTCAAACATACCATGTTTTGGGATTTCTCCTGGATGAGCAGCATCCAAAAGCTTGGGGTTTGTCCTTCAGATTGGTCTGGAAGTCTCTAAAGCCACCACAAACAACACAACAAGAGGGACTGGATGGTCTAAACTGACTAGACGAGAACAAGCTATGAACATTCATGTCTCATTATCAAGGTCCTTGGGTCAGAAGCAGAAAGGAAAAAATGTTATCATTTTCCTGGGAAAAGGAAGGAAAAAGCCATGGAAGTCTTGGAGCAGAGTATTGAGCAGACTCCATGGGGTCACTGTGAGGGGACAAGGCAAAACTCAGTCCTGCAAATGCTCACTGTAAACGGTGAGGTCTGGGAGGGTCTCCAGCTTTGGGCCTTGGACCGGGTAGTTCTGGAGCTGTGAGACAGGAAAGAGCTTTGTTCCCTCTTGTATAATTGATAAATTACCATTGTTACTACTAAACAATACTACTGAGCACAGAATGGAAATATACTAATGCTTTAACCAGCTCAAGCAATTCTGCTCGTGTGCTCACACTGTTCTTAAATGTGCTAGGTATTTGTTTGATGAAACAGTAAGTTTTAGAAAAGAGAAAAATAAGAACTTCAAAGATAATAAAAACCTTGACTACATACTTTACCACAGGCAGCTGTGAATAAGCTTCAGTAGTCTTTATTTTTAACATTCCAGATATGTAATTTAATGCAGGTCTAATGACAGTCTCGAACATACTGCTTTAATCGAAATTGTTCAAGCTCTGTTCTGTGACAAGGGCTCACAAGATACCAGCAGGGTTGTCCATTTTCCCCACTTCTGTAGGGAAAAGAAAAGGGAGGGGAGGGGGACACTCTTGAACTTATGTTGCTATTGATGTGTAATATACAATAAAAAACCAGTTAAATTTCAATTACCCACAGGTAATTATAATTTTATTGTTTGACTGTACTATGGGGATTTTTGTAATTCCCAAGACTAATAATTTTCTATAATTTTACAGGTTGTCAAATAAACTATTAAAGATTATCTTTGAAAAGGATTCTGCAATTGTAAGGACATATCATACTGTTCCTGTACATTATTAGTAATTAGAGATCCCTGGATAGTGAAATATCCACACTATATGCTAGCTGCTGGATACCATATTTTCTCACAGCCTCCTGTAATCTTGAACCAAAGCTTTCAAACTTCTCAGCCATTGTAGCCTGAGTCACGTCCAAACTTTTATTAATATTCACTGAGCACTCATTAAGCAATTCTGGTGCGTTCGATACGTTAAATCTGTGCTTCCTGATGGGGAAAAGCAAAGGCTCCCTGGTCCATCCTGGAGTAGTGGAAACAAACACAAAAGGGCTAATTCTGAACTCTATTCCCTGAAGAGGATATAGGGAAAAAGCAACGTTTATACCAGCAGAGAAGACCTGAATCTGCCCTAACAATGCCTTTTGACAATGGTGTGGCTTGCACAACAAGATGGAGTTGTGCTTCCTGATTTTATCCTAAAAATACATATAAATGCAAATATGCTGGGGATCAGCATCACCTGTCCACAGTGAGGGGAATGGGATGGGCAGGGTCTCCAGCCCACTAGAAGCCAGAGAGCTGGGGGTATTCCCTCATCCTCATCAGCAAGTCCCCAGATGCACTGGGGTGTTGGTGAGGAGCTCTCCAGGCCACTAGAGCCCAGCATCCACACAGCTGAGCAGGCAGCACCAAGTTCTCCCAGATAATCTGGGAGATGCCAGAGGCCAATAAAGCAGCATGAGCTGGGTGACAGCTTCCTTCACCTGTACAGAGCTTGGTGACATCCTCACAGGGGTGTAATCCTGAGGAGGACCAGAGGAGGGATGAGCTGAGAGGAAGAGCAGCCCCCGAAGCGTTGCAGGAGCAGCTGGCACAGCCTGCAAGGGCAGCGAGCTGGGGTTCAGCAGCTGGAGAGATGGCTGAGCTCTGCCTGCAGAGCCACCAAAGGCACCATTCTTAGCTGGCAGCATTGTTTTATTGCAGCTACCCCAGGAGATCGCCATTATTTGCATTATTGGCCTCTTGGATGGCTGTGTGGCGAGGGCTCTGTGCAAGGGGAAACTCCACCGCATTAAGAGAGGCTCCAGAACAGGAGGACATTCAGGCCTCCACCCCTATGGCTGGGGTTTGCACACCCCCAGCCTGTAGGGACACCCAGCAAGAGCAGCATCTCAGGGCTCTGGACACATCTGCAGGGAGGGCTTTGCCCTCCTCCTGGAGCCAGGAAGCCTCTGTGGCAGCTGCAGTGCTCAGCAAGGGGTCTGGTGAGGGATTTCCCTCACACCAGGGAGTGCCGAGGGTGGATTGTGTTGGTTTTACGGTGGTGTGGAGCTGGCGGAGCAGTATAAAGATATGGCAGCACAGGGAAGGATTAAGGCCAATGGACTGCAGCTCCCTGCCTTCCTCCAGAGACAACTTGGAGCCAATCAAATGTATTATATCTGAGGAGTCAGTGTGGATATACACACAGAGCTCTCTTTTCCAATGTCTGCTTGTCTTGCTGTCCCGAGCTCATCCTGCACCTATGGGAAGGTGCGGCAAGAAGGATAGTTGATAATTTGGAGAGCTCTTCAATCAGTGGCATTTCCTGCTCCTGACGGCCTCTCTGCCTACTAACCCAGCTCAATGAGACTGAACCCGTTACTCCAGATGATTGGCACTTACAATAAACAGAGAGAAAATCCAAAGCCCACAGAGAAGGCTCAATGTGTTTCTGGATAACAGAGGGCACCATATACAAACACAGAGCCCTCCTTCCCCTTAATTCTGGTCTGTGCTTTTCCTGCTTAACACATTCCTTGTTGCAAGTAGAACACGTTCTGACAATTGAATAGTGAAAGCAATTAGAAACAGAATTAATTGATAAAATTAAAGCCCTGCTTTCCTTATGTTTGTCATATGACTACAAATATTGTCACTCCCATTAATATTAATTAATATAATTATCAATGTTTCTAATCCCTACACATTTTGTTGAAAAGTTACTCTTAGCTCAAGAATATAATTGTTAAGTCGTGGAAATGTTAAGTAGCAGCTAAGCAAGTCCAAAGAATTAATAGCAAACTGTAGTTTATCCAGGGATTAGACTTTTAGCAATACATAATCACCTCTTCGTGTGTTCATCCACATAAAATACCTTCCATCCCTCACTACACTCCTGCCTACTTGTCCTTGCAGTGCACAGTTTTCAAGAATTAAAAAGAAAAAAGAAGATAGTAAGTACATATTCTGTGTAGCTGCACGTTGTTCTTCAAGGTAAGTCGCTGCACCAAGAGTTCTGTGCCCTTAGCTGAGAGCAATGCCAAGGTCCATTATCTCAGGCTGGAAGCCCTAATGCAGGATACTTTTGTGATCAGAATAATCTATGCAACACTGCAAAGCCTTTGTTTTGGTGTTGAGCAAAGCAATTCCTCTCTCTCCTGCTTCCTGTCGCATTGTCTCTCGGTTTGGAACGTCACAGATTATAGGAATAATCCAAAGGAGTGCCCTGGCATGCTGCTGCCAGCTGAGCAGCTTTTCCTGGCAGGTACAACCAGCACTCTGAGGGCACAGGGATGTCGAGCAAAGCCCTCCCTGCTGCCTGCCCAGCTCCTCGATGGACCCTCAGCAATTCCTGCCTGGCAAGAGCATCTCAGCAGCAGTGCTAGGTGCAGTATTAATCAGCTCTTTTGGAGAGCAGCCAAAGTGCTTTAAAGGCCTTTGTTGTAGGGTGGAGGGGTTTTTCTGCTAGAAGAGAATAATGTAATCATTTGACTATTAATTTTTAATTGTATGTTGCTCTGCATTATTACCAATCTATACTGATTTTCCTGAGAGAAATGAGGATGCTGTGCAAGTGGTTTCTGTTAGGAATGCTGTTGGACCACACTGGAAAAGAAGTGACAGAAAAAAGCTGTTCTTCAAAGTTACTGCAGTCACCTGCTGCTGTCTATTCCTACAAGGCATCACATTAAATACTTATAAAATGTATGAGTTTAAGAAGATTCATAGAGAAGTGACACAGTTTTCCCTGTTGTCAGATGTTTTTCTTTGCTTGCTTTTGTGACGTTTTGTTTCTTTTTTTATTTTTAATGGCCACCCTTTGTAAGGAAAAGTTACTTGTGAGAAATCTTTTCCAAGCAAACTAAACTCACTGACCTGGATGAAATCAGCAGCAAGAGTAAGAAATACATGAATTCTTCTCGGAAGACAGTCATTATCAAAAATGCTAAGATTCAGCCCACTGATACACTGAAACTTTCTGGTAAAGAAATGATTGTATCACTCACTTGTGCCCGCTCACAAATCCTTCATTTCACCTAAGAGAAAACTGGCCATGAGGGGACAGGAAATCTTTAATCTGCTTTTCTTCATTTCTTCAAATATCTGGTTCTTATCAACTTGCATCAAACATAAGTGACACAAAAACTTCATGATGTGTCCTCCACTTAATAAATGCAAACAAAGCACAGACACGTCTCTAGTGTGACATGGATTGAGCACAGCTAAGTATTACATGGGAGCAAGGCTGCAAAGCAGTTCTGAAAAGGCAGCATTGGCTGCAAATTCAGGAAGAAGAAATCAATTACACCAAAAAAAAGTTATGTAGAAAAGTGTACACTTTGCCACTGACCTGTGTCAGGAGGAGGGCTAGAGGGGCCCTGCATCTGTTCACCCCAATATTTGCATATTATCCTTTGCAAAGAAAAATCATGGCTTTTTTTCTCTTCAATCCCTAATACTAATTATGTATTTCAATAGAATAGAATTTGTATTATATAAAATCCTATAATGTCTAATCCCTATAATAAATCACCCTATGATAAATATTTTATAAAACTATATATTAATGTACAAATGTATTATTAAAATAAATATGTATAAATATATATAAGTTATCGTAAATAGTTATATACTACTACTTATTAAAAATTATTAATGTTTTTGGCAGATATTCAAGGTTGCCATAATTTTTTGGTCAGCTGAAAAGTTCTGATGAGAATTTGCAAAGTTTGCACTCATTTCAGTTGAATTCATTTCAAAATAGAGAAATTGACTCTTTTCATGAAGAATTAGACACGTTAAATTTTCAGATTAAAAAAAAATAAACAAAAAACTATCAAAAACCCCCAAAACAAACAAAAACCAAACACCAAAAAAAAAAAAAAAAAAGAAAGAAAACCCACACACACCAAAAAAAGCAACCAAAAACCCCCAAGACAAAACAAACAAACAAAAATACCAAAATCACCCACAGAAATTTTCTACCTGATCAGTTCCAAACTGCAGTTTTAGTCCGGGCATAAGCCCATGATCATGAGTAAAAAATGTGCCTTTGTCTTCTCCATATCCAGTGCTGCAGGATCTTCAGGAGTGATTGAGGAGAGCTCTGAAACATTCACAGTAACTCCAGTAAGCACTTTTCCAAACAGTGATTCTTTCCTGAGCTGGGGCCAAAATAGGTCAAGTAAAGGGAAAACCAAAAATGCAGACTATGAAGCAACTTGCCCATAATTCCCCAGCAAATCAGAGATTAAACCTCTTGTTCAGTAGCCTCTGCTGGGGAGACTGCATTTATCATTCCAGGAATTAGTTTAATCAAGGTATATTATTGCAAAACATAATGTACAGAATATTATTAATTTGGATTACCCCATTGCTTCACAGCTTTGAAAAAATAAAAGAAAAAGCTACTGAATTTGCAGTCACCTTTGGTAGTGAGGTTCTGTTCCTCTGCCTATTTGAGGTATTTCTTTCCATCTCCTGCACCATCATGTTTCAGTTCCTGAGAGCTGTAGATATTTATTCAGTGCCCTTCTATCTTGGCCATGACAAATAGCTCTCTGATAACAAATCACACTGAGCATCATTTGCTACCAGGAAGGATCCTCAAGAAGCACACACTCTGTGATACAGGATATCCCCTGCTTTGTTGTGAATGCCATAAAGAGTTTCACAAAATCAGCTTCCTTGCATCGAAAGGGTAAGAATGCATCATCTTAGTAGTTTTACCACTTCTTATTGCCTGTTTAGGCTTCACAGTTAGTCCCTGCTCCCTTGCTCTTCAAATGAATGCTGCTACTTAAACACAGAGAACGATATGTGCTTAGTGAGAGATTCAAGGATTTCAGCTATCAATAGAGGCTTAATTATGTGCTGGTGGATGCTCAGGTACTACAGCGATGGCTGTTGTATAAATTGCACAAAGCCAGCACAGAAGAGACCACTCACAGCTCATCATATACTCTGCTCCAGCAATTTAGACAAAATAAAATGTAATCCACGATATAAACTTGCATCTTCCTTGCCTATGTCATAACCCATCATGTAATGTGATGTTATTCCATGTCGTGTCATGCGTAACATGATGCAATACAATGTCACACTTCAGGAAATGTTACTAAGAGAGAACTGATTCTTGTTATCAGCTCAGAATGTGAGCCTCTGATCCAAACACATTGTGGCTGCTGCTGATGGGAAGAGATCAAACTGAGAGCTACACTGGGCAAATGTTTTTCTTCTCTGGCTTGGCCAGCAGATGTCCATTTGCCAGGTTTGAGTTCAATTGAGATTTCTTTGTCACGAGCACTTTCTCTTGTAAAAGACATAGCAATTTTATGGCAAGCCAAATACTGAAAAAAAAAGCCCTTAGAAATACATAATAAATGTATATTAGCAAGACAGAAAATTGGAAAATGGCCACCTGCCAGCAGCCACATAAATTTTGGAGGCAATGCATTTTTCTGCCATTATGTATTATCACAGGAATTGCAAATATTTATTAAAAGTATTAAAATAGTGAGAATGTTAAATGTTTCCTTCAGTAGTGGAAATTCGCACTGCCACATAGAAGATAGGATATTCTGATACAATGTTTATTAAAATGACTTCATTTTATTAGGCTGTCGTACACAATAAATGTGCAGGTACAGTTAACAAAAGATCTATTGTGGATACAGGAGATTTGTGAGCAACACTTCAAAAAAATAATCTCTTCTGAACTCTATTCATATAAAAAGCATGCTACAAACTTTCATTAACTTCCTCAGAACCAATTATTTTCTGAGCTTATTTTCTTTTTCTGCCATCCCCCTATATTTTGTTAGTCAATTTGTTTGCTTATGTTTTAATGCTTAGCAGGATTAAATGCAGTTTATCTTTAATTTATATACAAGTAAGCTGAGTATGTATGTGGAGCAGGCAACAAAATATTACGATTATTTTGGGGTTCCTTTACAGGTCTAAACATGAATGACTAATATATTGGGACCTCAGTATCTTTTCATCCATATACAAAACATTATTAACAGATCGGTGGGAGCTCTGTAATATTGATCAAAAAGAAAATCACATTCCAGTTTTGCCCACATTTTCTGCTGGGACTAATCACAGTGATTTTGTTCTAAGGTTCTTGTTGCAGCAAGATACAGAACAGTGAACACCCTGGTGGGGTAACTTTTCTGGTTGGCTTTGCTGGGCTTTGAGCCCCTTCCATAAGGGCCTGAGCACTGATGGGGACAGTGACATAATGCCCACATAAAAAGGAATCAACAGGGAAAGGAAGGAGGATGGCCCTTGCCTTCACAACTGAAGGTGTCCTCAAAATGGCTTTTAAACATATTTTTTTAAGAAATGAGCAGAGAAATAAGGAACTAGTACTGGGTGTCTTCTTACACAAGTGCTCCTTTATTCCTTACAGTCCATTAGGCAAGAGGTGGGACTGAAGTCTATGTTGTAGGCAGGGGGTGAATAGATCAAAGTTACAAGACCTCAGATTTATGGAGAGTCTTATGCAAGAAAAAACCTGACTCTGGAAGATAAAATTTCAGAAAAAAAGGATTTTTCTCTCTGCTTTTATACAGTGCAGTTTTATTCCTCTCTGATAAACACGGAGTGGTGGCAGGGGAAGTAACTTTCATGAAAAAAACACTTTGCCTTGATCCAGACAGTTTGTATGAATTTGTGGAATATCAGAAGTGGTGCGTGGGATTTAAGACAAAGGGTGCATGTTGGAGAGACACCCTGGCCACTCACAGGCAGAGGCAAACTCTCTGCTGCCTTTAGAGGGGCAGGTGTGACATCCCCTCACTGCTGCAGTCAGAAACCAGGGCTGAGACTGGCTCTGTCCAAAGCATTTGTGGGATTCAGTGTAAAAACAGGAGTCAGCACTTCAAGCAATGCAAACCCATTTGCTTGGCCAACCTTATTTAATATGAAGCATGTTTTATCTTGATTTAGGTGGTTGTTGTTCTTTAATTAAAGAAATTATGGGAGGTCATTCTCATTAGTTTAGAAGAGTCCTCACAGAAGGGGTTTGCACTGATTTAACCTCAGGGTAAACTGGCACAACTTTTGCATGTAAATAGGATTTAACACTGGACACTTTGTGTGTAATCCAGCTCTTCACTCGTGACACTCAAGGAATACTTGCAATACTGACTGAAATAAAAAGATAATGATGATGAGCTGGGGTCTTACCGTGAAATTTGTGAAATGATCTGCAGTGGCAGCCTGGAGCCTCTGCACCAGCAGGGAGGGGACACCACAGGGCTTTCTGCTGGGGGCAGTGCAGGCAGCTCTGGCCGTCCCTGCACGGTGAGAGATTGGACTCAAATCCCATTGCTCACGTCTGGCCAGATGGAGGACGAGCTGAGGGGCACAGAAACTGGGCAGCAAGAGGAGGGAGCAAGGCAGAGGCCAAGGAAGCTGTGCCCTGGGGCTGGAGCATGGCACAGGTGCGTGGCAGCAGAGGGGCCACCACTGCCATGGAAAAGATTTGCCGTGAAAGGAAAAAAGAAAAAAGGGAAAAAAGCAGCGGCATGAGAAGTGCCAACTGAATGGCGCTGTCTTTAATTGGTACCACCAAGGGCTTTGTGCGGTCAGCACGCTTTTCATGTTTATAATAGAATCCCCAAATTCGACTGATCTGAAGGGCATCTGACTGTTTTACATTAATCACAAGCTATACAGCAGAGGCTGAGAGCAAGTGGGCAGATACCCTGGTGGAGTAGCACTAAGGAGCTCTCATTATAATCATCCTGCCAAATCAAAAGAAAAACCCTAAGGCTCCTAATAAAGGAGACCACTGGACTAAACAAATTGAACAAGTGGCTAGACATGCATGAGTTCAAAACTACTGGTGTCAATCAGATTTTCCTGAGCCACTCACTCCGCTCGGCTCTCCAAAGCACACAGGGAGGAGGCGCAGGGACAAGGTGACACGTGGGTGCCACAGCACACCCCCAGTGCTGGGCAGGCAGGTGCAGGGGGCTTTGTGAAGCCACCTGCAAGAAGTCATCACTGAACACTTCTCAAACTGATCCAGCACTAAGGAAAAGGGCAGTGGCAATGGGGACATTACCCACTCAGGATATCTGGAGCAGGCTTTCCAGTCTCAGTCTCTACGTCCATCCCTTCCAGGTCAGGAGATATCAAAGAAAGGCCTTGAAGCTCACAATTCTGTGTCTCTAGGACAAGAAGAAAGCTTTCCAGTACCCTGAAAGCTCTGCCAACTTTTCATCTTCCTCCACCTACTGATGGAAGTAATTGTATTAGTTATATTCCCTAGTGGAAAACAAAACAAAAAAACCCCAACCCAACACAAAAAGGTGGGTTGTTGCTTTCTGAAAAAATTCAGTTGGTGCTAGTGAAAAATCTGCAGAAATGGGAGAAAAAGAAAATTCTAAATTTAAAAGCAATATATTACCTGTTGGGTTTTGTTTGGTGTTTTTTAAGACAAATGATTAGTAGGTTCCATTAGCTACCACCCCTTCTCAAAAGCCATCAGGCAGGAAACCAAGATTTTGAGGTATTCCCTCAAAACTCAAAGAAAAAAATCAATCTGTACACAAGAATGCATACCGAGGGAAGAAAAAGAAACAAAAAATACGACGGTCAGTATTTAGCACAGCAACCAGGGGGGAGATGGAAAACCAGAAGGTTTCAGTAGGGAACAGATGGACAAGGGATGATGCACCTGAGGAATCAGGTGAAGGCATCAAAGGAGAGGTTTTATGGAGAGAAAATTCGCTTTGAAGAACTAATAGCTAAAACACTGTCAGCTTTTGAAGTATTGGGAAATTGTACCTACCTGCACCATGTCCATTGTCACTGGCTCTGTCCCCTGTCACCAGCTGAGTGGTGGCAGCTTTGCATGGACACTGCAGTCACCATGGAGGAGGCAGAACTGGAGCTCCCCTAGCAAGTAATGTTTTGAGAACTATTATTATTTATAAATGTAATTCTTTCTTAGTTCTTAGTTCATTTTTCCAGCTTTTCTTCCTATAGCTTCTCTCTTTTTTTCCCCCCCCCTTAACTCCACACTGTAATAAATCAACATATAAACGTACTGGTTTATTTCCACCTGGAATGTTGGAAGACAAATAGTACAAAAGATCAGTTTGGTCATTTACCATATTGGTTTAGCATGGTAATACTATTGGGGTTTTTTCATTTCTCATTTCAAGACTGTAAACAAATACTTCAAGAACAGATCAAATACTCTCTACCTAAGACAATGCCTTGTGCAATGAAAACATCAAACCTGCTTTTTGAAGGCCAAACTGCCCCTCCTTTACTATTTCACAGGGAAAACTCAGAATTTTGAATTAGCCTGAAATTTGAAACTACATTTTTGCCAAGCAGCAAAAGCAGATGCACCCTTAGCCACGCTAAATCACAAACACATACACACATGGAGATGAGGAAAATGCACATTAAATATGAAAAAGTATTCCTTTCAGGCAGAAGATAAACAGCCCTACTACAAATTAGCTCTCGGCCCCGTCAGGTGTGAATCTCTCTTGTCAATACGTACCAAATTCCCTGAGATAGAACCACATGGTCATGAATTTTATTTCTCTCCTGCTTAATTCCTAGTACCACTCTCCCTTGTGGATTTACTCAGGGATGATTTACAGTGGGAAAGGTGACATTAAACACGTCATTGAGCATGCAAAGATGCTGCACTCAAAGCAGCATATGCTTGACTTTGTTAAAAGATGAATGCTGTCAACTCCACAGTGCCCACCAAGATCTGGCCTCCTTTTTCTTCCCAACAAACTTTGAGGAAGATGCAGACATGAGTCTTGACACTGAGAGAAATAAAAGTTAATGTATTCATGACATGATTTCACTTGCAGCCTGATTTAGCAATGTCTTGTCTAGTTTGGATCTGCTGGTGCTTTTCCTAATTTACTCATTGCACAAAGAAAATAAATAAATAAGTGCACTATAGTCTTATTTATCCTTCTTTGGACATTTCTTTACCAGGCAGATGGTCAATTAAGAGCACTAAACAATGACACTGTTTTCTCTGTAAACATTTTTTTTCTAATAGCCTAACAAATGAGAATCTGTGCTGCCATACTGCTGAATACCATCTTGACTTTCTAATTACAAAGAACTGTGTCTTGATAGTAACAATTACAGCTGTAACAATGATGCTGGTACTTGAACAATATAGTTGGAGGCAAAGTGCTTATCGGAATATTCACAAATAAAGGCTTACATTTATGCCAGCTCTGGAGATGGGAGGTTAAACAGTTGGGGGTGGGGAGGTGTAGAAGAAAGGTTGAAAACATTGGTTTAGTAGCTACAGATGTGAATTTGAATCCAATTACATGAAAAGCAAGGGGGGGAGAAGCATGAAAAGAAGCTGTTTCCTTCTGTTTGGCTAATCAATAGGTTAAAGGGTTAGTAAAATTAACATGTTAATAACATTCATTTTGCTATTTATGTAGCGGTCATAGTATTTTCAGAGAATTATGTCTTGTGAGTAATACACATGTTATTATGCCTGCTTTTTCCGTTTTTTGTCTGAAATGCTGAAATGGTCAGTACATTTTTTCTCCCAGTGTGATGGAAATTAGCTTCTCAAGGCTCTAATTTACCCTACCTTTCTTATTTAACTTCTTAAATCCAGCCCTTCCAAGGTTTGGGTGGGTTTTTTCCTTCTTTTTTGAATGCAAAGCTCCCCCTACCCCAAACAAAAGGAGTAACGCAGTCCCTGAGCTCAGCACCCATCCTCAACACCACTGTCCATGGGGAGCACGTTGGTAACCAGGGAGTCACGGCACCATCCCAGAGGGAATGGGTTCCTTGGAGGAGGCTCATCCTCCTGCTCCTTCCTCCCTCATCCCTGGTGCCACAAGACCCCCAGCCCTTGGCACTGCTCTATGCCCACAGGCAGGGTGGCTTCTGCCTCCTGCTCTCCCTCCCTCACTCCCATTCCCACTGCGCTCCACCGGCTCTCCGAGCCGTAATTTAGCCCACACTTATTAATCAGTGCACATAATTTGTCTCTAATGCTGTCAATTTAAGATGGCAACCTGACTTTTTTTTTTGGAGGGGGCAGGGTCAACAATTTAATGAATCTCGTCTGCATTTTAATTCAGACCTAATAATCTGCCTCTGGCAGTTTTCTTAGAAAAGCACAACGTTTTCCAGGATTTTCTTTCATCGAATCCAGCACAATGGGATGTTTACCTCCTGCCTTGGATATGCCTGGCCCAGGCTAAGTCACACACAGGCCTACCTTAATCAAACTGGGACAAGGACTAAATCTCCTGATTTGGCCTTTGAAAGGTTTTCCTGGGGATGTGCAGAGCATGAGGAAGGAGAAACTTGGGGCTGTGCAGTCTCTTCTGCACAGATTGGTGCACAGTTGTAGGCACAAAACTACAGACTTCCATGACTCACTGTCCCTCATGGAATAACTTCACAAATGGTTGGAGCATCCAAGGCACAGCTCCAGAAGAGCTTTCTTTAGCCATTCCTATGCTTTTCTTTTTGTTCTTCCTACTGTAAAGCCCAGCAGGAGGGGGGAAAAAGGTACTGTGAAAGGAAAGAGGGTGCAGAAAATTTCATCCTCCTGATGAACCAGCGTGGATGAGTTTGTCTATTTGCCACATCAGGAGGCTGGAGCCCGATGGAGCAGCTCAGCGGCCTTCCCTGGGTCAAAATAAATAAAATTCCCCAAAGCAGAGGCTGCGGATGCCCATGTCAGATGTAAGCAGAACAGACTTTGTTATTAGGAGTGCTGTGACTCTGCCCGGCGCTGACAGGAGCTCCTGCCTGGCTTTCAGTCACCGCTGTCACTCGCCCTGACAACGCGGGCACTTAATGTATTCACGGCACTGCTGCACACGCAGCTGCAACTCCCAGCACACTGGGCTGTTTACCCCTGCTCTTTTGTACCAGGGCGTGCAGCAATTTGCCTCCCTGTACCACAAAATTCCTCAGCTTAAAAAATTTTGCTCTCATTTTGTTTGCCCTTAATAGGAAAACAACCCTTTTGCAGTCCTGCCACCAGCACAGCCACCACAGTCTGCAGCATCACAAACACCAAAATGTCACATTTCACATTTCCATCAGAAGTGTCTCCTATATATTTTTATACATATCCTTCATCTCTCCCTGCACACATTATTTTTTCCCCTTTAACAGCTGCTTAGCATATTTTATGCCTTCTGGATTGTATCTGAGCAGTACTGGAAGGGGCATTCCTGCAATGTACCTAACTACAGGCAGTAACAGCAGAGGGGTTTTATGTCCCAAATTACCTCCCAGCGCTGCTACATCTGACTGCCAGCACAAGGTGCTTCTGGAGCAGCTACTGCTTCACAGATCTCCAGCAGCTCCAGTCCAGTGGTTCTTTGAGTTTTCCATGAGGAATTACCTGTCATTTGACTGATTTACCACTCATATTCATTATTGTCCCCTACTGCAAAACTCTGCCAGACTCAGGTGTCTGCCCTCACCACACATTACAAGGCAGGCCCATCCTCCACACCATTAATGCCACTTTCAAAACTCAGCTCCAAGCTGGTAATCAAACGAGACAGAAAACCAAATTCCTGTATCCTGCGGTACTCCAGGTAAAGCGTATCATTTCCTAATACATAAGCATCTTTCTCTAGGAACTTAAAAAAACCCAAAGATAAAATATTTCTCTTAGTTCAGGCATCTCCCAAACACAGGGGTAAGGTCAGTAGTAAGATGCAATGGGAAATTCAGTGAAATTCTCTCATCTCGGTTGCAGGTCTACATTCAATAGGCTCGTGTTAATGCCCTTTGCTTTAGCTGCTGTAGTGTCAGAGTGATATCATCCAAGCAGAGTCACCTGAAGTAGTCCATAACACGCTACTTAGTTTAAATTCCTTTGTCTGGCCACAAATGTCCAGTTCTAGCTAAAAGCTTGAAAGTGAGACAAATGGTAAAATAGACACTTCAAGAGAATAAAATTGTGAAGTGCTCAGGTAGCACTGCGGAGAAGGGAGTTTCAATTCAGAGAGCTTTCCAGATGAAACAGACAATTAAACCCTTATTGAAAAGAGATTCTGCCACCCCGCTTCTTTTCTCTATTTTTTTTTCCTTTAAAGCAAGGGGAAAATAATACCGGGAATTTAGAAACATGAATTTTTAAAACCTAATAAGCTACACTAACAATCTCCACAATTCCCTTTTGTTAAAATATTTATTTGGAAATGCAGGATTTGTGATGAGGGCAGGCTGGGTAAGCAGGTCTGAATGCTGCTTGTGCAGGGGGCTCAGTGGCACCCTCAAGGCCAGGGCTGCCCTCGGCCATCCTTGGCTCAACCCTTTCCAAATAGAACAAACACTTTTCTACCAGCCTGCTTCATGCCTCTTGCTTTTGACTCATCTTTTATTATAATTTTTTGCAATCTTTTTGACCTACCCCAGTTTTCTTCTCCCTCTGCCTCCCTTCCCTTATATTTTTGCTCCGTGTGACTAACTCCAGCCTTCTCCCTCTCACACACAATGCTAATAAATTAAATCCTTTTGTGTAACTCTCTACTTTATTATAGGTCTTCAAGCCATTCCTGAAATCCCAAGCCAGTCTTTGTAAAGTCTTAGTTCACCTGAAGGCAAACTTCAGCACTTTTGCTTCAGATAAAGCTCCTTCTCCCCACCAATACAGCTTCAGCTCAAAAGATTGCCATGTTTTGCTGCAGACTAACACAAAATGACCGAAAGAAATGTGCATGTTCCTTTCTTGCAACACAAAACATGCACAATATAAAATAAAAAATAACAAAAAGGACTGGTCTGATTGAGGAAAATCAGCCCTGAAGGAACCTGGTGAAGAAATCAGTGCTAAACTGCCTCCCTGCCCCAGAAATCCTGCTTTACTTTTTTTTCCAGGGATGAAAAATGCTTAGACCTTCCTGAAAACATCAATAGGCTACCAGGTAACAACTCAGTGATGCCTTCCACTTTTGAAGGAGAGGGAGTTTAACAACCAGATCCTCCACCATGTGCTCCTCCTACCTGGGAATGGTGTCCCAACTTGCCGTGTGCAGCAAGAGGATGGACTTTACCTCATACTGAGCAGACCTTCTAACTATGAGCAGGAGTGAAAACAAGCATTTCTCACCAATCTCCCAAACTATCTCTAAGCCCCATCTATTTTCAGCACCCAGACAATACTGTGATCTGTAAGTCCTCAGTAGGCTGGAAAGTGGTGACAGAAGTCTCAGTTGATATGTACATGACTAACACACTCAAGGATGTGCCTTTGGGACAACAAAGATAACAGCGCCCAGGGCAAAACTGTCAGAGAAAGAGGGAAAGAGCTTCAAGGGAAAAAAAAAACCTCTATATTGAGTTCACCAGTCACCAAGTACTCATACAAGAACTACTTCCTCTTTTTCTGAAAAATAAACTTTTCTTGGAATAACTGAAGGTGATGTCATCACCATTAGTCTCACCACGATTAATTATAAGCGCATACAGAATGGGAGGAAGTGTCAGGGGAGAAGACAAAGATGAGGCCATTGACTCAGGAGAGGAAAAGCAGACCAGAACCATGGGACTTGGACACTTCCACCTTCCTATTTCCAGTACCCAAGTATCAGATGAGCAGTAAGATATGTACCAAAGATGAGGATAACAGCTGTGATTAAATAGCTTAACTGCCCTGCACTGTAACAGTGCTCCTCTTTGCTGGTCTCTCTGCAGAGACACTGCCAGGAAAAGGACCAGAAGGGATTTGAAGGTAGTGACTCCAATTCAGGGATAACCAGCACAGAGCTACAGCCCTTGGTGCAGAAAGGATCACTGACACATAGTTCCTGGGGGAGAGCTAAATTTAGGGAGCTGCCCTCAAAGAGCCTGCAGTACACGGGAGTGGAGCCAATGTCCTGGTAAAACAGCAGCACAGCTGCAGGCACAGCAGGAGGGAAACCCACCAGGAGCAAGCAGAGAGAAGGAGGCTCCTCGGAAGAGGGATGGGCAAGTGCCTACCCAAGAACTGGGTGTGAATGGCCAGTGCTGAATCAAGCTCTGTTTGATTAAGTGGGGAAGAGGGAAGACTTAAAAGACTCATTTTACAACAAAACGTCATGACTGAAAATGACAACTTGATACTGAAGCACTACAAGGAGTGACCAAATGCAGAGGTGTCTTTCCTACAATGTGAATTTGTCAGGCTGCCTCAACTTCCCTCTCCTTAGGCGCTGCGCTGCGGTGACACCCAGGTGCTTTGTAAAATGAAAATGCTGCAGAAGCTCTAGGTACAAATGCAGCATGTGCAAAAGCCCTTTTAGTCCAACTGTGCTACTTAAAGAAGTGGTTTGTGAAACCATTTTCGAGTCTTCAGCAATTCTCCCTGCTTGAAGAAATCATTTTAGCATCTTCCTCATGGGTTGTTCATAGACTTCAAGCCTCCAAGTTCAGCCCATGGTGTCACCTGAAAGGGCACTGCAGGCTGGGGATCACAAGCACAACAGACCTGGAAAGTTCATTTCATATATTGTTTCAGACCCAGTACTTAATTCTGGGAGGAGGTGATTTTGCATCAGAATGAGACATACTGGGTACAAACCACAGATTACTTTTTAGAGGAGTTAATCTTCCTATCCATTATCTCAAGTGATTCAAAAAGCACAAAAAAATGGAACTGTTCTTGAAGAAAGAATTCATGTTCAGGTAATTACAAATAACAGACACATCTGGTTATCTTAATTGTTTGGGAATGTCTCAATTATCTAAGAATGTTTTCATAAGGACTCAGAGACAGTAAAACTTTCTCACGGCAGATTGCATTCACTGATGAGAGGAAATTCAGTGGAGCTAAAACACTGGAGTGTGCTTAGACCCAGAGAGCACTTTCAGTCCCGTTGCCGATGGGCTTTATTTGCCTCTAAAGGACGACAGACTATGAAGTGAGAAATAGAAAAGTCCCACATAGGCAGCAGCAGCCCCTTTCCCTGGTAGCTGCAGCTTTTCCAGCACTCCTGTGAAAATGAAGGTGTTTTTGTGCACTGATGGTTCAGCCAGAAAAACGACAGCAGTGATTTTTTAGACATTTGCCCTGAAGAGAGGTGAGTCAAGTAAAGGCCCTTGTCCTGCCCGAGGGCAGTGCAGGCGTTTTGTGGCTGGTGAGTGGCACCCCTTCCCTCACAGATATTTGAAGTGTCTCCTGCCCAAGGGGAGTTCATTGCAGAGGAGCCTGAAAGCTCCTGCAAAGCTGAAATCACCTGCATGGAGCAGCAGCTGCTCATCAGAGCCCAGAGCCAAACCCCAGAGAGGGAGACTTTTCAAACTCCTCAGGCAGACCCTTGCCCCAGTGGAGCACAATGTTTCATCATGGAGACTGCAAAAATCAGCAGTCTGCCATTGGGAATTACCTCCTACAGCTCCAAACTGCCTCTGTGCAGAGGGGTGGCAGGGAACAGAGAGGGAGGGGTCCTGCACTTTTGCCAGGGTGGGAGGGTTTCCTACACGTTTCTGTCCCAAAGTTCAACGAGTTCTTCCACCAGGGCCACAGCCACCTGGCTCTGATCTTTTCTGATAAGGGCTGGAGAAGCTCTCAGCCCCCAGCCTCCTCCTGCCTAAGCAGCACCTTTGCTTGGCAGGCATGACTGGGGTGAAATCCTGTCACTGGAGCGAATGTCCCCCTGTGGCTAATCAAAGAGCCAGGAGGGGTGTGCCGAGGCTCCACACAAATCCCAATCAATATTATTTATCTGGCTGAACACGTGAGCCGGCCGCATCCCCTCCACCTAATGCCCACTCCCAGCCCCTCCACCCTGTGGGTATCAGCAGGAGGGAACCTGATGTATGCTGGTAATTATCTGCTGCTGAAAAGAAGTGCTATTTCTCTTATTTTTGTAATGCAGATCAATGCACATGTCACTACTGAAAAGCTGTGTCATTTAGGATGGAGCATTAACTGCTAGGAATGGATTCTGAAGCTCCCCACTTGTGGGTGGAATATTTTCTGGAGGAGTTGAGCCTTTCGAATGCTGAATTTCATTTATCCCACTGCCTCTTTAAGAGCAGTCAGTGGAGGAGAGGGTGTTTGAGAAAGTGACAGTTTGTCATCTCCTTCCCCAGAGAACTGAAGCTGGGGACAAACTGGTGGCAGGGATAGAAGCAAACTGGCACAGGAAGGTGAGTGGGGGACATGGCCAGCTTTGCAGCAGCCCTACAGTGGGATGCAAGGATGGAGACTCCAGAGGACAGCTCATGAGGGATAGAAGGAAGGTGTTCCTGTGAGCAAACACATGGTAAAGCACCCAGGGGAAAACAGAAGGAAGGCTTGGAAAAGGGCAAAAGCTGGATGCTTCACCGAGAGAGGTGCAAATCTGAAAATCAACACACACACACGGACACCCACACACCCTCCTCCTGCCAAAATTGCTACCCAGGAGCTGTGCTAGTGTGGACTATCCAAAAAGGGGCCATTTGATTTGCAGTGAGAGGGAAGAGTTTTCCAAGTTTCCTTCCATGCTGCACAGAAATGAAACAGAAACTTCTCTGGATACTTGCTAAAAAAGAGAGAGCAAACTCACCTCGTGGCCATCAAACCCAGGTAAAGAGAAGCACATCATGATCTCAAACTGGGGTCACTACGGATCTTCACCAAGAAAATTCTCAAAATCTGTCAAATGGGAAACTATCAGTTTACAGTCATGTAAATTATGAACTCCAGTTCTAACTGGGAATTTTTACTAACCCTCCTTTACACCTTATGGATAACCTGGTTACCATCAAACTGGAAAGCCACGCAGTTGCCCTAAACTAAAGATTTTTGCAAAGCAATTACTCAAGTGATGCTATTCTGCAACCAAAGTCATGAACTGGTGTTTTGACAAATGTGCACCTCACCTCTCACACTGCACCCTTCCCTCAGCCATGCAGGTGAGGGTGTTGACAAACCTGAGACACACTAAGCATTAATAAAATGTGACTCATCCCTTTCCCCACTTGCTATTTGCCATTGTTAAAACAGGCATTTGCCTTACTTTACAGCTATGATTTTTAGAGCATATGTTCACTATGTACGGCTCCTCTTTGAAAGTTCTGTTACTCTTTGGAATTGCTCAAAAATGTCAATATTCTTTTGAGTACTTGATATTTACAGTTTGATATTTAAAGTGTGCAATTTGTTATCTAAATTGCATAGCACACATTCAGTTTCCCGACTGAATGACCTAACTTTTATGAACCTTCCCAGCTTTCACAGGAAAAGGTTTTGTTTAGACACGAAACACCTTTCCATGATTAGACAAATATCAGCTACCTCGGAAAAGCATTGCAAAAAGGGTTATGAACAAAGAGAAATAGAAATTATATTTAGAACTCCACAGAGATGCAAATAGTTATTCCCTCCTTCACCTACAGCCCATACGTAGTGCCCAGATTGTTTTTCTTTTTTACTGATGTTGATTTTCTTTTCATTCTCAGAAAAGAAGACACATGGCTAGTTTGAAAGCTGATCAGATCCCTCGTTCATTTGAAAAGCTTATTTCTAAATAGTACTTGCAAATATGTGATGAGCATAAATTTGGAAACTGCTGAAAAACTAGTTCTGTGTGTCATAACACAGGGTGTTGGGTTTTTTGCCGCAGGACTGGAGTATGAGGAAAAGCCAAAGTCCTACCCAAAAACCACCCCGTGATGACCAACCAAAGGAGGATCAGAGAAGCAGCATTTTCCTGGACACATTCCATGTCCCTTTTCACTCAAGCAGACAAGTACATATGACCTCTTTGCAATGATTCAGGGTTTCAAAGCTGTCTCCTTAAGCCTCTTGATCACCACTTGTCCCTCCCCATTGACAAGCTAAGCACTTACAAGTTTTGAAGCCTCCTTGGCTCACTTTTAAATTTTCCTTTCCACATCTATGCCAGCAGTTACCCAGAGGGAGGAAAAAAAACCTCACCATATCCATCCTTCAAAAAGTCTAACTTTCACTCTGCTAGTTCTAATCCATTATCTAGGCCCACTAATGTGTACTACATCATCAGAGGAGCAATGCTCTGATGATGTAGTACAGCCCATGTACATGTACATCATCAGAGTTATATCCTTCTGATCTGCCTGTGGGTTTAATAAGCATTCCAGATGGCTTGCTATGCCTGAAGCAAGAATGGATAATCACACAGCTCTACCCTCAAAACAATAATAAAATAAGGACACAGTAGCACAGGGGCTCATGCCTGCCAAAAACATTCAATAGACTGTATAATACAATAGTCCAACGTGATTGGTGAGGCACATTTATACCCTTGCTGTTCACAGGTGAAAGGGAGCTGGTTTTAAATAAAACAGAGGTTACAGGTATGAGGTGGTTTTGTAAGTACATACTGGGGAGCAGGCATGGGGGCCACAGCTGTACCCCCACATCACACCATGCCCAGACAGGAGGGCAGCTGAAGCCACTCCAGAGCTGTGCAGGACAGGCACAGCTAATCTGTTATCTCCTGGATTTCCAGGGTATCCATCAGCCCAGCTTCCAGCCATCAAGCACAGCAGCAGTAAGTGTCACCAAGCCTTTCCTACTCAAGTAAAATTGTTCCTTGGTGGGGTTGCTTGCAGCAAGTAACGTGAGCAGCACACGCCTGCCTGCCGGCGCTGCAACAGCCCTGCTGCCACGGCAGAGCTGCTCCAGAAACAGCATTTTCCAACCAGACATTATTGCTCCTTTCCTGGCCTGGTGCTGGGCCACAACCAGGCAAAGAACAGACTGCCATCCATTAGTCCCAGCACTAATAAAGTATTTGTAACTTTAAAGTGCTCAGGGTGGAAGGAGAGTGTTGTGTTTTCAGTTTTTTGAAAAGAAAAAAGCAGGCACAGTGAAAAAAGAGAGAAGTTAGGAGATCGAGGCTCTGTTCTCTCCCTCTTTTGACTGAGAGAGGACTGGAGGAAGGCAAAGCAAAGCAGCAGCAAAGCAGCCCTTTGATTCAGTCCCCAGGAGTGCCCTCTCCAGGAATCAGATCCATGGGACGAGACATAGGCATGGTGGCACTCACCCCATTCCCAAGAGTAGAGCAAACCCTCAGAGCTGCTGAAAGATGAGTTCGGGGATGCCTCAGAATCAAGAGAATTTTTGACATGAACTCTGGCAGAGATGAGATTTCCATCCAGGGTTGCAGAGAAAGACCACATACCCAGACAGGCACAAGCACATCCATCTCTGTAGGAGGAAAAGGTACCTCATCCCAACTCCCAGCAGATTTAACTCAGAGAAGAGCAGCTCATTGACGTCAACCATTTAGTGTGCTGATGGATATTTTTTTTTCCTGGCCAAACAAGTGGGTTCTACTTTAGCTTTAACATTAAACGCTATTAAATGAAATGAATACAGCATGTTTCCATCGTATGTGCTGCTGGAGCTGCTGTGACAGCTGAGAAGCTGCTAGGCATGATGTGTCAAGAAAATGTACCAGGAGAAAAGTACATGGAGCTACTGTCAAAAATACAAGCGGCTTTGAGAATGGCATCTCGGCTTCAGATGATGTTGAAATTATCTTTTAATTGCATCTGTAAACCCGGGCAGATCTTTAAGGGTTAACTGCACACAATGTAATGAATTCAATAATGATGAGTTAAAAAAGGTCTAATTAGCAACTAACCACTTTATTATGAAAGGAAATGGTAATGAATTTAATAGCTCAAAATCATTAACAATATTTAGTTTGCTGGTACTTGTTCTCTATTATCCTCATTAATATGAACATTTAATATGTTTTAAAATGGATTTGTAATACTTTCTGTACCATGAGGTTACACTGACAAAAAGAGTGTAATTATTCTGTTAATTGTAATCTCTGTCTGTTTGTGCCCCAAATAGTAGCATATTTAGGTGTTAATTAAAAAAAAAAAAAAAAAGAGTAATTAAGGGAGGGAAGTTTAAAAATGTAACTAAACAAAAACTCTGAAACTGCAGGCTGAATCACTGAAGAAAAAGTTTTGGAAGTGAGATCTCTGAAAAACAAGTTTCTTCTACTGAGATCTCTTCTCATTAAAAAAGAACGGAGAAAGGAAATAGAAGCATTGCTGTTCTTTATCAACAATGAGCACTGAAGTGGTCCTTTCCCAAGTTGGAGAAGGCTCAAGACTGGATCTTTTGAGACATCTGCTTGTGAGCAGAGTGTCTGGCAAGTGAAGGTGCTCTCTGACACTGCTCCACAAGTGTGACCTCCCCATGTGAGATCCTGTGGGAATCCAGTCACCTGGTTGCTCATAAGACATTCAAACCCCGTAATTCTTCTCACAGAATATCACATCAATCATCTAACTCTCCCCAGATCTCCTGTCCCTCTGCTTCCAAATGTAAATACCTTCAGTTATTGCCTCAACTTCCTCTTGCTGCTGGTGTTTATTTTGCTACCATTACCCCTTTTTCTCGCCCACCTCTCCCTACCACACCAGATTTTAGTGACCGATTGTTACCACTCAGTCCCCTCTTCAAGATCCCTCCCACAAAAATGAAATCAGTGCTCAACCTTCCTTACTGCCAGAAAGTTTCAGAGCGGTTTGCTCCAACTGCAGCCCCATCTCCTCACTGGAAACAGCTGTTCCCATGACTCACAAACACGCTGGTAGGCAGAGCACCAGGAAGGATGGGAGGGCAGCATCCTGGCATGGATGCACTGTAGGCATGGATGCTCCATAGGCATGGGTGATCCAGCCCCTCCCAGGATCTTACTGGACTAATTAAGGGATAATGCCCACAATCACAGGAGATACCAGCATTATTCCTCGGAAATATTCTGTATCAGATCTCTGTGGCACATGGTGGATGTTGAAGCGAGGTCCACAGACCCAGAGGAACATTCACAATGGATCAGCAAAGGACACAGCTGTCCCTGTGTCCATGTTTGTGCTCCAGGACAGGTGTCCTGGCCAAGGACGCCCATGCCGTCCACATGAGCAGTCAGCTCCAAACAGACCATTCTCTGTCTAAGGCTTTTTATCTAAGAAAAGGAACTAAAAAAAAAAGGTGAAATTAAAGTGAAGCATCTCATTTGCCCACAAATGACATATTTCAACTTTCCATTTTATAGAAAAAAGTTGTGAAGGATTCTTTTTTTTTAAACTTATTACAATTTCCAATTTTTTTTTTTTGACTTGCCAGTGAAGAGAAAAATATGTGATTTGCAGAGCTCTAAAAATAACAAGTTAAAATAGTTTCTGCCTCTCAAAGGAGGCCTCTTAGTCCTATAATTTCTGCAGATTTTGCCTTTCAGGATGGGTATTTTAAAGAATGATATAATGTCATTTCTATAAGTATCATCTCATAATCTACTGCAACTGTTGGAAATACAAGTTTAGAGACAGCTTGAGCAGAAGAAATACCAGCTTACCCAGCCACACTAAAAAAAAAAAAAAAAAAAAAGTTAAGAAGAGGAACAGGATGTATATTCCAAAGGTAAGCAAACAGTGCCAAACATTTTTGAGAATCTTTCTTTTGACTTTGATCTCTGGCTGCATTTGCAGCCCTTTTGTGTTTGTCTACTGCAAACACTTCAGCAATGACTGTTATGGCACTGTTCATTCCTAGAAAGAAAATTTTAAAGAACACTCACATTTGGGCTGGAAGAGTGTGTACAGTATTTCATTCCATAAACAAAAAGTACCAAGTGTCCAGTCAGAACAAAGCAGTATTGCTAAAATTGCAGATATTTACCTTTCTTTAGCCAGCTAAGATGAAACAAAAAAAATATTTAAAATTATTGAAATTATTAAAAATTCAAGTTACTATTAAAAATTGAAGTTACTCCAGTAAAAAAGAAGTAATCAATCAATCTTCTGTCTAATCCTTCTGATCAATCACATTTTTCATTTTTAATTAAGCTGGTGATCTCTGCTCAGTGGGGACCTCTCTGGCTGCCATGCCCAGGACTCACTCTAGGTGCAGGGAAACAGGAGAAGGGGTGAAGGGGAAGATGGGGAGTGGGACCTTGCTGCCAGAGGGGATCTCACCACAGTGCTCCAAGGAAAACCAAGGAAAACCACTGAAACCACTGTTTCCCTGCTCTTCAAGATTAGCCTCTGTTTGTCCAACAGCATCCATGGCTCAGGGCAGCAGCTCAGAGAGTGGCAAACATTTGTGGGCTGCAAGGAAAGAGGAAGGAGGCAAGTGCCAGATGGAGGGGAAAAGGAGGCTAAATGGAAGAAAACAGGGTGAAAAGGAACATTGTATTTCAGGTACCATTTTGCAGCGTTTCAAACAGGCTTGGGATGTGCACCCTGACAGTCCATTCCCATAAGCCATGGCTGAATCCATGCAAGACAGCAGTGGGATTATTATGGTTTGCAAGCTCTTTACAGAGAGCCTTTCAGGCTTCAGGAGCAGGCAGCACAGGACAGAGCAAGCATCTAGAGCCATGTACATTTGTAATTCAACTAGGCAATAAACCTTGACCCAAATTTGTGAGGATTTCAGGAAAGAGCCTTAAAGATTTTACTCTGGAAAGCTGGACTACCCTTCTTGGTCTTCTTCTCATGCTCATCATGACAAGAGATGACCCATGTGAGAAAGATTCAGAAATTATTGAAGGAAACTGAGCTGGTCCTTGGACCTTAAGTCCAGATGGAAAATCGAAGTTTTCTTCTTGGTAATACTGAAAAGAGATGCAACAAGAACCAGAATGTCTCCCTCTTTCCACAGAGGAAAAATGGCAGTGAAAGCCAAAAAAAGAAAAAAAAAAAGGTGCCTCTTGGTGCCAGCAAGCCTCTGTTCTCTTCAGCAAAACAAACAAGAAAGGACATAATATTTCTTCGCTATGTTGAAGTTTTATTGACTGAGATGTAGGCTCACCTTTGCCTTGCAAGTGCAGAGTGAAATGTGTGGTTTGTAGGAGAACAGAGCTTCTCAGCTTCTCCCTAGCAGGCACTGCTGGTTCCCAGAGAGGGCTGCCAGTCTGCTTCCTCCAGGAGAGCTGCTACTCTTTAATCCTGGCAATTGCTTTCCTCATCCTACTCAAAAGGAGGATCGCATGGAGAGATGAACCTTTCCCCATGGAGACAGAAGTTTCATCTCCTCATGAAACTGTAGCAAAACTTTTATAGCAGAATGGGTGATCCTAACAGAATGAATCTCTCTGCTTTGGGAACAACAGTGGAGAATTTGTCATTTACAGTCATTTTCCTAATGGAGGGCTTGTTCCATTAGTTCTATTCCTTAGACAGGAGCTAATTGGAAAACAAACATCTCCTCCCCAGCTTGGGATGCCTCTCAAGCATGCACATCCTGACAGCTCTCCAGAAGATGTGGTGCCCCAAATGGCTGCTCTTCAGGGATACCTGAACATGTTCATGTTTTAAAAAGGGACTCCCACAGTTCCCAGCCCGGACGGTCTCAGCATTCCACTGGCAGAAGACAGGGGTTTTTAGCATAGCCAAACATTTTAGCATAGCCAAACAAGTCTCTCTGTACATATTTCCAAGCAAACAGCTGTTGTTGTAGATGGGAACAGGAGAACCTTCATCTCCACATCATCAGGAGATTTATTGTCACTACCTGCTTAAGGTCTAAACAGCCTGCTCGTTTTATGGCTCACAAACTTGGGTTAGTCATTGATCTCTGGTTGTGTAAAAAATCCTAAAGTTTTCTGTCTCCCGCTCCAGCCTTCACTAACGCAGATTTCCCACTATAAATTTAAGTGATCCATCATCTGAACTCTTACATAAGCCCTTTTACTTCCTTCTTACCCTTTACGTCATAACTACCTAAGCTAGAAGTAAATGACAAAGGTTTTGGTAGATCCTGAAAGAACACTGAGAGATTTCTCTCCCCATCCATAATTTCTTGTAAACAAAAAACACTCAATCAAGACTTGCTAAAGGCTCAGAGGTACATTTAACACCCAACAGCATGAAGCAAAGGAACAATACAACTGTGCATTTGGCAGTGCACCACTGCAATAATTTCCAGGGTAAATGATCTGGCAATTCTAGCCACATGGATAATATCCAGGCCAAGGTGGCTAAATTCAGCCTGGCCTGCATCTGACTGAAGAAATCTGTCACAAGTCCACAGACACAAAGATGCACATTATCCCTGACTCCACCCACAGAATATGCCAGCCTCCATCCTTTGGGTTATCAAGGCTAATTGTGAGCCACCAAAAATATTCTGACATATTTGCATAGTGCTATCTTGTGAGCTGTGATTTATTTTACTAAAAAAGAGCCCACAAAAAACCAAAACTTTAGGAAGGAAAGCAAAACCATAAAGTTGTCTAAAGCAATCAATCCAATTCTATTCATGACTAATCTTTCGTTGCACACTGGTCATTACTAACTTTGTCCCTTTCTGGGCACCCAGCAGAGTCTTTTCAGCCTTGCTGTCATCTTATGTATAAGCCAGGAGAAGGTGGGAACACCCAAAGAACATTATCCTCTTGGAAAGGCTGTAACATCACTGTAATAGCTATGCTCATGGCAAAGAAGACCTTCCCTTCCAGATGCATCCCTGGGCAACCCCACTGCCAAAGGAATATCTCATAGCTCTGGCCTTTTTTTGAGCTGACCCAAGGACTACTGCCTCAATCAATCTAGGGTTCTGGTCCTTGCACACAGTACTGTAAGCAAGGGCTGCGCTCCCTGAGATTACACAAGGATGGTGGGTCCCCAGACTCACTGGAAACAAGGTTTGTCTCATGTACTAAAAACGTGGAAAATGTACCCCAAAGGAAGTACAATGTGCATATCCTTCTGCTGCTCACTAGTGAAAAAGCATGGAAACGCTGTGGTCCCACCACCCACCACCAGAGCACATCCTATCGAATTTAATAGGCCATTACCAGCCTCCTGCTGCCTCCTTCAGTTCCCAGGGGAACCCACCAATGACTCACAGGGCATTTCCAGAAACTCTATGGAAAGCCTTTCTCGCTGTCTTTGTAATTCCAGAGGCTTTTAAAAGAATTTCTTCAAAGTCCTAATGCATTCCTTTACCTTCCAGAGCTTTGATAGTGTAGGTCTTCTCCACAAAGCCCAGCAGGCAGGGGTTGTGCCCCTGGCTGCTGCACCAGCAACCCTGGCTGCATTCCTCAATCCAACTTTTAAACTTTTTTCATACACTTGTTATTTGCAGGGTCTGAAATGGGAAGGGACATGGCTGGTGCCAAAAGCTTGCATTTTTTTTCACTGAAAAGGTCCATATTAACAGATAAAAATACTGTTGGGTTTTTTTAAATAGCTTAAAGTATGTATTTTTATAGTAAATACAGGGCACTGGTCCAAGCCTTCCATAGTCAGTGAAATGAGGCACTTTTGAAAGATGAATTTGGTGCCATGACCTTGACTCACTCTATACACAGAGGAAAAATTGTGAATCTGTCACATAATGTCTTTTAACAACTTTTATGTCTCATATTAGTCCTGCATGGTATTGCCATCTACATCTCTGTAAATGTAATGCTATACTATACGCATACATGAAATACACAAAGGCATCCCAAACACTCTTGGGTCATTTCCACATTCCTATACACAGGGCAGGAATTTCAGCACTCTCTTGGTACAATCTCCAACAGTCCATCCCATAACCTAGTTTTTGCTGGTAGCCTCCTAAAAATATCAGTCTGCATTAATGAAATCAACTGCAGCCTGTGGCTTATGCCTTGGAGTGGAAGGAAAACCTCAGACTTGTCCCAAGCACTACTTCACCTGGCATTTGGGTGGTCTCAAGCCAAGACTATACAGAAAAGGCTACAGAAAAACACTCTGTTTAATGACATAAGCAGTGTTTTTCTTGAATTGCAGGCAGTGGAAATTTTGTCTCTGATTACCAGCAGTCTAGGCTGAACACACACCAAAAAAGACTGAAGAAAACGTTAGTGGGAGGAAGACTGCAACTTGTCCACTGACATTTTGACTTTTTAGGACACTCCTAACAATGTTTGGCTGTTTGCTTTTCCACTAGGAAGCATGGGAAAGCAGAGAGCTCACGTGATTTGAACACCTCCTGTGCTTCAGCTTTCTCCTTTTTCCTTGCTCTCCTTATCTCTCAGGGTTTTTATCCACAGAAATCTTTAGGAAGGTTTATTTTTTCTACCTACAGAAGCTTTACCCATTCATGAAAGACTCATCTAGTAAGGTGACATCATCATGTTTTTATAACCTACTATTCCCTAAATCACCCTGGTCCTCAGCAGGGATTTTTTTGGCTTGATAAAGCTAGTACTAAGATGAACATGCTACCTGTGTTAAATTAGTTCCTATTTAAGGTTTCTGATTAAGTTGGGATAAGCATCAGAATAGGGTTTTTAACTGTTTCAAATGCAGGAAGATAATCACTTCCAAAGAGGTGGAAGTAAAAAGGCTCTGTATTCCTCTTCTATACATCCACACCACCCCTGCTAGGGAAGATGTCTGCAGACACCTCCACTTGGATGGCTGGAGACAGTCCCTACTAGGGCATATTTTAAGAATCTTCCAGGGCAGCATCTGTTCTAATGAAGAGCAACCAGACTTTTTTATGTCCCTGAAACATGCACTGTTTTATACAGTTTCAACATATTGGGTCTTCTCTGTGCAGACACTCACAGTCTTGTCAAACCTGGCCAAGAAACATTCTGTTTCCCAGAAATGGGGGTTTACAGCTACCAGCATAGAGCAGTGCAAAAAAACCCCCAAAGAACAGCAAAACAAACCCAAAAACCAAGAGCAAAAACTCCTCAGTGTCCTTGCTACTTTCAGCCACCAACACTTCTGTTAAAAAGCAAAGAGACAGTGCAAACATATCCATCTTAATTCTCTCCTTTTAAACCTGGTCAGAATGAGCACACTGCCAGTATCCAAAGGTGCAGACCTTGTTGCTCTAAAACTCCTAGAGCTGTATTGCTCTGGGAAAGGACAGGAACCATAAAAAGCCTTAGCTGGGAGGCAGCTTTTATGCTCATGTTCAAGCCTCTAGTAAGTTGTCCCACAAAACGTAATGAGACCTCCTGCTCAGCCAGGGCTCTGATTTCCACAGTTTGTGCCTGCAGCACTCTTATATTTTATAAGCCATATTAACTCACCTCTTGCACTGGGAGGTTGGGGCAGTGGCAACTGTCTAATAATGGAACATATTTGTTAATACTAATAGACATTTGTAAAACTACCACATGCCTTCAGCCTTCAAGTCAAAGCACAGGATGCTTGCTAGGCTTGTGAAATGTATGATGTAAAACTTGGGATGTTTTGGTTACAACATATCTCATTTATTTTTACTGTCATCACCCTCCCTGGTATATAATACCTGCTGCATGCAGAGTGAAATACTGCAGATGTTTTCAAAATAATTCGGGGCTGGAGGAGAAACCAAAAGGTCTCTTGTGCGCAAGGTCTGGTTATTTTCAATTCAAAACAAGTAGGTAACAAAGTTTCTGTGTGCTGGTATTTTAAAAGGCCTGGATTCCTCTGTGCTGACTCATGCTTGCTCTGCCCACCCAAAAACTCACCTCTGAGAACTTTGAGAGAGACTTCAGCCATTTTGATACCCTCAGGATTCAGGAATGAAGAGTGAAAAGATAAAACTAGTTTTAACTATTCATTAGTTTTTGGTACTTCAGATAATTTGTGCAATGGCTTCAGGGGTTTAATTGAATCACTTTTCCCACCTTGTCTTAATTTTAATTATGCAGCAATCATTTTTACCAACCTGTGCAAAGGAGCCATATGAAAATGTGACATATGACAATACACATTTACCTAAGCTCTAGGACTACTCTGACCTACAGGCAATTAGCTACTGCCTCCAGCACTCAAACGACCAATTAAAGAGTTAACAAAATGCCCTCCAAATCACCTACATGTTCAGGTTTTTGGACTGCCATGAACATTATACTTCAACTGATATAATTTTTGACTGACTGATTTACTAAGTCTGCATTGGCTAAAATTCTTACAGCCATGCCTGTAAAACCGAAGAATCAGATTTTATGAGGTGCTTTCATTGTCATTAAAGACAATCCCACCTTAGCCCTTTCCCTAACAAGACAATCTTGCAGCAGTCATTACAAAATGTGATCCCAGCTTGTCATCAGGGAAAAAATGGCTTGCTAGGTCAATGAGGACTGCACTAAGTTCATCTCAAGGATGTAAGACATCCGTCTGCATGGCTAGCAGCCAAGAACAAAAAAAATTAAAGAGCCACAAAGGATTGGGGTTTTTTCAAGACTTGGCTCCCAAAGTTTTACAGGTAGCCCATTCCAGAAATCCAGAGAGATTGAATCAGTCGTAATAAATGGATGCCTTTGCATCTCTTCATGATTTACAGTGTACCAGTGTACCAGTGTGCATTTCACTGCAGACAACAGATCATCAACTGCCAGAAGTGCACAACAGAAATGACCCCAAGACAGACAATTTCAAAGAAAAATGCATTCAGATGTGTGCTTGCAAGGGAATAAGAGTGATCCAGGACCCTGCTAATTATACCAGCTGAGGGAGGAGTGAAGGGTGGTAATCTGCCCAGGAAATCCTGAGCTCCGGTCCTGCCTCCAGCACTAACTCAAGTTGTGGTTTTGTAATCTCCTTTCCTCCGTTCCTCAGCTGGCAGTGGGGTTTAGCAATAGCCCCTGACATATATTACACACAGTGCCACAAGGACTGACATTCTGAGAGTGCTCTAAAACCAACAAATGGGTGACCCACCCAAATCTTACATGTTGGGTAGCCTGTCATAATGTAGAAAGGTTCTGCCTTCTGTGAGCAATGTGGCTTCATGATGGTATCTCACAGGCAGTTGGGATTTTGAGTTGCAAATCCACCATCACTATTCCATGCAAGGGAAGAGTGACTCTACAGTGATAAATGCTGATCTAAGAGATTGGTACAGACCTGAGACTTTCACACAGATCCTCAGGTAAGCTGATGCTGTTTCTCTGAACCTGACTGTTATCACAGACTTCATGCCTGCAGGAATCTTTTCTGGACTGGAACAAAACGAGAAGAGTGTTACTGGTTTTCCTTCTCTGGCCACAAAGACCCCAATTCTGCCCAGATTTACAGGTGAAGCCTCACTGGCTTTGCAGGCCCAGCAGAAGCTGCTCTCCTGAACCTGAAAGCACACTGAAAAGACAGCCCAAAAGCCACCCCAATCTCTTGGATGCCACTAGAAACTGAAGACAGAGCTAAATGATCCAGAATGGAATTTCTTTTCCACCCCCTGCACTTTCATTCCTAAGACAAGGCCCGTGGGGCATGTTGGCCAAACAGCTTCACTACACAGACATGAAGAAAGGTGAAGGGAAAGGCACCACGGAGAGAAATGAATCAGCCCAGTGACTTGGGGCTACTTGTCTTCTCTCCACCACGTGGGAAACCAGTGTCTGGCAACAGCAACCTCAGTGCTCCTGTTTTCCAAGCCAGTGGCTTCTGGGAGCCTCATGGAGGTGACACTCTGGGCCTTCCAGGGGCTGGAGAAATCAATATTGGCAATGTGAAGGACACTTAATGACAGAGTCATAAAAATGGTGTTTTATCAGTGGAGGAGACAAGAGGGAAAAGAGGCAGTTATAAATGGGCAGGTAAGAAGAACAAAAAAAAAAAAACCACAAACCATACAAAAAATATCCAACCAACCACCACCAAAATCAAAAATAAAGACAAAAACACCAAAAAAACCCCCAATAACAGCAAAACAAACCAAAAAAATGAAAACAAACCAAAAAAACCCAGCCAACCCACAAAACTCCCAATGTATTATTTGTTTGCCTGTATTTTCTGCAAAGAACAAGAGTGAAAAAAGCAACTGTTTGACACCCCAAGCTGCTTTGCTTTGAAAAATATGGAGACAAACTTAACAATGAAGAGTCGGGATTCCATAGGGTTGTTTATGTATGGAATCCAGGCAAATGCATATGATTATGTAGAAGTGTGTCTGTGTGTAATGTAGCATTAACACTCATTCTTACAGCCTTATGAAATGATATATTAAAAAGAAAGAGAGGAAGAAAGGAAAAGCAAGCTAGATTTTTTCCCCTCTTTTTACAAATATGATGCAGTTTACAGAAGCATGGTCCTTTTTTAGGAAGAATTCTAAATGCATCATTCAAATATTGTTTGAGCTGAATACATGATATACATATCATGAATACATATAATCACAGCACGGGCTTTTGTGGAAGTTCTGAAAATAGCAGTGGAAAAAGCTGACCATGAGTTTCCATCTAAGGATTTGCATTTGGTTAACATGTGTGAACCGACTCCATTCATCCCATCCTCAATGGGAACTCTCCTGCTGCTTCAAATGGCCAAGCTGAAAAGTTTGGCCCAGATGGCAGGAATTATTTTGTGGGTCTGATGTCAAGGACAGCACCTACCAGGTGAAATTATGGGAAGGAATTGGGGAACTCCATGCCGCTGAAAAATCCCTATAGGTTGTGTACCATAACAACTACTGCATCGCAAACTGCTGGCAAAACATGTGGCACATTAAGTTGTAAGTTATCTGCTGATTTTCCTAACCTTTTTCCACCAGCTCTCCCGTCGCAGGAAAGTTTAAATTCACTGAGAAGGCTCAAACTTCCGTCTCTCCATCTCCAGCCTTGCAGGACTGTAGCTTAGTTTCCGTCACTTCTCCCACTGCAGAGTGCTGGGGAAAAACAAAAAAGAGATAAATCAGAGAAAAAAAGGCAATTAGGTGGGTGAGCTTCAGAATCTTCACAGCCCCTCTCTGCTCAGCTGGGAAGAGGGGAGGTCTGTGCTGAGGGGGTCCAGAGGTCAGAGGGGACATCCCTGCCCCCTGCAAAACCTGTGGGAGCGAGGGAAGCTGGAGGATGCAGGAAGGGTGGCAGGGAGGGCTGAGTGCTCTAAGTAGCATGTTTCCTAGGAAACCTTCGACAGCAAATATCACATTAGTCCTGCCTTGTGGCCCAGCTCATGTGATGTCAAGAACAATTTCTCACAACTCAGCTCAGAAGGTTAGCAAGACTTGGTGAAATGTTCAGTGACTCTGGCCTGGCTTTCTAGCTGGGAACAAAACAAGAAACTGAGGGTGTTTACATCGTTTTGGAGCTTTGTGACAAAATCCTAACCCAATGTTTTATTATTTTTATTCAAACTTTCTGGTGGATTTCCCTCACAGGTTTGCAGAGACTCACCCAGTAGCTGTGTTTATTCTAAAGGAACTTAATTTAACAAAAGAAAGGAAAGAAAAATGGAAAAAACAGCACTCTCATGGAAAGCCTTGGAACAGTTAGATCACCGTTCAGCTTGTGCACTGATTATAAAAGCTCAGTCATAGACTTCTGGCATTACAAAACTTTGTTTACAACTATCCTTTCTAATTTCTGTCAGCTGCAGCCCGAAAATATCCATAGTCTAGCAGATTTAACAAAAAAAGACGTAAGCTCTGGCAGCCAAACTCAGATATGAGATGCACTTCAGCCTCCAGGAGGGCTCCAAGCAATTCATTGGGCTAGGACCCAACACCTTGGGATGGAACCCAACACCTTGGGGTGGGTCTGAGGGCAGAGATGCAGAGTTTTTGTTCTCAAGGCTGCACAACATTCTGAGGTTGAGTATTTGGGGGGCTGTGTGGTACCACAGACCTCCCCACAACATACCTGTTATGCACAGTTAATGTCTCCCTTCCCTGAATTCCTGCAAACAGGCCCAACTGGAAGGTGACCATGATATATTGTAGAGGAAAAGTCCCATATTGCCAGTCCTGCTGTCTCTACATTTGTGACTGCAGTGGTGTTGGACTTCTAATTTTTGAAGAAAAAAGACACTAAAACGGAAAAAAAATCTTCCTCTGGTGACACACTTCATCTCATACTTAGTGAAACATAAAGACCTCTTTAATAGAAAGTAATATATTTAAACAAATTAAAAATAGCCCCACTAATTTCTTTTTAATCATAAGCTAACTTAGGTGTTTGACCTCTTTATTTCCTTTTGCTGCTTCTCATCTTCAGTGATTTGAGCCCTCACATCTAGAGGGTTTCTTTCCCTTTTTTTTTTTTTTCTTCCTAGGGAAATAAGTGATGAACACAAAAAGAATAAGGCTTCTTGAGGTACCTGAGAAACACCAGCATTGAAATAGGCCTATAGCTCCCTTTTATCCCATTTTAGGTACAGGAGGCCTGATGGATCAGCTTTTCCTCCAGGAAAGCCAGGATTAAGGGGGTCAGGTCAGCAGTGTGAGAATGCCTCTAAGAGCAGTGTGGGAACACAGGGCTCCCTTATTAACACGTTAATGTACAGAACCTGAAGCTCCTTTAAACAAGATGGAGACACTTGAGTCCTCCCCCCTCAGCCCAAACCTGTGCCCTCAGAGCTGCCTGATCCACCAAGTGACAAATCTCCTGGAAATCTCATAAACCACAGCAAGCGCAACATTAGGATTTACTGACCACTGCAAAGCTTTCTCTGAAGATCCAAAAGCAGAGGTTTAAGCAGGACAGCAAAGACTGAGATTACAGCAGGTGAAAACCCAGAGAACCAGCCTTCATGCCGGGACATGGCACCTGCCTGTCCCCAAACCCCTCATCCCACAGCCCCAAACCCTGTCCACCCGGGAAAAGGGGGGTTGAGAAACAGCCGTTTACCAAATTATACAACATATTTGCTCAATAATAGTACTGTTAATAAAATAATTAAGATTTTAAAAGCCGTTTCCCCTCACTATCAAACCTGGTGCTCTGATCTTTCTGACCTGACAAAACCACGGTGGATTTTTCTCCCCACACTGTCTCCTGCCCTTGCACACACCTGTCATATCACCCAAACATGTAAATGTTTGGGCCTTTTTTCATGTAAATTCTATCCCAGAGCAGTAGCAGATCTTATAGCACTTTCAGCAGTGCTTCTTGTACATTAAGGACCTGAACAGAGCAAGATTTAAACCCTGGTCATGCATAAATAACCATAACACCATCACCTGAGACACCTGGATAAACATTCCCTCTTTCCTCCCGGCTTCTGACAATGAAAAGCAACAACTCACCCATGGGAGGTGCAGACAAAACCTTTGGGGTCCCTACCATGTTGTCACCTGCTACAGACTGGGATGGGAATGCAAAGAGACGGATTAATACCAATACAGACAAAAATAATATCTCAGTATCTTATAGATAAATGATTTGGAAAGAAATATCTGTTCTTATCGCGAGGAAAGATCTATAACTCACTCTTAGCCTTTCATCACCAGGAGGAAATATACTGCGACTTGCACCAATCCATTATCTGTTCTTATTTTCCTCCGTACGGGTATTTATCTCTCTGGCTCACCCTTTATCAACCCAGCCACCCGTGATCACCCAAGCGCAAGGCTCGGCGGGGCCCAAGCCTGCCCTCCCACTCGGGTGGGAGTCTCTGCTCTTCTCTGACCAGCAAGAATAAGAAGAGTACACCTTGTTTTCACACTCTCCGTGACATTTTTCCCTGCCTGCAGCTGAAACCCTGTCCTCATGCGACGTCATTGTGTCGCGATGGCATGCTGGGTGGTTAAAATCCACATGGCATTGGTCTCGGCACAGTAAATCTCAACACGAGGGGCTGGAGCTGAGCTTTCCCCCAAGCCTGTACATGTCCCAGCCCAAGGTTTTAGGTCAGGCATATTTTGAATTCCAGCTTGTTAGAGTTACTGGCTCATGCACCCGTCTCCCCTTCAGCTCCCAGAGAGGATCTAGGGCTGCTCCCAGCCCTTGCCTCAATGGTTTCCAATCTAATATTGGGATTAAGATTTGCAGGTACATTTCTCCACAAGGGCAGTAACACATTCACTCTGCATTTCCTTCCTAAAAGTGCTGAGATTCCTCTATGTATACATACATGTGCCTGGTAAAACCCCAATCTCTAAGATTCTGAGGTAAGACTGAATTTTGGCATTGATAGTCACTCATTCATGCATGGAAAAAGATAAACAGACTTCATCCTCCCCAAGTACGAAAGTAATTTTTTTTCTAATGCACATTACATGCTGCAGCCAGCAACTGGCTGCCCAGCTTGGGACATGTAGCCTTTGCAGAAGATTCCCGTATTACATCAGCTTGCACGAAAACTTCCAAGCAGGAAAGTGTCTGATTTTTAGTTTGGCACTGGAATACTACTACTACTAATAAGAAGAGTAAGCCTTTACTGCTACAGCCTGGAAAGAGTTTGCCAAAATTTAGGAGTTTGAATAAAAATAGCTGCAGGTCCACATTGGTTAGTTTCTCTCAGAAACTTTAAAAAAATAAAATATTTTTTGATAGCTTTACCCTGCACTGCCCAGCCACATTAAGCCACAGTAAACTACATTCTTATGGTTGTCATAACATTTTGCTCTGTGTTGCTTGTGACGCGAATAATCTATTAAGATACATAAGGTGCAAAGTGCTGCCTTCCTGTCTCCGAGTTCCTGCAATCTCCTGTAACAACCCCATGCAATTCCCTCTGGAGTGGTGCAGGAACAATTCCCTGCCACTGCCAGAGCTGACCAGAGGGTCTGGGACAGCAACTCTGGATGAGCTTGGCCCCAGCTATCGGGGCTGTGGGGATCAGCCTTCCTCCTGCTGCGTTCCCCCTCCTCTTCCCCATCCCAGCCTGTCATCAATCTCATTAAAATGACAGCAGACAAATGTTAGCCTTTGCAAAGATCAGATGAAATCTATGGCTTTAGGGCTGCTCAGCAAGGAGCGAGGCAGGCTACACCAGACACGGGCACCAGCAGTCACCTCCTCTGCATCAACCCGCTCAAATCACTTTGGCAGCCATCACAGTCATCTTCCACAGGCAACCTGAGTGCTCAGATAGATTTTGACAAACTTTAATGCTTCAGCCTCTCCACAGAGTTGAGGTTTTGGTATTTTTTTATAGTAGGATTACTCATTCAAAACTTTTTTTTTGGGAGTAGGGTTTTGAGGTGTGTTTGGGGTGATGCTGGAAGCCACCCCACCAGCAGCTCAGGAATGCACAGAATTGGGGTTGATTTGGGGTTAGTACACTTGTCCCTTACAAGCTCTGTAACCTGAATTCTGCTAGCCAAGGGGAAGGGAGGGAAGAAAAAAGAAAAAAAAAAGAAAAAAAAAGAAAAAAAAAAAAGATTACTCCATGGCATAAATATGCTGTATGTGCCCTTGTCTCATGCAATTTCTTTACATCGATGTGCAGGAATATTTATCCCCAGTAGAAATGTTTAACTAATCTGGTAAATGTCAAGCCATATGGTGTACATTGTAAGGATTTCATCAGGCCTTTTTAACTCTTTGTGAAAGTCTCTCTCTCTCTCTTTCCCTCTGCTTGCTTCCCCCCTCCTTTTTTTCCTTTTTTTTTTTTTTTCCTTTCCCCTCCTCTTTTTTTCCTTTGTCGCTGCCCTGCCAGAGCCCATGGGGAAGGAGATAGTGCAGGGAGTGTTATTACCCACAGTTAGATCAGGGATGTGATGTTCATGGTGTACAATAACAAGCAGTATTAACCAAAGGTGCAACTCATAAGGCGCCTTTTCGCTGGGTGAAGAATGTAATTTTTATCAGCAGTGACCTGCAGAAGAAGATCACTAATACTTTTTTTAAAAACAAACTGTCCACCCCAACAATGCACAAAATTCCCAGGGGCTACCTCATCTCTTATCGCTTCCTTTGAATAATCAAGTCTTTACAACAAATAAACTGCAGTTTTGCAGCACTTTCAAGTAAAGGAAACATTTCTGCACTGTAACTATCTGGTGTATCTACCAGAAAGATAGAGTGCAATTTACAATAAGCAATATCAAAAAAGAATAGACCGTTATGTTCGTGCCAATCCTTATTCATGGTTTTATAACAAGACATATCTGTTTTCTTCCTATAAATCTTGACTCTATTTTTAGAGTTTGCAAATAATGACTCCAGTCTTTGGCTGCCTGCCACTTCTGTGAAAAACTAGAATAGCCACAGTGCAAGACTATAATATTTTTTTTAAAAAATTGTTAAAAAGAAAGAAAAAGGGAAAAATAAATAGAGAGTAATTCTTGCTGAATTCTGTTTGTTTCCTACCAGGACAGACCTGTCCAAGAGTGTAAGGGATGCAGGTGAGCAGAATGTGTCAGGGAAAGCAGGAGCAGGATGGAATTTGGCTGAACTTCCACACCTATTTCTGAATTCTTTTGCCTGAATCAAGTTGCTTGTACCTGCATGAGCACTCTGCTGCATCACAGGCAGACACACCCAGCAAGGCGTGAGCCAGCCTGGGCTTCTCTGCTGGGCACCACTGCTGCCTTCCCCTCTTAGGGACCACCAAACCTGCTTTTAGCATCTGCTGATGACACAGCCCCTGATGGCAGGGGATTACAGAGCACTTCTCGCTGTGGTACAGCTCAGGAATGAAAAAAAACCCCACCAGGAGAAACTACCACCTTCCGCCCAGGCCTCCGGACATTTTAGAGCCATGGCAGGCTAGGGAGGGGGAGCTGCAGGTCAAGGAAAGGATAAGATCTGGGTGGCTGGAAATGGGGAGGGAGAAAGAGGAATGTAATGAAGGAGGTGGAGAGGGAAAAGCAGGGAAATGACAGCATTCAGATAAATTTAGCTCTGAATCCAAACTTCAGGGGGAGGGGTGGCGTTTCCTGCCCCAAACCTCTGAACTTTCTGAGATTCTCCCATATCGCAAGTGATTTACCTGTAAAAAGAACTGCAAAGGGGGGAAAAAAAGAGGCAGAAAATGGAAATAAACAGTTCCCTGCTCTTTAAACAATTGTTCCATCCTACTCCTCCAGGGTCAAATATTCAGGCACAAGGACACAAAAACAAAAACAAAAACAAAAAACAAAAAAAGGAGGAACGAAATAAAAGAAAATCACTTTTATAAAGCGGATCTTTACACAAGTGCATTATCCCCAGTTTCATCAGTGTAAGAACAGTATATCAGCTGTTAACACAAAGTGCCTTCCCCATATACCTGCCAGTTCCCTAACTCCAAAATATTTATTGGTACATTATTGGAAACTTAACATTGCATCATTATTAACGACATTATTAAGGCGAGTAATAATATAGCAGATACCAGTGTATTTATCTGAGCTTTTTTATGTGTAAGTGTTTTGGGAAAAAAAAAAAAAAAAAGAGAGGCAAAGCCAAGTTGTAAACACACCAAAAAAAGGAACAAGACAACAAATTATTAATTAATAATTTATCAGAAGTATCAGCCCAAGACTTTTACTGTGAAAGCCATCAGATGAATGTATCTATTAGCCATGTATATACTTTTTTTTCCTTTTTTTAATTTCTCACACTAATGTGTTTCTAATACCAGCATTTTCTGGCTATATAGACAGCTTATGCCTGAGCAACCTCTCAGCATTCAGGAAGTTGTTGACAAAGACTCCTGCAATAGCCTGTCTGATTTTGTGTTATTTCCTTTAATTGAACCAATAAGACCTGCACTCCTGCACTCCTGACCTCTGCTCAGAAGGCTAATTTGACATTAGGGTAGTCTGAAAGTAAGAAATGGGGAGTGTATTTTTAAAGCACAGAAGCATTCCTATAGTAATTGAAGATAAGGATCAATTTTAGCCCCAAACCACTCTGCTCTTAAAGAGATCTGTGGAAGGACTTTGGTGAGACAATACAGTCTTAATTTCAGAAAAGTTAAAATCACTCAGCTTTGTCTTTGTACTGAGTTTTAGGGCTTGTAATAAAGATGATGCCCATGACTTTGAGTCCTTGGTGTCTTTACAGTCACCCAGTAGGACATTCAGAATTCCCTTAGGAAAACTTACACAAGAGCATAAAATATGTCACACCAGATAAATGATTCTTTGTGGTTCGTATATTATTCTGGTCTAGTACTGAAGGCTGCGATACTTAAGCCCTGTGTAGGGCCAGGGACTGAATGAGAAAGGCTCCTCAGTTGTAAACTCACCAAAAAAAGGAATAAAACAAAGAATTATTAATTAATAATTAATCAGAAGCACCAGCCTGACATTTACTGTGAAATCATCAGCTGTCCTGAATCTGTACTCCCTAACACACAGAGAGGAAAAGAAGAAGCTGGAAACCAGTAAAGTTAACTGCACAGCCCTTCTACAGTGCTGTATACAGAAAATTCCTGTTCAGAGCCACAATAACATATTTCCCTCAGCTGCAACATTGGAATGGGGTTGGTCGTGCAGTCCCTACACAAGGACACCCACCAAGTCAGGGGGAGCACTTCAAGCAGCAGGTAAAAGACCCAACAGTTGCTGCTGTAACGTAGATTTAAAGGCTGTTCCCTCTATTTACACATGTAGATATTGTAGTGCTGCTATGCAAACAGTCCTCTGTGGACTTTTGCTTGTGGATTTTATTATAACACATTCCTGACTATGAATGGCACCTTTCCTCTGCAATATCTGCTGCCATGCCCTTTGTTTTTTACCTTCTGACTTCTCTTCTGGTTTTGCTACTTTTCTCACTGCCAGGGTTTAAGAAGTGGGAAATGAACTTTCCCTTCTCTTCTCTAAGTGATGCTCGTGGCATGAGAGCTGCAGTTGCATTGTATTCCCTGAACTTTGCAGCCACTGGAAACACGAACAGTATGTCAACTTGTTCCTGTCTTTGCGAGAGAATTCAAGGTCAAGCTGACCAGTGAACTCTTGTATTTAAACAGAGCAAGTCAGGGCTCGTGTGCAGCACCGACAGTGCCTCTAGGAGAGATGTTAACCCTGTGCTGGGCCTCCAGACAGCAGCACCCGTGTCGGGCTCTCGGAGCAGTTTGCTGCTGCTGTCAATACAGGCTGGACACGCTGCACATGTCTTGGAGCCCAAACAAGTGTCCCTTGCCGGGATGTGCGCCGCGCACGGGAGGCCCTCAAGGGGTTAATACATGCCATTCCCGAGTTCAGTGAAGGGACAGGCAGAGCCGAACAGCGGGAATTTCAGGATGTTAATAGCCTCTTCTCTTCCGATTGGCCCAGAACGAATGCAGGGTACAGTAAATTGTCCTTGTCAGCTTAGCTCACATGATGATATGCTTTATTTCTAGACATGCCTTGAATCTGTCCCTTGAATTTATGTTCAGAAAATAAACACTTCCAGACGGCAATAAAGCATTCAGTTGTAGCTGGCTGTTGCTCAGTCTCAAGCCAACCGAAGCCATTTACTTTGGAGTTTCTAGAGCTTGCAAAGCTTTGGCTCCCTCAGTTCCTACTCACGTTAGCAAGTGCCCCCCAGCCCTTGGATTTGAGAGGATGTCCAAGTGAAGCTCCAGAGAGTTTCACTTGGTTTCCACACACCATCCTGAACAATGACATCAGGCCACCTTGTGCACACACACAGACCCTCCTATATTTTATGGCAGGCAACACTGAGAGAAAAGAAAATAAAAGAATTAATAGCAGCAAGTTGCAAAATAAAGATATCAATGATTCAGGATATGAATTTCCTACCATAAAAAAAAAAAGTAAATTAAACAGCTGTTCCGTTTGTGCCTGATGTGGCTAAGGAAATAATTGGTGGCTGGCTGATTTACTGATTAGGAAGGTTGTATGCAATAATCTCCAGGTGTTTCTGAGAAAGGCCCAAATAGAGCTGCAGTGTTTGTTTGCAAACCAGTAATTTCATGGCTATCCCTTCCCTCCTCAGTTCCCCTTAATAACACCAGTTTATAACTGCATAGTTACGGTATAGGGAAGTTTGGCAAAAATCAATGGTAAATGCACATAGGAGACAACAAAAGAGCAATACAAATAGATAAAGCCTCGTTACAGCTTTAGTTTATTAGAGGTGTGTGGATATTAAAATACTTTCTTCAACCCAAAGGCAATAGAAGAAAAAATACTGGGTTATATCCACCACATTTAGGGTTGGGCAGCCAGCACTCTAATATGATACCTGGAACAAGCTGGAAGAGCCCCATGCATAGGTGGGTTTCATTTTTCTTCCAGAATTTCTGCTGAAGTCTATTCCTACTGAAAAAAGCCCCCACAGAGGAGCCCATGTGGGGCCAGAAACAGCTCGTCAGTCATCTGAATGTGCCTGATAGCGAAATCATTTGATAAGAAGGCTGGAGAACTGCAGGGGTACTGCTCTGTTCTAGATTATAAACTCATTAGGAGATAAGGATGCAAAAATAGGAATACTCCAGGTATCAGGTGGAGCTGGAGTAAATTCCCAGAGACGGCTGATTGGTGAAAACAGCTGCCTGCTGCAGGGCCAGACTGGCCAAGAAAGAGGCTAAGCACAGGTCGGGGTCTCCCAACGTAAGTGGGGAACTGGGGCGGGGGAGATGGCCAAGGGAGCTAACATGGAGATCAGCACAGAGGCTGGGGGGACACATTCACTGAGCTACCTTCCTGCAAGACACACGCTGGAAATTATCCAAACAGAGGGGGAAAACTCCTGCTGCACCATTTCTTCACTTTTTACACCCCCCAGCACCAGGCCAGATGCCTCCCATGACGCAGGGGTGCAGAAAACATCCCTGAGGCTGTTTCAACAAGGGTGTTGAAAAGGTTTTGCAGTTTCACGGGAAGCCAAAGGGCAATAACACTTAACACCCATCCCCTTTCCTTTTCTCTGGCTGTCTTGCTTTTTTCTGTTTCTCATTGGCTCTCCTTCCCATCCTTCCTTTCCTTTTCTCTTCCCTTGATCCCATTCAGGGACTCCAAAGGACTAATTCAGCACAGCATAGGCAGAGATAACTTAAAACAAAGAGGAGATTTGCAATTAGGGAGAGTTTTAAGGACTGGGAATTGTGCATGTTCTGCAGTCATCTCTTGGTGATGGAGACTTTATCTTCAGGAGACAGAGCTCCTTCAGTAGCTGCCACAGCCCCACCCTCCTGCACCAAGTGAAATTCCACATTTTAACTAAGGTGCTGCTGGATTTCAAACATATCCCTTTGCAGGAAAAAAAAAAAAAAGTTCAAAATGTACGGTGTATTTTGACTGATTATCAATGGTGTACATGCCTTTAAAATCCTTTGTTAATGAGGCATCCTCATTACCATAATCAAACACGCTTAGAAACTTGTCACAGATAAGCAAAATTCCTTACATTCTTTGCTCTGCACTTTCCTTTGGCATCTCTTCCCCATCCCCCTCTGAAGCTTCTGAAGGTTAGGGACCGGTAGTGCTGGAAATTGAAGTCCTCTGTTTACCCCCACAAGCAAAGGAACAGTCAAAGCTTCCTTGCTCTGCTGCAGAAATGACCCCGACGATGACCTGAGGAGACCACCCTCCTGAGAGAGGAGAGGTCACCCAGCCTCCACACAGGACCTGCTCGGGGCATCCTCTGCACAGACAGCCAGGGAGAGATTGCAAATCATCCAAACTGTGCCAAATTATGTGTGAAGGTTTTGTAATGCAGACTACTGTCCACCAGGGATTAAATTAAGAACATCAAACCAAACACAGAAAGAATTTAATTTTATCCTTAAATTCGACTTGCAGTGTTTTATTTAATGTTTCTTATCAGCCCTCATGTCCCAAAATATCTCACCACTAGAAAATACTTAAATAAATTGGGCAATTTGTGCAGAGGGCCATACAAATTTAGCATGAAAGACTCCTGCTTTTAATTTGTTCACACAGAACATGGACTCCGACAGCTACTCAGGCAGCCTTTCCCATTCATTCCAGAAACCATCTCTTTTCCCTGTGTTTACAGAGAACCTGTCTAAATAGCACAAAAACTTGATTTAAATGTGAGTGGTCTGACATGAATCAAGTGATTGATAATTAGAGCAAAGTTAGAAATGTACTCAGCTCAGACAGGAGAGTGTACACATCACTACATGTCAGCATCCAATGATTCCTTTTCTGAGACTGGACCATTTCATGTGGAATTACAATCCACAGCAGCATTTTTCATAAATCCGACTTCTTGTTACATAAATATACATCTTATTGCTTGGGTTTATTGGTTTGGTTTTTTTAACCTATGAAAGAAAGTTTCTGCTTTACTGTAGCCTTTAACATACAGATTTGCTTATTTTTAGATTTGAGAATGTTGTTGAGCTCTAAAAACCTGAAATAAGTCAAGTTATGAGTCCTGAGGACCACTCCAGCTCTTTTACTGCAAAACCACACAGACTTCCCTGCAGTTGCTTCCTCTGAGTTAAAAAACAAATGTCCAAAAGCCCACAAGAAAAGAAAAAAAAAAAAAAGCAAAATTTGGGGCTGGTAGATAGGACAGTGCAAAGTAAAAAGGTGAGCAAAATTCAAGGTTCTGAATATATGAAAATTTGATTACTAGACGTAATGGAGTGTTTATAATCAGACCCTAAATGTGTGAAATAGGTAGAGCAGATTAAGAAAATAGAACACTGACCATATATACATAAATAAATATATAAATATACTTTATATTAAGCAATAACATTCCAATTCTCCAACTAGTAGGGCTCTGTTAAACTCATTCAACAAATGAGCACTTTCACTTTGGAGGCTGAGTATCAGTAAATGTGTGAAGAAAAACCACTGAAAACACACGTGCTACTTTGGAAAGTGAAACAACTACATCTGCAACACGCTGTTATGCCATTAAAACTCTTGATACTCACATCATCCTCTGTATTGATCGATTATGGCTGCTCATGACCTTCTAAGGCAGTAAAATCCTGTAATTTTGGATGGCGAGGGGGGACCCAATCCTGTTGTAGAGCTCTCATCCCAAGTGTGGTTTGAGACAGAGCAGCCAAAATGCTCATGAAAGGCTACGTGGATTGGGGCTTATAATCCGACAAAGCACTTGGCTGCAACACTGCCTTTTAACAAGTCAGCATTTGCCAAGAGTTACCACACAATTTTGGGATGGCTGCAGTACCTCCAGAATTATAGGGATGACTGCAGTATCTCTGACAAGGCAGTGTGGGAACTGCAGGTTAATGGTATCTCTTAATGGTGATGGCTGTAATGTAGGTTAATGGGATCATAATTTCTTTTCCCTGGGAGAATTTGCAAATTCTTCCATTCATTGCCATTATTTTTAGCAGCAAATGAAGGATTTGATTCTGACCTGGAGATGTTTGCACCAGGAGGTTTGTTTTTAGTGAAGAGCCTGTTCAACTAACTGAAACCAAACCCAGGATGATGGTTTGAGGAGTGGTGAGGAAGGCTCAGACTGGAACCAGCACTTTTGGTGCTGCCCACATTTCGGAGAGCCCATCACTTGGGCTCATCCCACAGTGTGCCCCAACTGTGGTCCTGGTGGCGAACACTGACACAGCCCACTGAGCTGATCCCAAATCCTTTATGCCCCAAAACCCACCGTGTGGGACATGGTGGGGCTTGTAAAGGCCTTTTTGGCTGAAATTTATCAGTGATCTGGAAGCACATCTTCCCAGCCACATCCCTGTCCCTGCTTATCCCCACGCTGCTCACTCTGTCCTGCCCTTCAAGCCTTGCTGCCGAAGATGCTGGAGGGCACGGGCTGTTTGTCCGTAGGAAAACCAAACTTTGCTGAGTTATCAGAACAAGATATGCCTAGCTGTCAGCTTATCAGCCAGAGGAAGCAGGGGGGGAAGAGAGGAAAAACCTTTCTTATGCAGCACCAAGGCCCCAGCTGGGCAGCTGGAAGGGGCAGGGGGCTGATGGTTTTGCTGTAGAGAGGCATTGCCCCCTCCCAGTGCAGCAGCAGTGCTGCTTCCCAGATGGGTTTGCTGGGCCCTGGCCAGCAGGGTAGCACCACAAACACTGCTCAGAGGGAATCCTGCCCACTCTTTTATCCTTTTCCGTGTGCTTTCCTCGTGTCCCTGTGGTCTGTGCCCCTGGCAGGCAGTGGGGCTTTGCTGGGGTGTTGATGTCCCATCTCTGATGCCGCCATGACCCCCATGAGCGAGCGAGCGCTGGGTCAGGGCTTGCCGGGGCCAAGTTCAAGGGCACAGGCTGGTACAGACATATAAACAAGGGAATGGTATGTAAGCAATAAAGACATAAAGGTTAGGATCAGGGCTAGCAGTACAATAAACAGCTGTGATAACCCGGTTTGTTTATAGATAAAGAATTTACTGTAAAATCTGCAACGTGCAGGATACGTTTGTTAACGCTTTAAGGGACGTATGCTTTTAGATCCTCTTATTTCTTGTTCTGTGCACTGAGTAAACGTCACCAAACATCCTTTTTTGCTTCTACTTTCTTTTCATTCAAGCCTGGGAAACACAGGCTTATGTTAGGCTAGAAATCTTTCCCTTCAAAAGTCCCTCCAGACAAGCCAACACATTCCACAGGAGTTTAAAACTACTGCTACAAGAAATGCAGATAGCCCAGTCCTTAATAGTTAGTTTCCTAATAAAACACCCATGTTTCAGGCAAGGAATATCCCTTTACACACCATTTTTCGTAATTTACTATTAATACACATAAATACAGTAAGCACAATTTCGCCAGGACTCCTGTAATTTTGCACAGTGTCTGTTTTGCCCACTTTAACTTTTAAGATATATTTCAGAGTGTAGCCAAGCGTTTTGCAAAATTACCACGGTGCTTCTTAGGTGTCCTGTGAGGCTCCCATCAGAAGTACCATATATTGTACTGTAGCTATTGATCCAAATGGCTACATTTCTAAAGCAGAAAATGATTGTGTAGTGAAAGCAGTGCAGAGGTGCAGTAAAATGGCCTCAAGTATATAAAGACATAAAGATTAAAGTCACCCTGCAGGTTCCCTTTAACTCCTCCAAATCCACTGTGTAATGTGTTCTTTTAGGATAAATCAAAAACTTTGTACAAATTAACATGACAGGTGCCAGTGTTCATAAATAAGATCACTCCTCACCATCAGGAGGCTACAGGAAAGTTTACTTTGGTTTAAATACTTGCAAAAGCTGTTAATTAAATTCCCAGATGTCCAAAGAACATCTGAATAACTAGAAGGCAAAATAACACCCCAAAATTTGTCAGCCAGAACACGTATTCAGGATAAAAAATTGAGTCTTCAGTACACAGGATGCCCTAGAGTTTAATACCAACAATTTTCAGTTCTCTGGTTAGTCTTCGATGAAGTTTAGATGATCTTAAAAAGAAAATACATAGGTGGAGCCTGTCATGGATGCTTTCTCCTCCACAGCAACAAAGTGCCTTTTCTAAACCATGGAACACTCTTTTTAACAGCTTTGTAGCAACATATTTGTTATATAGGACTTGTAAAAGCATTTGACTGCAGGACAAATTTTTGCCCTTGCATTGCTTTCCCGTTCATTCTTGGGATACTTTTTGGTATCAGCCAGCTTCAGCACCTTTAAGCTTCCCCTAGTGACACCAAAAAGTGGGATATGTGTTTCAGGTGTCAGACACCTAAACAGCACAATCAACCTCGGACCGCGAGCAGGGCCCTTCAACTCCTCTTTAGCCTAATTAATAAATAACATCAGCTTACCAATAAGCTGTATAATTTAACGCCTGCCCTGAGCCAGGTTCTTTCTTTGTCCTGTTTCTGCTTCCCTCCTGCTCAGCAGATAAGCACTCAAGGTGAAATATTTCCCCCAGTCAAGCTGATGGTTGAATTCTCCAGGATTATAAGGGAACTGGTAGATCCTAAACAGATTAATCTTTGAAGATGGGAACCTTTCAGTCCCTGGCTCCTAGCTGCTCCTGTACACAAATAAGGTATTTTCAAGAGCTTGTACTTCAGGAGCTCTGTCACTGAAATAATCAGTTGATCAAAACATCCTTATAAGTCAAATTCTGGCCCTCTCTAGCTCTGGTCAAAAGACAGATGGATGAAAAGGCATTGCTAATGCAAACCCCTATCACGTCTGGGGCCTTTCCCCTGCACAATTATCCCGCCTGGATTATTCCTCCAGGACTGTGACTGATTTACACACTACAGAAGTGTATCTCATCTGGGAAACGAGTGCAGCTTTTTAATTATTCTCTGCGCCACTGTATCACCCGCCGGGTTTTGGTCAGAGCTGCTGTGCTTGGTGCTGCATGTTGCAGGGGGACAGGATGAGGCCCATCCAAATTGCTTCCCTCCACCTTGGAAGCTGGGAACAGAGGTAACACGAGGCTGTAGTGAGATGGCTGCAGTTCAAATAAGGAGCAGTTGTAGCATCCTACCTGCCTCCTGTCTTCAAAGACTCAGAGGAGTCACTCTCCCAAGGGAGTTGGAAGGAGAAAGACTGGTGTGTTGTGGGGAGCTGCACAGTCAAAGCCTGATGGTGCTGGCCAAAATTATTACTTGAAAACATAAATAAAAGGATGGCATTTTAGGAAGGGCTCTGACAAGGACAGCAAGGGTTTTATGTGGAGTGTGATAGCACAGAGGCAGCAGATGGAGGTGAGAGGAGACAGCAGAGGCTGTGACAGATTCAGTTGCTCTGGATCCAGAGCTGGGCTGGGGAGGGGAAATCTCTCTGCCTGCCGGGGTGGAAAGAAACTTCGGTCTAGGGTAATGTGGAGGCACAGCGTGGGCCATGTGCTTCCAAACACCCTTCCACAACACAACCATCCATTACAGGAACGGTGAGCGGCGGGAACAAGGAGTTAGTCTGCAACAGGGTTGGTCCATACAACTGCATAGAATCACAGGATGGTTTGGGTTGGAAGAGACCTTAATACTCATCCAGTTCCACCCCCTGCCATGGGCAGGTCCACCTTCCACGAGAGACCAGGCTTCTCAGAGCTCCATCCAGCCTGGCCTTGAACACTTGGAGGGATGGGGCATCAACAGCTTCTCTAGGCAACCTGTGCCAGGGCATCACAACCTTCACAGTAAAAAAGTTTTTCCTAATATCTGATCTAAACCTACTCTCTCCTTGTTTAGAGCCATTCCCTCTTGTCCTGTCACTACAGTGTTCTCATAAAAAAATTTCTTTCTCCTTGTTTCTTCCCTTCAGGTACTGAAAGGCTGCAATTAGGTCACCTCTAAGCTTAAACATCTTCACTCCCATCAAGGAAACAACAACAGCAACAACAACAACAACAACAAAGTCCTGCAAAGTTAACTCTAATTCATTTCCCAAGGCTCCAGTCACTATTGATGGATCTGCCTTGTGGAGGAAGCTGTTTGAAGTGGGGCAGCATATCTGTGTCCTTCCCACCTGGCCACTCATGCCCCAGTATCCTTGGACTGTGTGAGAACAAGCACAGAGGACTCAGACAGGTTGGACAAGATGCCTCCAGGTCTGAGCTCCAGCAGCTGCTTTTATCCTGTGCATCTATCTGAGAAAGACACTGCTGGAGGGGACCCTCACTGGCCACAAGAGGCATCATTAGAGCTGTGAGCTGGCCTTCAAACCACTGGGTTTGCACTCAGAAGAAATGAAGAACTGTAAGAAGGAAGCAAAAAAAAGAATAAACACCTGGCTCTGGTCTGCTCAGACAGGTAAAGTATGGAGGGGTCACACATTTGTTGGGTGTTGCCCTGCATTTCCCTTTTGAAACTGGCAGCCCCAGCTATTACATGACAATTATCTGCGAATTCAGATTTACGAGATTCCTCGCCTGGCCAATAAAACCAAGAGGGAAATATAGAGATGTCCATAAATGACATATTTTCATGCTTTGTGCAACCCATCCCTGCGAAGCACTTTTGAGCAGCTAAGCAATTTACATCTAATAGCAAAGTGTTTTTTAATCAGTCAGATCAATTTGTGAAGAATTGGTACATTAGGTATAGCCATATAGCAGAGATCCTTATAGCAAAGGTTTAGAAGTAATTGCTCCCTGACCCACTGAACACTGTATTACTATAGAAGTTTGTATTCTATTAAGAGTTAATAAGTGACCAAAATCTAGACTAATACACTGTCAGGGTTCATTATCATTACAGGTTCTTGCTATTTTTCCAGTGCCTTTTGCTCTGCCGTTCTTGCTACGTATGGAAAACCTATATCAAGATGGTTGTCATGGCAATGGAAAGATTTGCATGTGTCTTATCTATCTATTTAAATACCTTCTTATGGTTTATAACTACCATAATACATCCCTCCAGCCCTGCTCATTGCTAATTTAGAGCCAGCCCAGTGTGTCTGAGGTCAGCGATACCATCGGAAGCATGTTGTCTAGACAACTCCAGAGCCACTGTCCATGGGATAATTGTTTTATGCAAATAAAAAAAAATACAATGGTGACACTCTCACCCATGTCTTGCGCAAGCCGCCTGTGCCAGGGCTGGACTAAGTCTGTCATCACCTGCCCAGAAAGGGCATTTTCTGCCACATCCTCCAGCTACGGTGTCACTGGTTTGATGGTCTTTTTGGATACCAGTTTCTTTTGGTCAGGCCTGGAGCTGCTTTGAGATGAGGCTGGTGCTGTAAATGAGACACTGTAAAAATCTGCTCTGAGTGCACATGTGCCATTTTATAGAATTGAAGAAAACCTGCCAAATCCAACCCCCTCATCAAAATTACTCATTTTTAGAAGGGTGAATGAAAGCTTCCTTTGCACCCAGGTCATAAGCCAATAAGCTGTTGAGTTGGTACCAAGGGTCTTTTGGGAGGGTATTACATTTTAAAAACAACTTGATGAAGATTCCAATGGGTTGGACTAAAACGATCTAAACTTTCTATCTAACACAAATCTAAGTTCTTTCTTTCCCCATGTCTTTGTACCTCTGATATTTCCATCAAAACACACTGGCCTGAGAGTGCTTTTTAGGAAGATCATGTGGAAGCCGTGGAAGTATTTTGCAGACAGAGCAGAAACCGCTGGCCATCGACAGAGAGAGCAATACCTGCATCACTCTGCTCCCCTCTTTTATCTTTTTCTCCTTCAGGAGTTCACACTTTGCTGCTGCATCCAAATGGCTGCAAAGGTAAGTATGGCTATTACTGCATAAATCCATAATGCACACAAGGCAGTATGAAAACACTGAGAGAGGCAACAACAGCCACCACCATGAAAGGCTATCTCTGAAATCCAAAACCCTGGACTCTTCATTCCTCTTTGATCTCCCTGGCTCAGGATTGTGGTTTTTCAGGACTCCACAGATTAAAACTACTTTTTCAAGTACTCCAAGATCCACTAATGATTTATTTTCTGTCAAATTGTACACTGTTGCTACCAGAGATTATTAATAATAATACTATTGGAAATGTTTAATAATCCGATAATTGACTGATTTGTTGCCACTATTTGCATCGCTTGACCACGCTTACAGATTAGAAATGTATTTTTCCTCGAGATAATTGACATTTGTATTCACAGTGTGAGGAAATGCCACCTATTCCTGCAACAGTAAATCAGGAACCATTTACCCTGCCAATACAGTTAGGCAATGTTTACGTGCAGGGCTACATTCATTGTTTGACTAATCCGTGAGGGGTAGATTTTCTATTGCATTTCAATAGCTCATCTACTTCAGACTGTTGTGAACTTTCTAAAGATGTGTTTTCACTGATAATAGCAGATCTTGGAGTGCAGTAATCTGGAATTGAAGTTTCAGTGACAGATTTACTCAACGAGCGTTTTGCATGAGGCATTGCTGCAAACATTATTTTATATCTGCCCGTGCATAAATATATTATACATACATATGGAGCTGACAAAAGCTTCGAAAGATAATTTCTGCAATTTAGCCAACTAAGGATTTCAAGTCAAGCATCAGTTTCCGGGTGTTTTTCATAATGGATTTCACAGCAGATGACCTGACAGCTAATCTCATGATCTGAGCTGCACATATCCAAACAAACGGCCGCCAGGCCCTCAAAGGGTCCCCTGCTTTCACATGCCACGGCTGCGAGCCCACGCCGCTCATGTCCAGAGGTCCAGACTGACCTCCTCACCCCCTGTCTGGGAAACATTCCTCCTCCCGGCGGCTCATTCTTGCCGACAAACAGAGCAGGACCAGTGGGCACTCGCTGAAAAGGGACAAGAGAGGGGCCATGAATGGAGCGTGTCTGGTACAACAATGCCAGACAATGTCTGTGAATGGGGTTGCAAACCGTGCTCCTGTTAGAGGGCTTGCCAGTAGCTGCCCTGCCCCCTCTCCTCCTCCTCTGCTCCCCTTTCACAAACGCATCAGACCCAAAACCATGCCACATAGGTGGAAAAAGTCAGTAGGTGCTGTGTTTCAGGAGGGCAGCCCAATGACTACATAATTTTTCCATGTGCCACCTGCCCTATGTGCCACTAAAACTGGTGGCAAGGACAAAAACCAAGCAAAAATTAGACTGCAAGTGCAGCTCCTGCTTCTGAGTGAGTGCAAAAGCACCAGTGTCACACTCTGGGATGGGCCATTGGCCTCCAGTTTTGGCTTTTTTGGAAGCACAAGACCAGGTATCACTAATTGGGTGGGGGGCGGGGGGTAGTGTCAGACCTGGCTAGATTTCTCTTTGGTTCAAGTCGTGGGTTTTGGAGAAAAAAAAGAAACCATTTATCCATATTGTGACATGCTTCTCCCATCTAATTCATAGCAAAGGCAATGGCTTAACAGAGAACATAAGATAAAAGCAGAACACGTTAAGACATTTTAGAGGATACACTTAAACTCATCTCACTTATGCTCAACCAAATCCAGGGTAACTTTTCTAAAACCAGGGGAGAGTGTCCAAATTTTACTGATGAGGGCCAGTATCCAGCCCAAAGTGCTAAAGGAGTTTGGAAAGTACTTGGGCCTAAATACTGTCATTTTTGCCCTGAAAACATATAAAGTTTAATTGGAAATAATGAATTAAAATATATTTTTTATTTCTAGTACTTGTTCAAAATGCTGATTGTGAGTGACCATTATGTCTACAGCATGAGCCTTTGGTACTAGTGCCTTACCCTCTAGTCCACAGTGTCTCAAAAATGAAATAAAGGAAATAATGGAGTCACACAGCAAGTAACATATAAAAACCTCTTCCCAAGAGGCTCCACGAACCTCAGAAAGGCCATTCTGGGTGTTGAATCAAAAGCTGGGGAGCTACAGTTGGGAAACCCACAATATACTCCTCAGTAATTTGGGATTTCTCCTCTTGGGAATGCACCAGTAACTCTAGCTCTACATCTGCAAATGCCCTTTGGGAAGGGAGCAATTGGGTCAAGGCTGAGACTGGGAATCTTAGTAATACACAAAAAAAACCTTCAAAGACTGTGAGTTTTCAGGATCAAAGACACCCCGTCTGACTGATGTGTCCATCTATGTTTCTCTGTCTGCACAGCTCTGCATGGGTCTATCTGCAAAATAAAACTTCCGGCCCATATTTTAGATCATTTCCCAAAAGCATATTTGAGATATGAATGTCCAGACTGACCTGTCCAGACCTCTATCAGCAGCTAATTTAAGCCAGCTAAAAAACCCGTGGGTGGTCACAGCAGGGTGAGAGGCACCAGCACCATCTGCAAGAGCAACCTCAGGAGCAAGTTTGTTCTATGTGGGCCAAGCTGTAGAAGGGACCTACTAAAGTCTCTCCTGGTGTAAACGGGGCTCCCAGAGTCAACACAAAAGCCAGTTTAGTGGGAAGGCAGCCTGACAGCTTAGGGAAAAAACAATCAAACAGCAGCCCCAGCTGCTTCACGCAAAGCAAACAGACAGGAAAACCCCACACAACTGGCCATGGGGCGAGCCCTGGCCACAGAGTCCCCGTGGGGCTGGTGCCACCACAGCCCCTCCCTGGGCACTGTCGGGAGCTGCCGCGTCCGGCTGAGCCCCTGTGCCGGAGCGTCCCCCGGGAGGGTGGGCAGCTGGGGGTGAGATAAAGCAGACTCCAGGCTGTTTTATCTTATGCAGGGGGCTGGCCCCAGGAGCAGGAAAGCGTAAAGGTGGTTTAAAAACCGCAGCTTTTTTTGTTGTTGTTGGGCTGTGGAGGTTTCCCCCCTCCCCTTCCCGAACATCTGGGCCTCTCCTGGAGCGTGTGCTGTGGGCAGAGCAGACCCTCTGGCCCTGAACCTGCAATGCCCAGAGGAGAGCCAGAGCTTATGTGACAGATAAAAGCAACGGAGTGTGGGGAAGCGGGAGGTTAAAACAATAAGGAGACATTTTTATTTAAAATGCATGCTCCTATCTGTTTATTATAAATATTTTAGTTGTTCAGAGGGATTTTAAACACCCACGGGAGCTTGATTTGCAGTTAAATTCAGTGAGATTTAGGTGCATCAATCCGGGAATGTACCAGTCTGGACAGAACTCACACAGCTCTTCCTTTAGGTTTGGAGACAACAGCCACAAAAGCAAAGGTGACCTCCAAGGCTTAACATACCAGGGACAAAGTGACCTCCCTTCTCCCCTGCAAACTTGGCCCTAGCCGGCTGCTTCCCCCTGCCCTGGAGGCAAGACAGGGACTGAGGGAGGGGAAGAGCCTTCCCCTTCTCCCTGGGCTCATAACCAGCTAAGTTTTTGTCTCGTTATGCCTTTTAACACAAGTAAATCCAAATAACTGGGCAGTAATGAATTATAAATGGAACAAAAATGAATATACTATTAATACTACTCCCAGAAGGGGATAAAAGGGATCAGCAGCTTTATCCCATGGTGCAGCTGAGAACTGACAGGCAGGCTGGGCTGACATTCAGAGGCCACTCTGTTTTCATGAGGGAAGATAAAATCCCTGGTGAAAACGAGGCGATATTTCCCCCACCCCTGCAGCCCCGCACTCCAGAGCCCCATCTGCAATCCCGCTCAATCCCATACACTGTGGCTCCTTCCCCTAAAGCAACTGCTCCAGAGAGGCACAATCCTAAAATGGATGCAGGGGGGATGCTCACGTGGCGGCCAACCGAGCCCTCCCTCTGCTCCTCGGGTGAAATACGCTCGTATAAAAGAGGAAGTAAACAAAATTCAGTGCTTAACAATCTCCAGGGCTTTCGGTGCTCTGGCAGCCTTATTCTGAGGAGGAGGGAAAGCAAAGGGGGAAACATGGACTGTCGTGGTGCTGACCTTCCCTCAGCCAGGTGCCATGGGGCACCCACGCCTCCGATAAGGCCCGGGCATGGCAGGCACTGCTGGTCTGTGGGAATGATGGGAGATAAGAGCAGTGTTCTCTGAATTACTTTCTACAAGCAGGTTTGAGAGAAGGGGAAGGGGTGCAGCTGCATGGCGAAGCCATCCCTGCCTCCTCTCTCCCTGGAGTGGATAAGGGGATCCCACCCAGATCCAGAAAGCTGCTAAGCGTCTCTCTAATCCTCAAGCACTGGGCAAAGCCAACGGGACACACACTTAAACTCCTTTAAATGCTTTAAAGTGCGGATAAACTCCAGCAAGTGCAGAAATTTGGGTGTTTTCAATCCGAGGTACAGTAAGCACTTCCATTTTTTCACATGTTCAGCTCCAGACCCGCTCTGGCCCACTCCAGACCCTCTCTGCCTGTGAAGGGCAGAGGCTCCAGGGCTAATTCCTGTGCCCTGTGCAGCCCAGTGGTCACAGGACCTCTGGCACCAACCCAAGGGTTCATCTCAACTGCAGCAACAGAAGACAGAAGAAACTTTGGAGATGGTCTGCAGTGGAGTTTCCTTGGTCATCAATTTCTATGCTAATTTTGGCAAATTTCCACTTTTTTTTCACTATGCAATTCTCTCCCTCTTGCTGTGAGAAAAGCCTGCTGAAACTGTCAAGTGAAAACTGCACAGAGCAAGGGAGCTCGGCAAACCAGGAGAAATAGTTTCCTTTTCTCTACCCTCCTACAGTGGCAGTAATAGCTGGTGCCCAGAGGCAGTGGCAGGGCTTAGTCCTGCTGCGTTCAGCCAGCACAAAACCTTACCTTGACATGGGTGGGACCAGGACACAGCAGCACGTGCACTTCAAAGGTTTGGAAAGCAGGGCAAAGTTGTTTTCAACAGTGACTTAGCTAATTTGGGCAGAAAAGGAGGTGCTTCCTTTTTGCAAGTGTTTAACTGGAAGTGCTTCAAAGCGGACAGGTTTTCTTCTCAATGGGAGCACTTGGGCTGAACTCAGCCCCTTCAATCCACTGCCCTCAACTTCTTTCACTTTGCACAATCATTTCTAGCACAAATTAATCACTCCCAGGTTGGTCCTTCTCTCTGTTGCCTTCCCCCTGCCCCATGGCAGTCGTGTCCTGCTCCGTGTCTCTCAGGAAATACTGAGATAAATATTTGGATCATTGATAGTGTTTCAAGAAGAGTTAAAAAAAAGAAAAAGAAACCTCCAGCCACCTCACATGAAGAGGATGCAATACTTCGCAGAGCCCTTGGTGACACTAACACTTTACTATTGCGCTTATGTCACTCTTTGCCCTCACCAGAATTAGATCATTTGAAATAAATTGCCATTCCTTCACCAATACTTTGGAAACAGCACCAGTCTGTGCCTTCACTCACAACCCACAGTTTATCTGAGAACTGGCAGATTATTTAACAGCTACCATCAGGTCTGGGGATGCAGGCAGCACTCAACCAAACTAATGGAGGGATAAAAGCAGCCAACATAGCTCCTTTCACTGCCCAGTGATCAAGAAATACAAAGTTCACCTTCAGCATCTAAGGTACAAATTTAAAAAAAAAAAAAAATCAAACCTCTTCAGCAGGTGCATAAATTATTTTCACGTCTGACCTTACCCTGTTGAGCCTTTCTTGACACAGAAAGCCATCCCTGACCACCAGGATTTGCTCACTTAAGCATGTTTTGCTCAGCCTTTGAGCATCTGCATGTGGGTGGCAGTGAGCAGCCGCTCTTCTTGCAGGGGGTGCAGCAGGGCTCCTGGTGCAGGTGCACAGTGTGAGCCCAGCCAAAACAAAGTACCTGTCCGTGACCCCTGAGGGGGGCCTTGCTCCTGAGCTCCCCTGCCCTCCCGGGGACAGGGACACCTGCACGGCAGAGGGACACTGCTCCCAACCGCCACACGCGGTGTCACAGTGGGAGATCTTTGGAGCCAGGTGATTAATGGGGTTGGGATTTAGTCCCTGTTCCCATAGGGGAAGTGCAGGCCTCAGAGAGTACCAGGAGGAGAGCGAGCTCTGGGCCCTGGGGCTGGCAGCAGTGACAAACTGTCCTCCAGCTGCTGCCTGTGACCTGATGTCCCCAGCTTGCCAGCCCCACTTCCCCCAGGCCATTTGTCCTGGGATGGAGAGGTATCCCAGGCACCAGCATCAGCTCGCCATCCCATAGCCAGGGTACCACTGTATCCACAGAGGCTGGCCCCACTATTGTCACCATGGAAATGCCCAGCGGTGCTCAGGTGATGCTCAAGTACTCAGGGATTGGCAAGGGGACTGTCCCACGCCAACCCCACAGAGGTGAGAGCATGACCCCACCCCTGAAAAAACCAAAAAAACCCAACAAAGCATCACAGCAGAAACACCACACATCTCTTCATCCTTCCTACTGTGCAGTGTGGTCTTCCAGCAAGACTGGCAACATTTCCCAAAGAAACCGCAAGAAGAGAAAAAATGTGGCGTTTCATGACACATGGAGTGGTACCCATGAAACTTTGTCCCAGCTGCACTGGCCAGCTCCAGCTCACAACCAACACAGGCCTTACAAGATGAACACAGCCCTCAGGTCTGAGTAAGTAAAAAGCTTAAAAACTGACTTTCTCCAAAGGATATGAAATGTTAATTGTTGTCACTGTTGGTCTCAACCACAAGGTTTTGCACAGAAAAAGGGCTCGTTTCCACCATGCCAGAGTGTCCCAGAATTCATGTTAGGATATGGACATGCCTATGCACTGATGGATTTATATTTACTGTTTTATGGGATGTGCACCCAACCTCAGTCATCAGCCTATGTTCACTCAGGTCATGGAAGAGCGAGTCAAAAATCAGTAGAAAGAAAATAATTTCTGAATGATACTTCTATTGTATCCCTAAGAAGCCATCTGTACATTGGGCTCTGTCAGCAGCACAATGTGGCATTGCATCTCCATTGCCCTGACCACAGGGAGCAGGGGAATATTCCAGTAATTATAGCAAATCCCCAGGTGAACCATCCAGAATAACCAATTTTAATAGCGTGTCACTGTTCTGTCTCATAAAGTAGCAGTGAATGGGCTGTAAGAGGTGCAGTGGGGAGATCTGCTCATACCAGGCCCTGCCTCGTGAGGGATTTAATCATCAGCACCTCCACACCCATCTCTTGGTGCCCACCACCACCATCCCAATCCTAGCCTTGCTGCCTGAGCTTGCTGCTTGAGCTCGACTGCCTCCTCTTCAGTAATCTGCCGTGCTTTAGAGGAAAGCAGCATTACTCCAAAACAGAGTATAAAATGTTGAATTTAAGGCACTACAACTTTGCTCTCTGTTTTAATGGTTAAAAGTTTGCCTTTGCTTAAAAAATAAAATCTCATACCTCCTGCCTATAGCCCTCCAAAACCTACAAAACTTGGAGTAGAGAAGGAAGTTCAGTTTTCTTCCCTCTCTCCACCCAAACGTCTTCTACTGACTGTAAAACCTGTAGGGACATCCTTGTGAAATCCAAATTCCTGGAACAAACTTCAAAGCATTGAAAGCTAACATTAGCATTTTTCATAATGTTACAATGATTGCATTGTGCTATAAAACCTTACAAATTATTTTAAAGGGCTTTTTTTGGCCTTAATATTACAGACTAGGCAGATAATCTGTGTGATTTCAAGGCTGCAGCTGCAAATGCTGAGCTGACCGGCTGAACTACATTGCTGCAATGGCACCTATGTTGGGATCATTTCTGTGACAAGTAGCCTATAGCCATACACATTCCTGACAAATGTCACCTTGCGGGGATCCAGTGGCAGGTTTAAATAAAAAACCACCAAACTTAAAGCGTATCATGTTTACAGTGATGTAAAAAATCGCTTTCCACAGATTGACTAAATAACTGCTCTAAAAGTCAGCCTAGAAGCAAATTAGTCCCCAAATCCAAGAATCCATGGTATAGACACCTACAATTCCTAAAAATGGTTAGAGTTCAATGTTGATGAGAGCACACATAGGATTTCTGCACACAAAAATAATACACCTCCAAAACAACCCCTCCTAAACACTAAACCTCAACATTAATTTTTTCAAAGACTGGAAATACTGGGCATTTTTAATGCTTTTATTGTGCAGTGTGATATTTACCCAATTATGTGACTAATGAAAAATAGTTTAGCTAAAAAAAGGAGCTGGTACAGCCTCTGCACTCAGAACTTTTATTACCTACAGAGAGGGTTTAATTACAAAGGTCTTGTCCACAAGGTCAGGAAGAAGAAAACTAAAGGGAGTCTGATCCTAATTTACTGTGACTCCCTTTCCCCACTCCCATACTGTTGAAGGTGGTTTTCTATTGTAACATAATTTATATTCACTTTGAAGATACTTCACGGGGTATGGGGAGATGTGGGCTCTGCTGAGGATGACATGAGCGAATTCTGACTACAAGGATTCAGTCTAGGATAAAGGAGCCACGTTATCAACTGCAATCAGATCCGGAATGCTGCCCTGTACCTTGCTGGCTTTTTCGAGGGCAGGTTGAAACACCAAAGCACAGCTTTGGTCAAGGAAGAGGGTCCAACACCTCCTGGGTGGCCCTTGGCCAACACAGTGCTCCCACAGACACACTTCAACACAGGTCTTGTTTTGAAAAAGTGACTGCAAGGCAGGTGTTGCATTTTTCTGTGGGACTGAGGAGTCAGGAAGGAGAAATTCTCCAAAGCAAAATAATCAGAGAGGGAAAAAACCTTTAAAGAGGAAACAGGCTGTGGCTACAGGAAAGAATATTTCTTTGAAAACACCTCAGGAAGTCATGTTACTTTAAATTTTTCAGCTGCCGCCCTCTGAAGAAGCACACGTTCCACTTTATCATACCAAGGAAAGAGAAAACGGAGCACCATAAATCGAAGTTGTGCTTACAGAGAAGGTGCTGTTTATCTGTCTGATATTTAGACTGACCTTTGCTGGGTTGTGGAGTTTGTCTGTCTGCAAATCCTCAAATCTCAAACAGAGAACACTGCCGAGAACCAACTGACCTGCGGGGGGATGAAATATTATCTCCTCCTCTGTATACAACTTTTTCCCCGGGAGCCTCACCAGCGCCAGGGCTTTATCTCCAGCCTCTGGCAGGGTTGGGGGGCTGCAGGGCACCCCTTGTGCCAGCACCACAGTCTGGTTCGTGCTTGGGCTCCTCACTCTCATCTGTTTCATCAGCAGACACAAAACCTGCCAGAACCTCACCCCAGTCCCCATTTGTCCCTTCTGATTTCCCAGTCCCATCGTCCATTTCTGCTCCTGCCACTCACACATGGTGGCAAAACCTGGGCAAAGTCCCACGAGGAGAATCTCAGAAGCAAACACGCGCAGCTCCCATCCCAGGCTGCACTTTGTTTTCCCAGTGTTGCTTCATTCCCTCCTTAAAACACTGGAGTGGCTTCTTTTAAATCATCCCTTGGAAGACGATCATGCAACAGAGATGGCATCGGCGCTACTTTTGTTATCCCGAGGAAAATGTATTGCTGTGTTTTTGCCAACCATCTCTGTTGCCAGTGCTTAAGATTCAGTGCTGGAGCTTGTGCCTTCCCCTTGCTTAGCCTTCCAAAGCCTTTTGCAAACATTTAAATAAACAGCCCTAGGAAGTAAGTATTAATAAATACATTTTACAGAGGCTGATTTAGTCCAGCCAGTAGGAGTTATGCACACACGAATTAGTAGCAGACTCAGAAAAGCAGTCCCTGTGCCTCGAGTCCAAGTGCTGCCGGACAAAAGCTGGCTGCAGTCATTTCCCAAGCGTCCCAGAAAAATAAACTCTCCTTTCACCAGCCAGTCCCCTTGCAAACTTCTTTCAAGAGCCTGAGTTTCCATGAAATAGTGAGGTTCATCAAACTGGGCTGAAATCAACCTCACCCTAATTTCCACCCAGCCCTCCAGGAAGCCCTTTCCAGTGAAACGCCTCTGGTCCTTCCCTCCAGCCACAGGAGGAATCCCCTAATGAGTTAATGCTAAACGAAGCAACAGGCAAGATTTGTGAATGAACAGGCCAGAGGACTGTCAGGCCAATCTTCTCACAATGATGGCTTATTCACAAAAACTGGGCTTTGAACAACCTAATTAGGACTAGGAATACATCATCTGGACAGTACTGAGAAAAGTGAAATATGTTGCAATTGCCAACGCTCTTTCTATTGTTTCCAGTATCAGCTGAGCAGCCAAGGAAACCTCCTTCCTTGAGCAGGAAAAGGGCACAGCAGGCTCTGAGTGCCTCTGCTTGTACAATCTGAGGACACTCCAGTGAAAACTCCAGGCTTTGGAGCAGCAGCCAGGTCCTTCCCTGTGTTACAAACCAGCCTACATGTGACAAGGTCTGAGCCAGCTCTGGTGATGGCCACAGTGATCACACCACTGCCCAGAGTTAAAGCCCAGGACTGAAACTCAGCCTTAAATCCCCCTCTGAGGGTGCATTTGGGGGCACAGCACCTGCAGGCAGCAGCGACCCAACCATCCTTCAGTTCTTGCTGGCATGCCTCCATCCCAAGGGCACCACGGGGCTCTGAGAGCCCTGCTGTGGGGAGATATGGGAGTGATTTCATCCACCTCCGCAGCATTCAAGGAGCTGAGCACCTATCCTTCCCCACAGAGGCTTTCCTAACCCACATCTCCACCGGTGGCCTCGCTGCTGCCAGCTAAAAGGCAACATGGCAAGGCCCAGGCGTGAGCTGGAAGAGTTAATCCTCCAGCATTTAAGCACAGATGGAGCCAGGGAAGACTTTCCTTCTTTAAAAGTACAACTGTTGTTCGGTTTCCCTCAGGTACAGATTCATTAGCTCTTGACTGACTCTCCTGGCTTGCTGACTACTTGTGGAAAAAGCCATTTACCCTGGTGAATGTCAAGGTTAGTTCAAACCGTCCTTGTCATCAGTCTCTCTGGCAGAAGGTCAGGGAGAAGCTTTCCTCAAATGGGCAGCATCAAACAAAGCAGAGGCTGACTTAACTCACCTAGGGAAAGGAGACCTTCCCTGCTAGGCAATAAACATTCCCCTGGGTGAAGAGGACAGGAGATTAACCCCTCTCTCTCTCCCCAGCTCCTCTGGGGCTGCCTTCAGGTAGCTACCTCCATGCCCACGGGGCTGATCACATCCTCACCTCCCCTTGTGGGCAAAAACCACCTGGGCACACCAAACCTTCCGGGGAAGACTCAGCCTCCAAAGACCTTATCGCAACAACAGCTTATGTCCCTTTTCTTTAATTATTTTTATTTCTTTGGACTTTTCATTTAATTCTTACACCTCCAGGACTAGAAGTCTCCTCACTAGGGTCATATGGGAAGCATTACAGCACATCACTAAATGATAACCACCCTTTTAATACCTGTTAGCTTGGATTCCTACAGAACATGATGTGATGTCTTCAAGGTGGTGGGAAGCCCCTCCATATATGCAAAGAGAGGCACATATGGTACTTAATGAAAAAGAAAGGAAAAAGGAAAAAAAAAAGTCCTGCCAAGCCTCTGTACCCTTTTGTGTGCTGTGAGTGAGCTGGCTCAAAGGATAATTAACATTAAAAGGAAATATTTTTGGAGGTAACACTTTTGATAAGAATACCATGGGTAAATTACAGGAAAGGCTCTCTGGCACCTGGAATGGGTTTCATCCACAGGGCTTTAGCATAAGAAAATGAACGGGAGAACAAGAGAGGAAACTTTTGGTACTCCTTTCATGCTCTCCATTCACATGGGAAGAATTAGAGGAATTTTTCAGCAGGAGGGAATGGTGGTAAATTATAAACGGCCTCATCACAGAAAAATACTGAGGTTTTGAACACTCAATCTTGCAGCACTGCCTGCTTGTTCCTAGGGTTTCACTCTCAGCCTTACCCTTTCCTAGGCCAGAACATGTGGGCCAGCTTTGAGGCCATCCAGAGAGCCACCTCTGCCACCCATCTGAGGGGGCTGGGACCAAAGGGAAGCAGAAAGAATGGACATGTCCTTGTTGCAAAAGTGCAAGGCAGAGCGCACGCATGGCAAACTGATGCTGTGAGGAAGAATAAAGATTAAGGAAATAAAGTGTTTGCTGTCTTACAGCATTTCTCAGCTGAGAGACTGAGAGCCTCCTGTAAAAGGCTCATTAGGAATCTTAACCCAGAAGGAAAAAGTGCTGCAATTATGCAGCTTCAACTAAAAATCTTTTCGGAGATTGTAGCAACTTCTGAATTCTCTCGTTCACCTGTAAGGCATTGGAGAAGCTTGTCCTGAGAGTTCTGGTGCAGAAGAGCTCTCCTGTAAAGCAATACTCACCTACAGTCAATTAGACATTAGCCGGTGCTTTGAAGTTTAGAGTCTCTGAGATTCTTCAAAGAAGGTCTATTTTGAACCAGTATTTCAGCCAGGGTCAAACACGGCACCCAGACCTCACTTCAGACTTCTCTGCCCTCGCGACAACAAACATGGTTTGTGGTGTTTCTAATTTGTGGAGGTTTCTGAGAGATGAGCAGATCAAAAATGTAAATGGCTTCAGCCCTCAGGTCAAGCAGGCAATCTGTGCCAGCGTGTGAAGGAAATGAGTATGACAGTTCACAAAACGTTGCTTCCAGGAATAAGAGCTCTCGGTTTCCTAATAAGCTAATGGTGGGCTGAAAGAAGACGCTCTGAATCCCTGTCTCCCTCTGAATTTCCTCTGGGCTGCAGCTGGAGAGCAGACCCTGGGCCTGTCAGAAGACAGATCTGTCTGCTGGAGAGCCCAGGCTTGGACCTACTTTTGGTTACCGCATGCTTCAGCATCTGCCTGACTCGCCGGGGATGGGATTCAAAGGAGCCTGTGTGTTTTACCCCTGTGCAAATGAGTCCTGCAAAAACCCTTCCCCAGTTTTATTGTCTGCAAGACTCCTTTCCACACTAATTCTGCACTTACAACACACTCCTGCAAAATGAAGCCAGAGATGTACGAGGCCTGTCCTGTCTGCTTCCATTAGGGATGGGGAGCATGCCTATCAGTTTGAAAGTAGGTCGAGGCCTTTTCATGTTCATTCAGTTTTCAAGTTTCATTTTTACACACACACACACATTATAGGTGGGGCTGATGGCACTGTCTATTACTAAGGTTGTATGACACTTCCCATTATAAAAGACTGTTTCATTTGCTTATAACTTCGCCAAACTCAAACCAGACTTTTTCTGTAATTGCAGCTTCCAGCTGCTGGAAGAGGGGCCTCGGAGAGAACAACGGGAATTAGTTTTCCCTGAGTATCTTCAGTCTCAGAGACACAGAAAAAGAAATAACTACATTTAATAGGGGGTAGAAGACGACACATGAGGAAGACTGTAAGGATGGAAAGAAATTCATAGGATAACAGGTCAAGCAAAATTGAAATATGGCATGGGAAAGATGGGTTACAGCTGGTCTTGCCTGGGTGGACACAGACTCTGAAGTGAGGAGCCAGTGCTAAATGATGAGGGGAAGAGTAAGGCTGTTTGGGCTGTCATGAAACAAAAACACTTGTAGGAATAATAATAACAACAATAATAATAATAATAGCAATAATAATAATAGAGACCCTGTGCCTGGGCAAGCAATGAGACTGGAAGTGAGCTGATGGCAGCAAAACAGTGGAGCTGGACAAGGACACAATGGTGGGGCAGGCTGGGTGAGGAAGCAGGAACAGAATTCAACTGAAGGGTCGATGCAGAAGGTCACTGAATCACACCAGTTGGTCTGTGTCAATGGGAAAATGTCAGGGATGTCCCACAGTAAAGGAAGAACTTTGAATGAACTTCCCAACCTATCCTGGAAAAATGAAAGCAGTGCAAAGCTGAATTCAACAGACACGGAGTCTCCTTTGCTTAGACACAGGCACTACTTGTGCTCATCAATGAGAGGTAAGAGAGGTCTTTCAGCCCCTTTACCCGAAAACAGCATCAACTTCTGCCACTGCTTCCAGCATAAACACTGGCTATGAGGGGAAAAAAAATCATAAAATGATCACTAAGATTAGAAAAAATACATTGACAAAGATTAAAAAAATAATCTATTGACAAAGACTACCTGACTAGTGAGAGGGAAAAGCTACCGAGGGAAAGCAGCCATGGGCAAGTGCTCCCTTTGAGTCTCCCAGTGTCCCTGGAAGGAAGAGAACTGAGGTGCCCCAAACCCACTGTGAGTTCTGTAAATACAAAAGTTGTATGTCCCTTATCACTATATTTCTAGACATAACTCTTAGAAACTATTTCCATATCCTGGGACTTACAAAAAAAAAAAAAAATTAAGTGAGATCATGAGGTAAAATTAGACTGGGTGCAGATTGGAGAAGGTTAAAACCAGTCTTTTGCCTCCGTGCTTGCAGCTGGGAGGCATGAGAGCATCTCACGGTAGGAACACACCACTGCGGAGATAATTTGTGTCAAATTGAAGCTCTGCATTGACAGATAGCTAAGTACAATAACAATTATAATAATAAAAGCCAGGCCCCAGCACATGCTGCGTGCACGGACATTTCTTGCCCTTGAAAATAGCAAGGGAATGGGGAAGCTCTGTGTAACTATCACTTGGTGAGCTAAAAAATGTGTGAGCTAAAAACGTGTGTATGTTTCCAGAAGAATTAAAGAGAGAAGTTTGCTGATGCAAAGTCTTAAATACAGGTTTGAAATGGCAAATGCACTGTAATGCAGTGGAAGATGCCACAGTGGTTTTGCAACAGGAACAAAACGGAAGGCAACATTTGGAAGGATCCATGCACTGTATAGAACTGGAAATCACTTTGAAGTTTTCCTTAACCAAGTGTACTAATAATGCTGCGGGTCTGAGGTTCTGCTTCTCCTGCTGGTGACTGATTGCTGACTATTGCTCTGGACCACACTCATGCCTCAGAGCTTGAGGCAGACCTCAGGAGCACTGAGTCACCACATTCCTCTGACACACTGGGTAATGGAAATGGTGAAAGGATGGAATCTAAATCCAAAACCACCGCTAAAAAAATAAACAAAATGTAGGGTTTGGAAGGGAAATAAAAATTATTCCTGAGGGTTTAAAACAACCTCCAACTACAAGTGGCTTGGGTGAAGTCTTCCTGTGGACAGTTTGTTCTACATCTCCATACTAATTCTTGCATCTTTCTTTGGTGCATCTGGTATAGACTAAATTCAGTGCCCATCTGACATAGCATGGCAAACTGTACACAATAACAAACCCAAAAGTCACATTGTTCCTTCAGCTGTCGCTCCCCAAAGGGCAGCAGATGAAAGCTGCACCCGCTGTCCCAGTGGTAGGCGTTTGGGAATCTGGAATTCTACAGCTTCTGGGCTGAAACTTGGATTGTGGCTAGAGGTGAGCATGGCTACAACATACGAATACGCCATAAATTTTCTTGGAGAAAAAGAATAAGATTGCATACAAAACAAGAAATAATTAAAGAAAGTCAATTTAAATCAAGTTCTTAAAATTTAGGAAACGCCAAACTGAAAGTTGCCTGGTCAACTTTAATTTAGGCTCCTTCCTGGTACAATGGAATTTTGATTCAGTCTTTAATTACACGATCACTTAATGTTTGTTTCACAAGATCATTTCCTCATTCGGTGCAAAGCAGTTGCCCAGGCAACCTTCATCTTTGCATTTTCAAATTTTGAGTGCTCAATTCAACACTCTTTAGGAAAAAAAAGAAAAAAAAGGAACATTTGTATGGAGTAACTGTGGACCTGGTCTAGGTGGTTTCCTTGGGGACGTGTGGTGCTTCTCCGAGAGGAATGAAGTTCTCTGAGAGTGAACATTTTCCCACAATAATTGTTCTGGCAGCAATCGCTGCTCCCCTTCCCCAGCCAAAACAAGGCACTGGGTGACAAGTACTGCTCTCTCCTGAGGTCTACTGTGACAGGGAGCAATTCTGAGCTCTCAAAAGATGCTCAAGCCCTCTCCAAAGGCATAGACCCAGCCTCCAACCAACAGGCTGAAGTCGTGGTTTAGGCTCTGGGGTGATTCCCAGCTGCCAGCACTCGCACCCGGCACGGGCAGGACGGCAGAGAGTGAGATATGCTTTTGGCTATCACAGCACTCTGTTAGTTACTGTTCCACCCTGGCCCCCAATTAACTCCCTGCTCCAGCCTCAAATCAATTAGGTTTGTGCCCCTGCCCAGTTCTCAGTGTGCTCCAGTCTCACATCAATTCTGCCTGCAGTGATTTAACAGTGATTTAGCCCCTGTCTCAAACGTACCACTTACCCCCCATGACATTGCAATCGTTCTACATTTATTTTCTCCTCTTTTTCATGCTTCTCCCCACCCCTCCTCAATATGGGAAATTTGTCAAAGCACACCCTTTGCCTAGAGTTGTTTTGCTTTCACAAATTAGCACTTTCCAGTAACAAAATGGTTTGCCTAAAAAGAAAAAAAAAAAGGAAAAAAAATATCTTCACACAGCCTCTGGTGAGAGCTCTGTGGTCTTGGCTGATGATTTCTTTCTCTGGCTATCTTTTGCTTCTACTCTTCTCTTTAGCTCTCCTGGCTTTCTTCCGGGGACTTCGATATCAGTGAAGCCAGCAGCCTCTGTGTTTTCTTATGATGCTCATTCCACATTTTTAATTTAGGGAATGCCTTTGCAGGCTTTGTTCTTCCAGGTTTGTCCTTCTTGTGCACCCCAAGTGGTCTTTCCCTGGACAGGAATTCAATTCCAAATGACTATGGCCATAAGTTTTCAGTCCACCAGGACAAGGTGGAACGAGGCTCCAGCACTGCTGGAAGAAACTGCAGTGGGACTGTGCCCCATGGGGCTCTTTGGTGTGTTGGAAAAGTGGAGGCATTAGTGGTGGGGTCTGGGATAGATCTTACAGTTTAAAATGGGAGCTCATTCCCATTCCTCATACGCAGCCACACAAAGTCAACAAACAAAACAAACCCCCCAGAAAGGGAAAAATAAACTTTTCTACTCTAAGCCTTGTTTCAGCACTAATTTCCAGCTCCCCCCCCCCGCCCCATGCCAGGTAGAGAAAGCAAACAGGATTATTACTAGTCCCCATTACATAGCCAGAGCATCCAAGACACCAACCAGCCAAAATGTGCAGCTCTTTCCCAGCACTCCTCAACGTGCGGGAGGGTTTGATCTCACTCCACTCAGCCTTCAGGGAGTTCTCCCATTGATTTTAGTGGGAAGCAGCTTCAGCCTGCAATAAACTGCCCCTCAGCAGTGTGGGACACCCAGAACTGAGGGCTGGGGGTGAGATGGCAGCTCAGGGTGCTGCCTGGCTAGAGGTGACACCGTGATGGACAGGTGCCAGCCCGGCAGCGAGCACGGCTCTGAGCGTGGCACAGCTCCTTCACAGTTGCACAGATTTAGCCTAAGCTCAGCTCCTCTGGTCCTCCCAGCCCGCCTGCTTCCGGAAACTGGAGATATTATATTTCAGGGTGCTAAAACGTTTGTATATCCCTGCCTTATAAAACATGCAAAAATGCCATCTGCAGTTAGCATGACTAACTCCAAGCACGCAGTCCTACTACAGATTCCCTCGCAGCTTTCTTCCTTTCATTGCTAAACACTTTTCAAGAAAGAAAGAAAAATCCATTTTTAGTGCTAATGCCACCTGCAGGTTGAAGAAAAACAGTTGCAAGATCCCTGAAAACTGAACAAACATGCCTTTTCTTCCCCCCCTCCTTCCCTATCTAACCACAAGGAATGTTCCTGTGCAACTGCACCTTTTTCTGGACAGAAATGACTTTGTCCGTTGGAAAAGTGACCTTTTCTCCCTCTCAGATAACACGGCTTGTCTTATCTGCAGGTGGAAACTTCCACCTGGCTGGTAGCTGGTGGTTTATGGGGAGCCTAATATCAAGAATCCACCAGCAATTTTCTCTGATGTTACTTCTGTAACTGCTCCTGGTTCCCCTGCCCTGATGAGATGTGGGGATCTCAGTTACAAATGATCCATCCCCAAGAAGTCTAATTCAGATGGACATTCAAATGTATATTTATCTACCTGCCAAAAACTGGCTGGAGATGCTTCATGCTGTATTTGAACACTAAATGCAAACACCTCTGTTGGATGCACAGCCCCTATCCCTGACTGCCATGGCTGGATGCTCCAACCATGAAACTGGGAGCTGCAAACTCCTTATTTTGACACTGAACACATTCACCATGGTGCTTTCAAGCTTCACCTCAGTTCTTTAAGGTGGGTTTGTGACCCGAGACAGGTCCCTATGAGGAAGAAGCACCTTGCCATGAAGAAAATTCTAACCCTAGACATACTTGGCCAGGCTCTGTTATTTAGCCAGCAGCAGGACCACCAGTGGCTGCTACCTACAGGGACCAGTCGTGCTACACATTTTTCCATCCATGGAGACCCACCCATACCTTTTCCTCCCAGGTCGAGGTAGCACAGCTCTGACACCAACTCTTTCCCTCCAAACATTGCTGCTGGGAACATCACAGTTATCACTGGTTCATCATTTTTGTTCGTGGTGCATTTTCAATCACACCATGGACCCTGCTCTCAGTCTTACAGTGATTTTTCCTGCAGTGTGAATTCTATCTGGGAAGCAGCGAGCAGAGCTGGAACAGTCAAGTGTGTTTGACTTTGCCCTCACCCCGAAAAGGGCATCTTGGACCTACATTTTGTAACCATTGGACTTAAGTACACGAGACTATGCAACCTCTGACACAAAGTAACGCGGAATACGATGACATAATGTTATAAGAACAGACAGAAATAATGTGGAAAAGCCCTTTCTGGCTTTAATAGGCAGCTGGTGACACAGGTGAAACACCTACTGTACCACTTAATAAAATTATTTTAATTTAGAATGGGAATGAAGAAATGGAGCCAATTACCTTAGTGGATCTGACAGGCAACCCTAAATGGATCCTTGGTTTGGGCCATTTTTATCCCTATGAATAATGATAAAATGACTCAGAAGAGATGCCTGAGGAAACACTGCGCGCTCCCAGCCCAGATAATATTAATAAGGCAGGCTCCCAGCTGCAGAGAAAGAAACCCGAACAAATCATCATGTTTTCACTTGTGCCCCCTTTTCTTTGACTGAATTAGAGGAGAGGCAGGTGGGAAGGGAAGGGGAAGGGGAGAGGACGGGGGGGGACCGCCTGCCCTCCCACACCTGAGCAGATGAAAACGTCCCTGTCACCTCCAGGCACACTCCAGAAGGAGTTTGCGGCATTTCCGTGGGCAGAAATAATATTCATGGCTGCACTTAGCTGGGTTAAAAAAAAAAGTTTCAGGGCAAAGAAATGCTGCTGCCATAGGGTGCGGAGGGATTGTCGGTCAGAAGCAAGGAGAAACACTGTTCCTCCCCCGTGATAAATAATAAATAATTGTGGAGGGTACAAGTACAGGAAGGGTTTGGACCCGTGGACAGGTCCAGGCGCTGGACCGGGTGGACAAATGGTCTGTTCCAGTATGGCAATTCCTATTTTCCTGTGAAAATACAGATTTCATGGTGCAAGATCAGTTCTGTCAGATTAAATCAAAATGCAATAATCACTGAGCAAGTGCCATCTGATATCTAAATACCCCCACCAGCCTTATCCTACTACTAATTTTAAAACAGACACCTCTGAGAAGAAGGTTTTTTTTTTTTTTCCCAGGGAGAGGAATAAAAATCCTCTGAAGTGATAAAAATTAATCTCAATTCATGTTAGTTTCAGTGACAGCGATTGTACCAGGCACACAGGCTGTCCGGCGGTATTTCTGGGATGAATTCTGCATCTTAAAATAAGACAGAGGAGCCTGAGAGATCTTGTTTTGTGGGAAGAATTTCCCCCAGCCCCCCTCCAAAAAACATCTTCCACTGCAACTTCTGGGCAGGGAGGCCACGGGAACCGCTGTGCCTTTAAGACCAGATGTAACTTGCAGATCAAAAGGGCATGGCATTCACCCATGTCATTGTCCCCTGAAAGATCAAAACCTCATTATATACTTGGTGCAATATCTGTCCTTTTAAGGGAGTTTACATATTTCTCCTCCTTTCTTAATTTTTTTTTTTTTTAATTTTTCTGACAGCCCCCACCACTTCTCCTTTTCTCCATCTATTCTTATCACTTTCGAATTACAGAGATCTATTTTCAGATGAACGCGCTGAACAAAACCTTCATCTGGGTATTTTTTTTCCCTCTCCTCTCTTTTTTTTCCCCTCTTTTTTCTTTTTCTTTTTTTTTTTTTTTTTATTTCCCAACATGGCGGTACGTGCTTATGCCCGCTATCTGCATAAGTCTTTTGTGTATTGCTAATGGAGTGCTGGAATTGTGGCAGCTCTGAGCAGGGAATACATGTGAGCAACAATATGCTGACAGACCCCTCGGTGGAATCTAATCTGTTCCAGCTCATGCACTCCTCAGAAACTATTTAACTTTCATTAAACTGTGTTTGATATCAGCTAAATAGAATGCATACGGCACCAATATAGCTCATATGGTCTCATTCATTCGATCACAGCAGTGCTTTTTTCTTATATTTTCCCCCCACTTGTGTCAGTACCCAGTATAGCTGGGTAAATAGGAGACCTTTGAAGATATAGTTAGTACTCAGATTTCTTTATTCTTTTGTGCTGGTTTCTTAGTGTTGAAACAGTGATTCATGTATGTCTCAGACAGCCTCCATTAATTTCATGTAATGTAGCTTTTATCTCGTAGCTGGGACAACTATCTCCAGCGCTGTCTCCCTATAGCATCTCTCGCGCAGCAGCCCCTCCGCCTTCCCACCCCCCCCCACCCCCGCGCCCCTTTTTCTCTTGCCAGCAGCTCATTTCTGGAGAATTTACTTTTGTTTTCTTACGTTGGGTGGGTGGGGGGAATAAATAAAAGAGGGCTAAGATTGCAGAGGAGAAGTAAGGTAAAGATCTCTCCGTCCGCGCGGATGTCTTTATGTCTCGCGGAGGGAGGAAAAAAGGCAGGGGGGAGCTGGGAAGGGAGGGCTTTGTGGGGAGTGGGCTAAAATATCTTTCGTGGCAGCGGCTGGATAACAGTTTTTTTAACCTATTCACAGCGCACTAATTTGATTATGAATGCAGCACAGTAGGAGCATGCAGTTTCTGGGGAGTGGGAGGAGGGGGCGATGGGCACTGGATTTACAAGCCGGGGCTGTTCAAAAGTTTGAACGGTCAAATACGCCTTAAAAAAATTTTTTTAAAAATTATCAAGACCCAAACCTCCCCTCAATGGTCATGAACCCAAAAAAAATTTTTTAGAATCCCCAATGCCAAACCAGCCAGCCTTTCAAACCAAAAGGAGCTCAAATGAGTGCATTTACCACCACAAATAAACACTGTGAGTCAATTTGTAAATAAAAAGAGAAAAGCTGGTTTGCTTCTTTTTCCCCTCTTTTTTTTTGCCTCTTGAATGATCTAAATGCATTAAAGACTTCTTCACCTTACAAGGAGGATGGAAGACGGACAGCAACATCAACTTGATTGGGAAAAGTGAAAGCCATTACTCTTTCTTTCAAGATTTTTTTCCAATTACGTTTTATTAAGTCCAAAGGAATAATCGCAATTTTTTTAATATATTGCTTAAGAGAAACAACATGGGGTCCTTTGGTAGAGGGAACCCAATTATTTGGGATATTATTTTGTGAAACCTTTTCATTTTATTAGTATACCAGAGGGTTTTCACATTCACCAGGCTAAATCCTAACTATTATTACTTTTTGGGAAGAAGTGTCTCACCGGTGCAATTAATTTTGTACATTAACACCGGTCGCTGCTGTGTCGCACGTTTTAAACAGGAGAAGGAACGCGAGCTCCTCGCACGATTTATCATCCAGTTCATAACGGGGTCACTGCCGCCAGCCCAGGTAATAACAAAATGAGCTTTTTTTAGAAGAGATTTTGCTGTGCAGCAACTTTGCAAAGTCCTGGGCTGCACCAAGTTTCCCAGCGCTCTAAGCGCAAGCCCTGGGTCTCCAGGCAGCGTTACAGCAGCGGCTGCCAAAGGGAGAGCACAAACGTGCCCTATCTGCTCCCTGGAAATCAAATCCTACTGCAGCAACTTCGCTCCTGAGCCCGCAGAGGCTGCGCAGGGAAGGGCTCGCTGCTACCCAGCCAAAAGGCTGATTCAAAAACTATGGAGATAAGCTTATTGACATTTTTACTGTACGTTATTAATCTTATTAATAGCGTTAACAAAGGCTAATTGAAAATGCATCATCTATAATCATGTTAGTCTTCAGTTTAGGGCATTTCTGTCAAAGTAAACCAGAGGAGGGATTCACACTCTGCTGTTGTTTGCCCCCAGTTTTGGGGAGACAGGAAGGAGGACAGGCTGATGTCACTCAGCTCCACACAGCCCCAAGTCAGAGGCAGTGAAATTAACGGCTGTGGTTTCCGGCCCCATGAGCCCAAAGATAAAACTAGCTTTAGCACTGCAGGACGAGCACGCACAGGGGCCAGGCGTGACAGAGGCAATGCTTGCCCCCTTTCTGTTGCATCCAACACAGGATACCAGTGTGGCACCTCTGCTACAGGTTCCAGCAACAGGCATAGTCTGCCCTGATGCTTTTCCATTCAAAACACAGACCGTGATAAAAATATTCTTGTAAGACAAGGGGCAAGCAGGCACATGGGGAACAAAGATGTTTCACTCTCCAGCAAGCAGGAGAAAAACCCAAACAGTGGCCTTTGCACCTCCTGACATGGTACAACAGCACCATGAAGCCTCTCCCCACCGAAGGGATGGTGCCAGCACGATCCCGCAGCCATATGCAGCTGAAATGGCCCTGAAACACTCCACTGCAGAAATCCCTCGGCTCAGCAGGAGGAAAAGTGCCACTACTGTCATTGCAGCATCTCCCCACTTGCTCTGTTTCAAAGCCATCTCAAAATAACGTTGCCTCATTTGCCTTCAAATTGGAGGCAGCACAGCCCTGACCCATGCTATGGCCACCCTGCAGGGCTCCGGACACCCTGGGCATCCCCACAGCACAGGGAAGGCTGTTGCATACAGATTGTCCCTGGCTCCCCTCACCCAGGAGCTGCACCACAGCTGGGGCACTCAGAGCTGCAGTTACTCCTCCTTTGGATGCTCCACATTATTTTTTCTCTGCTTTGGGACAGCTGGGGAAGTGCCACTGGTCCCCCAGCACAAAGTGATGATTTTCACTTTGGAAATTCAAGATCTTTGCAAAATCCACAAACTGCTCGCACATCCCCAGACGCCTCCCCAGGACAGGCGCAATGGCAGCACTGGGCACAACTGTCCTTTGCGACCCAGGAGAGTTCATCCCTCAAAACCAAAAAGGAGTGTGCGGTGATGCATTAGCCACCCCATCATCTTTTTTTTTTTTTTTTTTTTTCAGTTAAGTTTTCTGCAATGCCCACATTCCTGTGCACTGCTACCAACAACAAACAAAAGGATGGGAGAAGAGCTAACACCAGAGCAGCAGGGAATCGCTGGAACACCAGAAAGCAGCCACCCGAGTGCTGTGCAGCCAGGTAGAGCTGAGAGAGGCATCTCTGATTCATAATCTCCACTCAGCACTTCTCCTGTGCTCTAATGAAAACCGTGGCATATTGGTCGCTCTCGCTGCCAAGTGATATGGCCATGCCCTCTCCACAGTATCCAGCTCCAAACACGCTTGATGGGCACTCTCCAGGGGGACTGCCTGCGCTGGTTTTACATTGCTAACATATGTAGGTACACCTGAAAGCTGCAGCCTGCCACTTCTCGTGGACCTCGCTGGGGTACCTTTGCTCTTTTGCCACCAAGGGTTAATTTTCTAATGGCTGCTTTGCTGCTGAAGCTGGCCAAGTTTTTCATCGCCTGCAGAGCACCACAAGCTGTGATTTGGAGCCAGAAAACACCATTAATTTTCTAAATAGGAAGGATCACATATGTAAACTGTCTGGGTCTATAACCAGTTGGGCAGGTAGAAGGCAAAGAGAAGGAAAGTGGATTTTTTTTTTTTCAGGCACCAAAGCAAAATAAACCCAAGGCTGCTGACTACACTGAAGTTTCTTGGCAAAGCTGGGCTCCCCCTTGCCTTCCCCCCGTGCCCCCACCACACACACACTCTCAGCATCACCCATGGCAGTGCTCGTTTTTACTGGAAAAGGTCAGCTTGATGATTTATTGAACAGTTATTGAAGTTTTTTTTTAAATCAGGCTGTATGGAAAAGTTACCAGAAAATCCAAGGAACCGGCTCGCGGCTCATATCAGAACCAGGCCGACAGCCTTCCCACCCCAGCGTGGTCTAATCCTGCCCCATGAGTGTCACTGCAAGCACCCATTTGTGCCGATGGAGCTGGCGGGTGGCCTTGGAATTCAGCTGGAGCAGAGGACTGCAACAGTGGGATCTAGGTGTGTGCTCCCCACACCACCCTCCTCCTACATACCCACAGCAGACAATGCCACAGGGATGCCTGATTTTTTCCAGCCAGGCACACGCACAAGAAAAATTTTCTGGTGGTTCAGAAGGAAGAAATGGGGCCTGAGGTGCTCTCCTGCCCTGGATGCAGATGCCCATACCCCCTCCGACCACTGGCCGTGCCTCGATTTCTCTATGTACAAGCTGGTGTGCAGATACTGACCACAGAGTGGTGCTCTGGGCCTTAATTAATTAATTAACACCTTGTGCAAGGCACTTGGAAGGTCTTTGGTGGAGGGGACTACCAAAGTTCATATTATGAAGTGACCTAAAAGTCACAAAAAAAATAAGAAATAATCCGGTTTTTTCCAAGTCTTTCACACAACATTTGGCACTGTACAAATTCAGCTTTCAAGCTTTTTTGTGCCCCTCCACAAATACTTTGGAGCTACCTTCTCCTCCCTTTGAGAGCTGGAAAGGGCAGGACCAAGGGCTCCCTTGACTGGCAACCACCACGCTCAGACCCAGCACCACCCAAATCACAGGGTGCACCTCAGCTCCCCCAGAGCAGACCAAACCCTTTAGCTGAGGACCAGGGCAGAAGAATCAAATTTTTTCCAAGTTACTCAGTACAGCAAAGACACAAAGGAACATGGGGTTTTTCTGCTTTCAGGTGCTGAGTAAATACCAAGGCAATCATAGGCTGCTTTCAGCTGTGATTGCACCGTGACCTCCCAAGGCCTGATCCTGCCCTTATTCCCCACTGCAGCAGTCATCCTAAGCAGATGCAAGAACCAGTGCAGGATCAGGTCCTTAATTAGTTCAATATTCTCCCCCCACCCTCTGCTTTTTACCACTTTCCCTCCCAAGGAAAAGTATTATTCATTAAGGGCTAAGCAGAGCCCACCGGAGCTCATTTTAGCTGAGCTCTCCCTATGATCTTCCCAAGCCTTTAGCAGGGAGCGAGCCTTGGACTCTCTTTCATGGGCTGCGTTGTGACCTGGCTTCAAAGTGTGCAAAGAGGTTCCACGGCTCCCTTTGTGCAGCACAGTCTCTTAATTGCACTTTTAAACACAGTGTAATTTTTGTAATTAACATTATGGTTTCAGAGGGCAGAGAAGCCTGCACTATGCTAATTACAAACTGGAGTAGTCGGAGTAGAAATCCAAGGCTCCGGTTGCTGGGGCCGAATGCAGTTTTTATGAAGGATTTCAAAGCTCCTCCGTGGGCTCTGTGTTCTGAGTTATCATTAGCATTTGATAACATAAAGAATTTTTATAACATGTGACAGATTTCGATGTGAAGATTTCACCTGATAACTGAAAAATTTACATAAAGACCTTCATTAGCTCTCTGCTCACATTACTGCGAGCGGAAGAACTACAGCGCACTGTCTCCCTGCAAGATGGGGCTTGGGAGCCAAAGAATTTGTGCTTTATAATAAAATTTATAGTACGCTACGAAGGGAGGTTATAATAATCCTCAATGATGTTGGGAATCAGAGCAATTCAAAGAGTGGAAGAGAGCGCGAGAGGTGACGGGAAAGGATATTTCAGGATTGCCATGCAGCAGAGGCTGCTGGCTGCGGCAGAGGCCATAAAACATCATGGAGCAGCTGCTCAAACCCCACCACATCACCCAAGCGTGGGCCAGGACCCATCAGGGCTCAATCCCACTGCCATCACAATAGTTTGGGGTTTGGATAGGGCAAATGAGGGTTTATTGTCACTCCTGGCACCTCTCCACTTACTGCTGGGCAGAGAGTGACCACATCTCTGTGGGATGCATCACCCACCACAAGGAATAAGTTTCCTTTGCTATAATGGACACAGTACCTCACATCATCACGAAATTCACACTACCCAGAAACCATTAGTAAAAGTTCATCAGTATGTATCTTCCAGTCATAATATCCCATGGCTTCTCCTGGAACAGACAACATGGTATTTCCCAGGTATCTGCACTGCTCCACGACCTTTCCATTGCCAGATGAAGGCTGCTTCGCTGCATCCAGTGGACATTTTATTTTCTAAATATTTCATATTTATTATAACCTTCAGCAAATAACTGAAATTGCTCACAGCACACTGCCACAAAATTAAAAGCTGATGCCCACAAAGCTGCTCTGTGGCACAGTCCTGCCACACTGAACCAGCCAGGAATACCTCAGACAGGGATCTGAGCAATGGCCAGACCTTAAACTCATCACACTAACCTCAGCCTACCAGGCTTCCTCAGAGTCTTTTGATGCCATCAGTACCTGTTTTTTTTAGTTTCTTCTCAGGCTAAAAAGCCTCCCCAGCACACTCAACTTTAGGTAGAATAAACTCTCTTGCTCTTCCCACAGAAAACCAAGCACTCTCACCAAGTGATGCACAAGCTTTACTCCACAAGTCTCCAATGGAACTGTTAAAACCTCAGCATGTCTTAGACAAGCCTCCTTACTCCTGTTGCACGTGGAAGAGCCCCACTGGGATTTCCTGAGTTGCCTCTACAATGGAATCTCCCTTTCCTCTACTTTTGCAAGCCCAGTGGTTGGAGAAACCAAAAAGCAACCTTAGATCAATGATCAAATGTTCGTAGTAGATGGCTTTTATTTTTACAAAATATTTGCTTCCAGCAGAGTATATCTTAATTTACGAATGCAGAAATCTGTCATTAAGCTTTGACCCAGCTTCATGGCATTGTCAAATGCAATAACGTATCTTTTAATAGTTTTATATCAAGTAAGGACATAACATATCATTAGTTTAAATGTATTTGCAAGCAATTACCCCCACCAGGATATTTGTGAATGCTCATGCAAAATTGATGAAATTCTGACATGCTTAAACATTGTTCATTTAGCTCTATTCCTTATGTATAGAAAAAAACAGAATAAATAATTCTGCTGCCACTTGCAAACTACTGCTCGGCATTTTCATTCTGTTCATGGCTTCTGTCCTACCTTTAAACTATAACCCTTGGTGATCATTTGGAAAAACAGTTTCATATATGTTTAATTTTAAATAGATGTACTAGATTATTCATTCCTCTTATTATTGTTCAATGCAGTAATTTAAACATGGACTAGATTTAGTGCGTGTCAGCTGCCTTTCTTTTACAAAATGGGATAAATTATTAAATGAGTAGAGGTTGTTTGACAACGGGTTTTCCACTACTTCACAAAAGAAAGACCTTTGACATTCAGCTGTCTTTTGAAAAGAATAAAGAGCAAATCAATTAAGCCTCTATCCTGTGGTTCAAAAACACACTTTTATGGCACATTCTTGCTTACCTCTAAGTTGACTTGGGAAGACTCAACCTACTGCAGTCATACCACAAGGTAAATTATCGATTTCATCCTCAGGCTGCCTTGCAAGCTGCACTCTCTGGCCCAAGCACCTTCAACAGAGCCATTCCTACAATCCCTCTGCTCATTCCCAGACCTACAGAAAATTCATACCAATCTCTGGCAGCATTCACCATCCCCCAGGAAGATGTGGGGTTTTTTGGCTGCTTCTTGCAGGGGCTCTGATTTTCTAAGAAATTTCTTCATTGACAATGTTGTAGAATTTTTGTGTTTATTTACAACTCCTATGTGAGAAGACGTTCAAGGAGGTGGAGGGGACATCAGGTGTGAGATGGTCCAAGCTAATTTTATAAAGTTTTTTGGCTCTGTAGAAACCAAAAGGAAAGGGTTTTTTCCTCTGCCAGAATTAAGATTTTTGTAATTTCACTACACGCTGTTGATCACCTCTCACATTTTTTCATGTTTTTCCACTCCCAAGTGACACAAACATTTTGCAAGCTAAGGGCCAATGCAGAATAGAAATGTAAGACACTGAAAGTACACTTGGAAACAGACTACCTGGCTTGGGAGTCTCCCAAGCCCCTTCCTCACCTGTGAAGGATGCTTCCCTGCTATCTTTAGGCTGACTTCATTCACTCAAGCTTCTACCATCCCAAGTGACGGGATTTGCATTAGCTCCCCTGGGGCACTGCTCCTGCCAGGAAGCTCTCTGTACTGCTCAGCTCCAGCTTTCTATTTCTCCCTTTTCCCTCCAGGACTAGAGCTCTTTGAGCAGTGTGACAGCTCACAGGAGGTCTTTGGGCCTGAGGACTGCCCCAAGGCCACCTGCACAGAGAAGTGTTGGGGCTACAAGTGCCACCATGCAAGAGCAAGATGCACATATTTTTGAGCCAGTGATGAATTTAGAAAGGAAAAAAAAAACAAAAAAACAAAAAAAACCCCCTAAAAATAAACTAAAGTTATGTCTTCCCCATAAATCTTTCCTGGACTGCAATATTTTTCCTCACAGCAGAAAGATGAAGACAACTGATGTGGGGTTTGTACCTGCATTTTCTCTTGGGGGGAAGCTTGTGCACACCCAGCCCAGGAAGCACTTGCGGGATTTTGCAAACTCCTGCAATCCCACTTTAGAGCATTGCTTCCTGAGAAAAGGTTAAACGAGGTTTAAGTGCAACATAATAAACCTTCACTGTTCATAAAGTTGTGTGATAAATGCATGTGTGGTTACTCTGGATAAAAGCACTGAGGTCAGCAGGTGAAGCTGGGAGGCAGCAGCCCCACAGAGCAGATCCCAGCACAGAGCAGCCCATCCATCAGCAGGGCAGGATGCTCCAACCCATTCCCAAGAAGCTCACCCTGAGCTGGGATAACTCCTCACCCACCACAGACACACCACTTGCACAAAATAAGAAACTTCTGGCATTTGCAAAAGGAGTACAGCACTGATTGTGGTGCAGGTGAGCAGAATGGCGCTTCAATTATTATTGTTATTCTAAAGTGAAACTCTGATTGCTAGGGGCATCCCAATTTTATTGAGCTTATTTTATTTTCCCTACATATATTTGAATAATATGTCCTTTGCCAGCAATAAAAAATTGTCATATACCCCCTCGCCACAAGTAGCAGTTTGCATAAACATAGCATTGTCCTGATGAGTTCAGATACCAACCTCTTTGTTTATAGAATTTCTCCACAATTTGCAATATTTATGATTTAGAAAAGGAACCAAGGGGGAAACAGCCTGTGAGGAGCCATTGTGCCTGCTGATTTGTTTCACTGGGTATGGATGTGGTCACAGAATAATGATCTTGTTGAAAATAATAATAATAAAAGTAGTAGTAAAACAGTATAAACTTTCAGCATATTCTCCTCACTTTGGGTGCTCAGTGGCATGGCAATTTTAGCCCTGAGGGAGTTAAAACTCAACACCAAAGTGGTCAGAATCCCTCTTTGCCAGCATTACAAGAGTGTTGAGCTGCTTGTGTGTGTGTGCGTGTGTGTGCGTGTGTGTGCGGTGTGTGTGTGTGTGTGTGTGTGTGTGTGTGTGTGCGCGCGCACAACCACCAAGGGCCCTGGAAGAGGCAGGACAAGGACAGGTACTCCTGGTGACCATGGGACAAGAGACTGATCAGCAGCACAGCAGTCAGGGTTCATCCTCTGTAGCACAGAGACATTGGAGAGACAATATTGGTCTGAAGAAGCAGTGAAGTCTCACAAAGAATGGAGTAAATGGGAGAAAGATTTCCATCTTCAATTATGCCAAGCCCTGACACTCCAGCTGGTGAGAAGGAAGAGGGATTTCCCCTGTGGGACATCTAACAATAAGGACTTTACATCAGCAACACATCAAGAGACAATATTACTCTCAGTAAAAAGACAGAAACGGCTCTCATTCTGTTTAAGAGGTTTCTTCAGGGGTTGTAACCTCTAACCACCACATGGCCATGGTGTACAAAAGTCATTAAATGTCATGGAGTAGAAGATCAGCCACCCTGAAGGAAGAGCACTTCCTTCCCCACCACGCTGCCAGCAGCCTGGGGCAGATAAACCCCAAACCCAACCCTTTACACAACAGCACTCGCTTAGAAGCAAACGTGTTCCACCAGCCAGACACTTGTTATTGTGAGGGCCCAGCCATAAATTGTGTTTTTTACAATGATTTCCTCCAAATTGGATTTTCATCATGATCAGAGAGCCATTTACTGGAAGCAATTGCTAATTACAAACATGTCCCCTGTAGGGAGGATATACAGCAAAATGAGCATTTTGGTAGGAATTTCTTGCACTTCCCACAATTTCACCCATGGACATTTTCCAACAGGGCAGGCTCAAAAGTTCTTCATCTGACTTCAGCAAGAGTTTTGGCTCAGCACAGTCCTGTGAGAGTCTGCTGTATATGTTTTGGTCAATTAGAAAACAAAACATGAAAACAAATACTCCTTGAATGACTCTGAAAATCCCACAGGGCACCTTGTCCATCCTGCTGACAACTAAAATATTTTTCTTTAGTCTATTCCCACTGCGGTTTTCTCTGGCCAGCATGGCATGGCTTTCCTAGATCTCTCAGGAGACCAGTCCACAGACCACTAGCCTGTATTATTTTTTCCATGGCTTTAAGTTTTCCTTAGCTCAGTTTCATCCCATTACTCTTTCCACTTAAAACATCCCAGTTAATTTTCCTCACACATACACTTTCTTGTCTATCCAAACTCCTCACAGGAGACATCTTGAATTTTTTTGCTCCTAAAGAAGCCAAGCAGCCATGTCTGCTGAGGATGGATTTCAGCACTTTGGCAAGGAGCTGTCTGAAGATATTTACTTCCAATGTCAGATCCTACATTTATGGCTGTGTGAGCGCCTCACATTGCAAAGGAGCCTTAGTCTAAGCCCAGCTGTGGGTGGAAACTCATCCCAAATGCAGGAAGTTCTGGTTCCTCTCCCCAACACCTTTGTGTATGCATCCAGCACCAACATCTCTGAGTTACACACCTAAAGAGAATGATAGCTGTTTGTTTCCTCCTTCACATATGACAAAGTAAAACAAAACACCCTGATAATTCCAGAATCTCACCTCAGGACCTGCAGGAGCTGCCTGCAAGAACCATAAATCCTTTGGCCATGCAGTTACCTTGTGCTGTCCTAATAAACCCACCTGGATGAAAACTGGGAAGTCAAATTATTTCTGGGGCAACTTTGCTGAAGGACCGTCTGTAGCACAGACCAGCGGTGTTGTATTCCTGGCTGCAGTTAAGAGCTACGGAGTGTCCTGGACTTCAGAACGTGAGGTTTTCCCTCTTCAGCTCCATGGGTTTCATTCAATAAAGGTATAATAAGGAGAGTAATGAATAACCTTGTTTTGTTTAGAGATCTGGGGACCTAGGCAAGAGCTGGTCAAAGCAGCTGGGATAAAACACTCTCCATCAGGAAGTGCCATTTTGTCAGATATGAACTTGGTGGAGGATACAGGACATTTTGATAGAATTTCCTTCAGAACAAAATTGAACCATTGTGTTTTGGTAAGAATAAACTCTAAAATTAAATTTCATTGGAACAGAGTGAGTCAATTATTCATTGCCAAAGAAAAAGTTGTTCTGAACTGTTACTTTACATTATACCCTAATTATAAAAGAAACACTGAATTGGAATGAAACCTTTTGATTTATTGAACTAGAACATTTTGACTAATTCAAAAGAGCATGCCCTAGAAATGTGTTTTTTACAGGCAATTTCAAACTTTGTGCAAGTTGTTCTGATTCAGAACAAATCTCTGCGTTTTGAAATCACAAATTTTCCAGTTAAATGGAAATAGGATGCATGAGAAAACCAAGCATTTTACACAAAACAGGTGGCAATATTATACGTAAGCTCCTCACACTTCCGGAGCCCACTGCCCACCCAGCACAGCTTCAAGATACCTCATACATCCCCATCCCTGTAATTGCCTGAAGTGGAGAGGGAAAGCAGTGACCAGGCTATTGAGTGGTTAACTACACAACTGTTACCTAATGGTCCTCATTTGCATGATTTTAATAATAATGGATAAAACCAAACAGTTAGGTTGCACTTTCTACCTCAGCAAAACCGAGCTATAATTGTGTAGAGAATAATTTTATGGGTGAAGTGTGCCCTATATTATAAGAGATTAGAATAAAGTGCTCTAATATTCAATGTCTTAGCAGGTGCAGGCACTTACCTGGGCAATTAAAATCTTTTTAATATACAAATCACAACCAATGAGACTATCAGCACGACAAACTGGATCTTTGAGGACATACTGTGTTTGTCTAAAATAGATTTTTGTTTGCTAGCAATAATTTCTCTAACTTTTGTTTGAAAGAGCAAATAATAAACGCAGACAAATTGGCAGGAGATTCTTAAAAAAACCTTATTTCTGTGAAAGAATTCATTACATCTCCATCTTTGTGTAATACAGGCATTGATGCCTTTTACTTAATATCTCTTTTAAAAATATCCACATGCAACAATTGATATTATATTTTAATTTGTATCTGCTAGGGGATACTGGGCTGGGTTGAATAGACTTTGGCCTTGAAATTAGAAGGTGATCATGGAAAGCACGTGAATTTTCTTTAATTGATGGATTCATTAAGTTCATTAAATGCCCTCCTTTGTGCTCAGAGCATTCTATAAATGTGAACAGGTAAGATAGGTGTAATGTTTCCTATCAGAAAAGGTATTTTTCAGTTACTCCTCAGCAATTTCACAACTTAAAAAAAAGTACCAAGAAACCTCGACTCTGCCACCACCCAGCTCTGCTCATAAAAACACACTGGATTAGTGTTAATTTGTGACTCTTACTACCTTTCAAAAAGCAGTATTTTGCATGCAAATATCAGCCAAAAGCAAAAAGAAAGGACTGTCAGTAATTTTAAGGAGCGAAGACAGAAGAGATGTTTGTCACCCAGGCTCACCACTTCTCCCACCCTCAGTCCAGCCCAGCAATGCAGTCCCACCCTACAGGAGCAGGGCAGGAAGTGCTGTAACCCCCATAAATCCACTTCCCAGATAGTTAAGGCTCAGAAAAACAATTTTGGTGAGGATAGCAAATTGGAGTTTGCAAAATGACTGTCTCTTTCTCCTTGTTGCCTGGTGGAAAGCAATCCTGGTGGTTTCCCAAGGAGGAACCAAAGCCTGGCAGCTTCCTCACTCAATTCACACCTCTGCCTGTGCAGAGAGGTGCAAGTCACACCTCCCAGAGCTGCCTCTTCAGGGGGGTTTATCCTAACAGAGGGCAAGCTTTGCTGAACAACCACCCTGGGAGCAAATCCTCTCCTGGAAGGCAGCTTTCATCCAGGGACACTCCTCAACCCCAGCTCCACAGCAGGGAGCCTCGAACATTTGGGTCTGAAAGAATTGCCACAGCTCCAGTATTTGCAGTTATAGGGACATGCCAAGCCTGTTCTGGCTGCACCAGGGGGGATCACAGCCTTTCCCATCTGGGAAACAGGCTGGGGAAGAGAGGTGCTGAGTGGCTGGAAGAAGCTGGAATAATTTAAGGCTGAACGCAGACTGAGAAATGAGTTGCACGAAGACCAACAGGGAGGTACTAAACCAACATATGCAACCACAGGCTGAGCACAGCCATGGACAAGGTGTGAGATCACCCCGTTGGGAAGCGTCCTAAAGTCCCACAGGGGCACAGAATGACATCAGTTTACACACACCGAGCGCATTCAGCAACCCCCACAGAAATGAGTGTTTGGCTGGAAAATGGGGCCACATCAAACATTTTGCAGGAACCCTGTCAGTCCCAAATGAGAGATGTTCCCTCTTGGAAGACGCTGGTGGTTTCCAGCTTTGTTTTCGCAAATAGGTGGAAAATACTCCTATCAAGGCTAGTTAAAATAGAAAATCACTTTGCAATATATGAATAAATACAGGCTTTTCTACCTCAAGAGAGATTTCATTACTTGTTAGACCACACACCTTAAAAAAAGTTATGTTTCCAAACTAGGCTTCCCTTTCCAGCCTACAGAGAGAGACAGGCAAATGTACTTTGCCTGACCACCACTGCTACAAACACCAGGGCCCTTCTCCATGCCCCAGGTCTCTGACAGGTCCCCCTGTGCACCTGGAAATGAGCAGCTTGTCCCCTCCTCTGTATCTGGGTGATTTTAACTTGTTATCATAGCAATGCCCAGTGACCTTCTCCTGGACATCCCTCCTGTGGTGAGCAGCAACCCTTGCCAGAAGTTCGTAGAGAACAAGCTGGAGAAATCAGCAACCCACCCTCTTTGCTGAGGGGGTCATTTGGCTGGCCCAAAATCCCCAAAGAGGCTTGTAAGTCCGCATCTCCCTCATCCTTCTATTTTAATGCTTATGTCATTAACCGCAGCACACTTGGCTCCCTTCTTGTTAAACCATAAACATGGGAAAATCCCTGAAGTTACCAGTGCCTTAAAAAAATAAATAATGCAAGCTCTGAGCCTCTCTGCTTCTGCTGCGGAAACAATTTAAACCCGAGCTTTGGTTCGTACCCAAGCTACTTCTTAAAGAAGCTTAAAGCACTTTAATGTTCAGACATTCTTGCACACCCAGTATCAACATTTTGCCTCGCGGTCTCTTCCAAGTTCGCTGGGAAATACACATCTGCAACTGCTTTACATACTTTTTGCATTCTCATTTCCTAGGCCAAAAGTCTTCCACTATCAAGCCACAAATTAATCTAATTATTTGGGTATTTAGGCCTTTTAGGCTCAAGTCAGCAGAGAGTTAGGCATGTGTCTAATATTGCCTCTGCAACGTGACTGCTGGGGGACTATTTAAAGATAAGCACATGCCTAAACACTGCGCTGAATTAAGCCTCAGCATCTTCAGAAGCTGGCTTTAAACAAACTGGGGTTTAGGCATGCAAGGAATTGCCTTGGAATAGAAAACCAGAGGATGGGGAGCCATTTAGCAGGTGTAGCACAAAAACCCTATGAAAGGAATAGATTATTTTGGACAAAAATACTCAGTGAATGGCTGAGATACCTGGAATAACTATGAGAAGGGAACAATTAGAAAATAGAAATATTTTTGTAATTCATCATATAGTGACTTTGACAAGTTTGAGACTTATTTCACCTTTAGCACTGTCTTTTAAGACTGGTACATGATAAATGAGTAGCTTTTTTCCACAGCACTAACATGAAGGTGTCAGGTTCTGCAAGGGGCCAGCACTGGGCCAGCCTTGCTTTGACCCTCTGATCTGTGTGGCCTGAAGAAAAAAAAAATTCCAGAAAGAACTTGTGACCAAAAAAAAAAAAAAACCCAAACAAACATTCAATACCATAAATAGTTACATGAAAGGAAATAAGAGTGAAAGCAAACTGTAAGAATCTCTGTCATGTTTCCAACTGCAATACGGACATTTATATGCAATACTTACAAATCTTTAAAGAAGCGCAATTACCCAGGCCCATTATCCTGATGTTCAAATTCTACACGACTCTGCTCTGGGAGAATGGCAGAAATGTGACACCCCTTTGGGGACCACCCTGGGAGAGCCCCCAGAGGAGACAGGCAGCAGATCTGGAATGCCAGGGATGGAGCTGTTGCTCTTCCTGGGCAAGAGCCACCACTCAAAAGGGAAGTTGTGGGGCCCTTATGCAACGAGCTTCCCAAAACACCAGCGGGGTGCCCTAAGCCACCCCAGTAACACGTGGGGTGGTGGGTTGCAGCCTTTCCATGGCTGAAGTCCTGCTCCCCACAGGGCTGGGACTCCCACAGCACCTCTCTGCGGCTCCAGCTGCTGCCACCCACTCGCTGCATGACCCCGGCAGCGCTCATGATCCATCGTCCCGTCACCCTCACCGTTTACAGCAAAAAAGCCATTTAGCCAGAGCCTGCAACCCTTCAGCCTGCAACGCCTTGACAGCAGAGGTTATAGGAGGGAAAAAAAAAGGGGGAAAAAAAAAAGAGAGGGAGAGGAAGAAAGAACAATGTGCAATCGGTACTGCATTAGAGATGGAAAAAGTACTTAAAGCCTGCAACATTCATCAAGGCTGAATACATAAATGCCACATTTTGAATAAGCCAAGCAAAAGACAATGACAAAGGAAAGGCGCGTTGCTTCAGGAATCTCTATCATTTTCATTTGCTGCTGTCAGGAACCTGTTTTTTGCCTCTCACTCTATCAGCCATTATAGCATTAATGAAGTAACCTCACATAGTTATTGACTGGCTTGTCAGAGTCCCTGCCTGATCCCTTAATAGAAACCATTGGTCTTCAGTTAAAAATGGGGTGAGCTGGGAGGTGCTGTGGGCATGTGCTGAATTTCAAGTGCACTCCTGAGGTTATCAAAAGCCATGAAATGCAAATTATTATATTTTTTAAACACACAGATTTCATGCAACTGAGCATATAAAATTGACTAATACTGTACTTTATGCATTCCTAATAATGTTTCCAAATATGCTCTGCATATGATCTTTCCCCAGAAAGTTGTGGGTGGTATTTGAATAAGCAGAAATGGGCCTAGTTTTATTTTGTGAATAAAGTAGTTTCCTGGATGTTGCAAGTCTCTGTTCCTTCTAATATAAGGTAATGTTTATGCACTGTCTGTTCAAACAACATGGGTAATCCTTTGTCTGAATTTCTGTCTCAGATCAAAATCATTTTCCCTTCCTTTTCCCCCCCTCCTTTCATAAAGCATCCTAAGTCCCAGAACTAGTATATTCTCATTTACTAGAAATTGAGGGTTGGCAGAGGGTCTAGAAATAACTTCTTTTCCCAGAAGGTAATAAATCCAGGGAGTAATTTAAAACACTGAGTTGTTAATTCCAGTACCACCACGCCACTGCCTGTGCTGCGGGTACCCCACTGCATCAGCCCTGGTGAAAAGCAAAGCAGGGCCTGCACATCCTCATGCAGCAGCTTTTGGAGGACAAGGCATCCAAAAAATCCCTTTCCAGCTGGGTATTTGGGACTGCTCACCAGTGGGAAAAGCTATGGGGTGATCTTTCACAGGCACCTCCAGGGAGGAGCTGCAGCCTGTGGTCTGATGATTTTCATTAAGGCTCTTTACACAACACCCAGATGTGCACTTTGCACATCTGTAATCAGCTAAATCATGGCCCAGGCACCACCGAGTCTTCTCGGCACACAACACTCCCAAACCACACAGCCCAGCCCCACATGAGACGCAGTTCTGCAAACCCAGACAACTTTCTGGAGTCAAGGGCTACTTGCAGGTAAGATTTTAACAGGTAGCCCTAATAAATTAACTTCTCCACTTTGAGCTCAGGAGGGTCTCAGAGGTTAAACACAACACTGTTTTTGAAAACAGTAACGAGCAGCCTCACGTCTTGCTCAGCATAGACAGCGGCGAGAGGAAGAGTTGTACAGCCAGACCTGATTTGAGATTGTTCAGACCTCTTGGGTCTGCAAAACTGGGTTGGCATTCTCAGAAGAACAGACTCCCATAATAATTGTGGTCTTCTCTCATTTCTGATTGGGCTAAAAATTCCCTCAGAACAACTCTCACGGCACTTCAACATCCCTGGTCTGAAATTAAGCAAATTTCTCCTAATGAATACTCTGTTTGTTGATTTGGTGACACGTTTTCCAAGTCTGAAATATTATGAAATTCTTTAATTCTGCCCCTTCTCCCCCCTCACCCCCTTTTCTTCAATTAATTATTTGCAGGCTGTTTCTCTCCATAAAAGACATTCCTTTTCATAGGGACACTTGGTGGGTAGCATGTTAGGAATGCCTTTCATTTAACCTATTTCCAAAATATTCCCTTAGCCCCGTCTGCAGTGTTAGCAGCATATTTGCCTATCCCCTCACACGATCCTGGGAGGGCCATGGGGCACCAGGAAGACTCAGCTGCTCCAAAACCAGAGCAAGGAAGCTCCCAAGGGTCTTTGAGTGCAGGACAAGCTTATCCTTGGCTGAAAATAAACAAGTTTGCTCTTTGTAGATGTGGGAAAAAAAAAATACAACCCACAATATAACACCACTTTTTAATCAAAGAGAGAATAAACGGGACATTTATGTGGGCTCTCCATCACATCTCAGGGAAGTTTTAGGGCATTGGTTTTCGGTCCAGTGCAAAGTCCAAGTAGGCAACAAGCAGCTTTTTGTGTGAGCTTGCACATTGACAGCTCTGGAATGGGCAGAGCAGGGGGGCAAGGGCTAATATTGGTTTAGATTCTCACTTCCCAGTGTGATTTGTCCATTCCTACTCATAAGCTCCATCATCTTTCAATTTTTATTTTGTTTTTTACATTATTCTTTCCCTTCAGGATACTCTGATGCAACATCTGTTGCCTGAACACCACAAACAGCCATGCTTGCCCGCATCTCCTTGCTCTGCAGCAGTGACACAAGGAGTGGCCCCTACACACAACATTACTGCCAGGAGCTCATCAGCTCTGATCTTCTAATTGTGCTTAATGATTGCTGAAAGGAACCAAAAAATCATCAGTGAACTTCGGCTTCCCTGGTAATTAATATTGTTATTACAGATTTGTTAATAATTATTAGGCTCTGGCAATGCAGCAAAGATTTTGAGCATCTCCAGGAAGACAGAGCCTGCCTGACTCTCCTTCCATGGATTACAGCTCTGGCCTTATTTTGACTGTACCTCTAATGCCAGACCGGGGACGAGCCCAGAAAAGAAGCCCTGCTTGATTCAGACAAATAAATTCAGTCTCAAGCCCATCTTTGTTTTGAGGACATGCTCCAAGATCCGCAGAGAAACCTGCATGGATTTTGTGCATCACAGCTGCCATCAGGGCAGTACCCAGGCAGGTGCTTCTCAGCCTCGACAATTTTCACACAAGCAGTGGAAAAACTGAAATTATTCTTAAAGGCTGCTAAACCCAGTAAATTCACAATGGCATTGGCTGTATGCAAACAGGCCCACTGTTCCCTGTGTTTTGTTGAGTGCAATATATTTGGCATGCAAAAGCTGTGTCTTCAGGGATTTTTTTTATTTTTTTTTTTAAATAAGTAGTCTGGACCTATTGTAAGAGACAAAGTAATTAGCATTCACTCAGCCCAGCAGGGCAGCAATTTAAACTTTTACAAGGAGTCAAAGTTCAGGATGCTGCCCTGCCATCAACTTTCTACATACAGATGGGATACAGACTGGAATATCGAAATGTTTCAAGCTACTCTGGGGTTATTTGAAACTCCAATAGACACATTACTGTGGGGAAATTGCTTAATCCGCTCCAGGATTTATTGCTATTGTATGTTCAGTATGGAAGTCCTGGAGGGTCGGAAAGAGCTGTGCTCATTGCAAGTATTTCATACCATATTAAAAAGTTTCTGACCATACCTTTAATCCTAAACATCATCACACCCTATTTTTATGCAGACAGGCACATAAAGACACTCCACAAACTGAATGGGCGTTCACACCCTACTCCCAATAATCCCACAGTGTGGCGAAAGGAGGGAGGTGAAGCACTCTGCTGCTCGCTTCCATCCAGAAAATGCAAATTTGTTGTCATATAAGGCAAATAAATAGAAAAGTCAGAAGGAAAAATTAACTGACCTACTGCGTTGGATTTAAGAGTAAATCCAGAGTGCGGCTGGAGAAATAGATTTTTTCACCTCTTAGGCAGTCATTTTTACAAATGTATGAGGTAAGCACCAATTAAAACTCACCGAGAAAGAAGCATTTTTTTTTCCTCCTTCTCTTTTCTGTTCATCCCACCCTTCTCTCCCCAGCAGACCCTGATCTGCCTGAGAGCACTGGTGTGGAGGACAGGGCAAGGGAGCTCTCAGATCTCACGGAGAGGAAAATCCAGTGCTCTAGGGCTCACAGGGGTGCAGGAAGGAATGGGGGCCTGCAGTCAGTCACAGGAGAGAGAAATACTCTGCCCCACTTAGCATAATTATTCGGGGCTTTTAGAGGGAAAACAGTAGCTATTATTTTTTTCCTTGTTCCCCACCCCCAGGCTTTCACTTGTAAGAGAAGGTGAAAAAAAAGAAAGAGGAGATAAATGTATAAAAACATTCCTTTTGTAGACAATTCACACTCAGCAAAAGCAAAACAACTTGAGCAGGAAGGAAACCTTGGTACCAGAGACATAAATATAACAACCTGGGTGAAAAACAGTCTTGCCTAATTGCCCTTAAAAGTATTGTTGTTATTCTGATAGCTTCACCTGATTTAAAAAAAAAAAAGGGCTGGAAAACTTCACTTGGAGTTTTGGTAGAATCTTTGTACCTAAGAAATATAAATTCAAAGGCAAAAAGCAAAAGCACATGGAATCAGCACATCAAGATTTTAGGCCTCTTGCAGGGACAAGTATTGATTCTGTACATCCCCCACTTTATGCAAGTTTCAGATTCAGAAGGAAACACTTGTTTGCAAATAAAAGTATCATCTCTAGAGTTCTTCGCTACTCTGAACACAAATGGTTCAGCCCTGTATTAAGTTTTCTGGAGATGGGAAAGAGCTGAACTGTTCAAAGGTTGTTTTGCTCAACAAATAGGAAGTAATGAGAACTCTAGAGATGATACTTTTATTTGCAAACAAAAGGTGTATGCTATGTATAAAACTGGAAAGAAACAACCCTCCACCTCGTCTTAAGGACAGAAGGAATATTTGCCTTATATTAGGCAGCACAGGACATGAAGGAATTTTCTGAGTCAGTAATTCAGGCTGCCCTGTGAGCACTGGAGGAGATGGGGATGGCTGAACTCTGCTTTGCTCCAGAAACAAACCCCACATCACTTCCTCCTCAAATGATATCAACTCTTTCCCCCCAACCCCAATGCAAATTTGCACTGGCTTAAGTCATTAAAAGGTCTAAAAGGCTTATTTCCTTCTGTTTTAAAAGCCTGTGGATTTCTTCTTCCAGGTGAAATACCACAGAAGTGGAGTGAGGTTTCCTATATACTAATGGATTCTCCCAAACTCCACTGAGGGAAAAAAAAAAAAAAAAAAAAAAAGTATTACTCGTACAAGGCTTCCAGACTTGCCTCCAAGAGGCCTGAAGAGTTTGGGTACCTGTCTGACTGCTGGTCTGCATTACTTTTGGAAACCATACAAGACCAACAGGATCTTGTCCAGTGAGGTTAACATCAGCAGCCCTGGTAGGACCCATCACCAAGCCCTTAATCCCAGAGCCAACATTTGCTAAAACCAAAATAAAGCTTTTTTTGGCCATCATTAAGGCACATTCCTATCATGCATGGAGACAAACTCTTACTGCTAAATTTTCTTTTTTTATGCCACAAGTGCATTTTCTAATTGAAAAGAGAGGTAACTTGTTTTAGTGTCACAGGCTTTAATTAAGCATAGTTTGTCTAGAATAGCTGCAGGGTTTATTTATTATTTATTAAAGAAAGGTTAGTTATTTATTGGGGAGGGGGAAGACACGTCTGCAGTTGCAACTTCATGGAATGAATCAGACAGCCCATCACTCAAACTGCTTTAGGACATTAGTGGATCACTATCACGGTCAGGCAAAGAAACTTCTTTTACTGATGTGTTACATAATGAGGATATTTTTGATACTTTCAAGTCTTCCTTGAAGCAGTGGTTGTTTCTGGTCACTATTCAAGGACAAGACATTGGGTTTAAGGGGAGGGAATAAAACAGGGCTCTTAGTTTGGACATTACTGCAGGAGTGCTCCAGCGTCACTGAGACAGGCACTGTAAACGGGGCTGGGGGCACAGCAGGGACAGGCAGCACAAGGGTCCCTCACTGACATTTTCCCTTCTCTCTGGCAGATCCATCACCAGAAATGAGGATGAGTCCTGGCACAAACAGGCTGATGTGCAGGTAGGAATCCTCTGGGAAGAGGCAGGACACGGTGCAGACCAGTTCCTGCTGCAGGGACCAGCTCCTCTGTTAAACAGCTGTTTGAGGGCAGGGGCTTATAAAGCCATGCTAAGTCATATTTTTGTCCCCCCCCTTTTTTTTTTTTCAATTAAAAAAGCTTTAACTTTCCCCTCACCACTTCTGGGCTGAATTGGTTTGATCCAGAGAGGTAGTTATGCATAAGAGCAACCACTTTATATTGAATTAGGGGATTTCTCATGCAACACATCTCACCAATTACAAGGCAGGGATGCAATTCTATGATTTATAATACATTATACTGTTAAGTAATATAACATTATAGATACAATTTGTACCTATCTCTCCATGGATTAGAGAGGTGGCACATGAAGAGTGGATCATTAAACAGCAGTGCAAGGCCAGGGGCCAAGCACTTCTGTTTAACAAGCTGCTCCAAGTACCACCCCTCTAATCCACGGAGAGAGAGAATAAATTGTTCCTGTATCTTATTATAAATCGGGTTCTTTGGGTGTGTTTGGGGGGTTATATTATAATAATAATAATAGTAATAATAACAATTTCTGTTTAGGGCTATCGCTTTCTGGGACTGCACTAGTTTAAGCTGAAGGAGCTTCTGTTCCAGAAGGGGTCTGGAATTTACACTCTGGACAGATTTGAGGGCACTATAGGGGCAGATGGACATGACTCTGAGCCCATTGCATGGCAGAAATACCCTCATCCTCCCAGTTCAATGGCACACCTGGAGAGGACAACCAGCTCCGAGCTGCCCCAAGTGATGGCCTAAGGCAGGAGCTTGGGTACATCCTGGCTCCGTCAGGAAGCAATGTCCTGGTAGCACTCAGCAGCCCATTAGCACCCAGTTTAAAGTGCACAAACTCCACCAGCAAGGCTCCGGGTGACACCAATGCCTTCAGGGGTGGGGACACCACATTTCCAACGCCGACATTGGAACAACCCTGTGGCCATTCCCATGTGAACATTAAGAAGCAGCCGTGGCTCAGCACGCTGAGGTCTTTGGGAGGACAGAGTTGACACGGTGGTATTTCAAGGCATCGATGGCCACGTGTAGCAGCTGAAGGTGAGCTCTTTGACCTCCATCTCTTGTGTTTATATTACCTCTCCAGGGTCAATAAATGCAGATAGGAGCACCAGGCTCTACAGACAGAGCGCTGCTTTATAACACTGGCACCGGATTAGGGTTCCATGCCTTGGCTCCCAGGTTTATTAAACTCCATTACTATCCCCTTAACGATGACAACACCTTTCCATAACAGTACAGTTGCTTGGCTCCCGAGGAGGGCAGCACAATGAGGGAGCCTGAAGATATAGGGACACTGTTAGGCTGTCTTATAGCCCCTAACTCATCAGGTGACAAGGCATTGATTTCTATTGACAATTTCATTGTAATGTCAGAACGTAACCTGAATTCATCTTTCATCTGCTTCAAAAGTAAACAATGGCTCTTGGAACAGAAAAAAAAAAGGAAAAAGGATAGTGCTAAAAAATAACAAAAATAATAAAAAGAATTTTTATTCCGGCATTTCCTCAAAAAAACAGAGAACCAAGACTGCTCAGCAGCTACATGGAGCAGAGCAAACTATTAATAGAAAACACATTATTTGACAAATTTTATCACTGCTTCAATTTGCAAATTATTCACAAATCTACTGTCACTCATTCAATTCTGTTCAATTTATGAAACTGTACTAAATTAGCATTATTCCACAGAAACTATTTTCAGCCTCCAAAAAAAATTTCCAAGTGATATTTACAGTATTTGCTGACAATTCACCATCACCTCAGCCACGGTAAGGTGCCATTACTGTCCCTCAGCTTAACAAGCTGTGAAATAAACAGGGATTGGGGGGATCCTCCGATCAGGCTTTCCACGCTGTCTGTGTTTGAAAGAGAAGATAAAAAGGAAAGGCTGGCAGGGCTTGGCATTGGCACTACATTACATTTCTATTAATAAAGAACGGCAATCAGCGCTGAAATTAATGTGGATCTGTTATCTCCTCACACACACAAAGAATTTGTGTCTAATGTGTTCACATGGACTGCAGTGCTAACGATGGGGCCAAGCCACTCGTTTTTCTGTTTCATTACCTCTGTGCCTTGGCTCTGGTCTGGTTTTGTACATTTTTTCTGCAGAAAAGCATGTGCCGACATGTAGGATAAAGATCTGTCAGCGTGGTCCCTCTCAGTGTTTCTAGAGACTACACAGATGTATTTCATACGCCTCCAAAATGCAAATTGAAATTTGCTAATTTCTAGGTTTTGGCCACCTGTTGGACTTTACCACTCCTGTTTAATAGACACATGGTGCAGATTAAAAGTTTTACTGGACTTAAGGCTAAGACACTTCCAAAGTCCTCCACAAATATCAGACACACTGGCAGACGGGAACACTGAGGTACAAATTTCCACAGTATGGTGAAAGAGACCCTGGAGCCTTAAGAAAAGTGGAATAAAATAATGAAAATACACCTCTTCGTTTCAGTTTCACGGGATTCAAATGATGTACGAAAATTCCCTAAGCAATTTTCCTGCAGCACAGCTCCCTAATGAGGCTGGGGAAGCAGCTTCTCTCTACACTCCCAAAAATAGCTAGTCAGGATGAGCAGAAAAGGTAAATTCAGTCTTTGAGGGTGAAAATCGTGCTACAGATGCCAAGCTGCTGGTCATGGCTCAGCCATCAGCCAACAAGCTTTTCCAGTGATAGACCATCCCACGACACAATCCTAATTTTGAGACACTTGTTTAGGGGATTTGCTTTTTCACCAATGGCTACTTGGGGTATTGTTTCAAGTTATGTTCAAGTAGTCCCACACTGAGTAAACAGTATGAAAAACATCTAAAATTACCCCTTGTCCTATAAAGTTTTGGCATAAATAGGATCTCAGGGTATTTAATGATATTGTCTTGGGCAACTGGAAACCACAAGATAGAAATATTCTGTAAGTCTAGAGAAAAACAAAGTAAAATGAATAGCCATTACAAAAGGAGGCAACAGACACAACACCTGAGGAGGTGTGCAGATAGGGAATTTACATTTCTTTTAAAACATTATCCCATGCATTGTCTGTGTTGCGTGTTCCAGGGACACTGTCTCTGCAGCTGTGACCCATCAAGCTAGTCCTGAGGAAGACAGAGTCATCCTGGGATATTGTCACATCCATCTCCCACGGGAGAAGAGACCTGACAGTGCCTGGGACATCTTGGCAAGAAGAAGCAACAAAGAGCAGCCAGGAAGGGAAGCAGGGAAGAGATGCATCTCCCAGCAGGGAAGAGATGAATCTTGATAGACTCCCCCTCTCACTCTTCCCCAACCTCCAGGCCCAGCTGGACTCAGCATCCCAACTGCTCTCCCCACTAGGAGAGAGGACGTGGGAGGCGCGTGGCTGGCAACGCACCCGCCAGGCTCCAAGGGATCCGAAAACACCCTCAGGTTCACAGGCACCCGGAGTTTGCCAAATCATTTCAGCTCATCTCTAATTGTCAGCGATCTCTATTAGCTCAGTAGTGTGGCTTTGACATAAGGATGAACAGAAGGGTTGTTACTGGCTAGTGAGAGGAGAGGAGCTTCTGGTCCAAGGAAGAAAAGCATCTTCCATGGCAGAAGGAAAATCTTTTTTTCCTTCCCACATAGGCTAAACTATATGGAAGGCTAACTGACAAAAGACAAAGGGACTACACAATGGATGTCCATCAGCCTAAACTTTCCCTAATATCATACTAAAAAAAGAAAAAAGGAAGAAAAAGGCTTTGTGGCTTGCTTCTCAATATTAAGCAATAAGAGATTTGTTTTATAATTATTTCCAAGAGGGAAAAAAAAAAAAAAAAAAAGGAAAATAGCAGTACACGCACCAATCCCAGTACAGCACGACTCCATTTGAGTCCTCAGCTCCAGGAGATGGCTGGCTTGGCAGTAGCAGCTCCTTCTCCAGAGCACTTCCCTCTCAAATGACTGGTCCCCAAGACCCAGACCCATGGTGCAAAACTCTCCCCATGCCAACTGAAATTAAAAATTTATGCAGATCGAATGAAAAGAGAGAAGGGATAAAAGAGTCTCGACTACACCGAGACTTCGTTTTTTCTCCAATTACGCCAAATTCTGATCTTTCCATATTATTTCCCTGAACAACAGCCCAAGTTAATAGGACCTAAAAATACCCCAAACACATTTTTGATTTTGCAAACAGTGTTTCATTCATGTATGTCTGCCTTGTGATGCATAGTTACAATTGTAATGAGATAGCTGCCAGCCCTGGAAGGGTGTATTGCTCCCTGTACTTGGAATGCTAAAGAGGGACTCAAACCATACAGGAGGATAAAATGAGTTGTATTATATAGAAATGAGAGAAAAATTAAGTCAGACCTGGAGCCAGAAGTTACCTGAGCTTCCCAAACAGTCCAGGGCCACAACCACCTTTGCTTTAGACTTAAATTTTTGCCCAGCAGAAAGAGCAAAAACATCAATTAGATCCCAGGAGCAGCCTCAGCTATGTGTTGGATGCTGGGATGAAGTCAAGCATTCAGGTGGCACTTGCACCCCCTCCCAGTGGCTGGAGATGAGATGCACCACAAACAGGGAACATAAACCAGCCCTAAATTAAAGCACTTGCAACACAACGCAATTACACTACATAACATTTACTTATCTTATATACACTCAGAGGGAAGATAAATGTCTAGTAAAAACCACAATCCACTATTAAACAGCTATAAAATACTTCGCTGTCTTCCCATTTCAAAAGCTCCCATAGTATAAATAGTGGTCAAAAGTTCAGTGAACTGTCTTGTAGTCTGGTGCTCCATTCAAACCATGCTATTTCCAGAGAGTCTCCTGTCACCATATCTAATTTCCAAAATGAATATGCTTTAATTTTCCTTCTTCATGCATTGTGCTTTTTCCTCATTTAAAACAGCAACAGCCTCTGGCAGTAAAGGACATCACATTTCTGTGCGAGATGAAGCTTTTTTCCCCCGATATGCGGGAGAATGGCATGGGTCAAGGGAGAAAAAATGTATGCAAAAAACATCACACCCCACTGACCCCAGTATATTTTACATTACAATTTTGCCATTTCCAATATAGGTTCATTTTGCAGTGGACCATATCAGCCATATTTCAGGATTTACACAAAAAAAAAAGAAAAAAATCAGTACCTGGAGCATTGTCTGCATTCGGTCTGTCCTAATGCAATCTATGGATTGTCTTATTAATGTGTAGTGTAGCTTGCACAGAACACACAGGCATGCAGGGAATACTTATGCGTGCCAGGAAGGCAGCACAGGTGTTCTATTGGGGATGTGCATATACATTCAATTACCTCTGCAGGTAATACACAAGTACATTTTTATGGCTTAAAACCCAGCCTGCCACACACTGCAGGTGAACCCCTGGAATCAGGGGGGTTTTTCCATGTAAGTCTTCCTTCCCTGAGGCATTAAAGTCCCCAAAATGGGGCACATGGCACAGGTTCACCCATTTAAACTGAGGCTGCCATGCTTTCAGTAGGCAGCAAAAGGAGCTTTAGCCCCTAGCAGACATTAAAAGGCTTCCTTCCACCTCTAGCACAGGCAGATTAATTAATCCACAGCCTGATTGGAAAGGCCCAGAAGGTTCTGGAAGCTCCTCAGGACTTCACCCTTTAGCCTTAAGTGTTTAAATGAGGCCCAGCTGCACCTTGTTAACACAGCCCAGATTCTCTGAAACTCTGGCAGCTGAGAAAAAAGATGCACCTTTTGTTCTCCCAACCCTCCTCCAAGGCCAGGGAAAGGATGAAGTCGAAGCTTGGGGCAATCTCTGTTTTGACCAGGGTAAAATCCCCACACTCAATAGGAGCATTGCCTGACTAAAGGCCATAACAATTCTGACTTCATATGCTGCAAAGACAATAATGCTCACAGAACTGGCACATCTGACCACTACCAACAAAACCATCATCTGCTATTTTGACAGAAAATCAAAGAAGTCCGACTTAAGAAGTACCAATTCCCATTAAATCCTGCTCCTCTCTACAGATGATCAGCTACAGGAAGGCCCACAAGAGAAGCAATACATGTATACAGGTGTCTAAAGGTTTAATATGCCAACAAAGCAGAATCATGGAACTGGGGGTAAATATCAATGGGGAGAGGGTTTAAAACATAAAAAAAAATTAGAACATCACCACAGAAAGACCAAGTCATCACTTTTCACATCAAGCAGCTCGTCCACCTTGCCACTGCCATAGAAAGCAGTAACTTCAGATCCTACAACCATCAAACTTGTTCTGCTCATCACCTCAAAAAAACCCAAAAAACTGGAGCACGGTTGTCCTACAAAGCTATAAAACTCTAGGAATAACAGAAAAACTTACCTGAAGCTCAGGATAGCCCAAGGAGCTGGAGGAAGCAGCAAAAAGTAAAGCTACCTGTCCCAGGAGCAAGCTGAAGCGAAACCTGTGCTCCACAGGTGTTTGGGATAGACTAATTAACTCCCTTGAGCTCATTGGCTGTAATTGCTCCACATCCCCACCCTGCCAGGAGCCCTGACTCAGCACACCCTAAATTGTGGTGTGGATCTGCTTTTTAGGGGTAGATAAAGCTGCTTTGGGTTATTTCAAAGTCCTGGCCAGAGCACTGATGGAAAAAGTTTCCTTTAATGGGAGACACGTGGGGATGAGGTGAGGACAGCCTGCTGAAAATGACCATAAATGCAAATTGCAAGAGCAGCACTTTTTTGTGTTATTTTCAGCAAAAAGGGTAAAACATGCAATATTTTCTTCAGGTGTTAGCACTCTTAAATGTCACAGAGAAGCATCCTGTTGCCTGGCAAGTTGTGGACTTGGGGCTCAACAGGTTTGCTTGCTTACTGTCAGCATTTACCTGAGCTGGTTTTTAATAAAAGCCTTTGAAGAAAGAAAATCTCCTGCCTGAGAGGAGACGTTGGGAGTCTGAGTGGAGGCCCCAGAGAGTTGCTGAGCTACTTAGTGGCAGTCAGTTGCATCCCTGATATATCCCATTCCTTCATAATTGCAAATCCCCTCAGTGCTGCTCTGCACAGGACCAGCTTTCCTGTCAGCAGTTATTGGATGGGAACTGACACTGGTGTTTACACATCCATGGGCTCAAGAATTTCAGTATCTGCCTGGCAAACATTGCTGTGTTTCAAGTGGCCAGTTTGAGCCAGCTAGATGTGGTTGAGGGCAGAACTTGGGCCTCTCTCTGTTCATCCAGGGCTTTGAACTTATCAAAGGGAGCCTTGCTATAATAACAATAAAAATAATAATAATATAGTAATAATACTAATAACAATAGTAGTAATAATAATGTTCCCTTTGGCTTCAGAGCATCCGTTCCGTCAAAGTACTGACTATTGAAAGTTCAACAGCTAATAGGAAGCTATTTTGAAAAGGCAAAAGTCTGGAGGCAAATTATGAGGGAAAGAATAGATATTAATCATTTTTCAAGTCATTCTGTCTCAGGCATTATTTTCCTTTCTTTCATTATTCATGATGAGTTTTTTTGCTTCAAGGCCAAGTGAATTCATAGGGCCTGACCCATCCAAACACAACCACGACTCTCTGAACAATGCAGACCAGCTGAGTCTATAGATAAAAAAATAGTCCAAATGGAAAGAACGAAAAAGAAGACAATTTTAAACTGTGGATTTAAACACATACATGAAAGTATAACCCTTCTTCTGATGAGTTCATTTCCCAGTACCCTGTCCACTGTGTTGCCATCCCATCCATCCTGGTGAGGGATTTGTGGAATGGGAGTCCCAGAAAGGAACTCATCCCATTTGCTGTTTCTCTGACCCTACCTCCCTGGCCTCTAAAACCATCTTGGGGGTGTCCAGCCACTTTCAGCCAAGGGAAGACCTCTTACCTCTTTTTTTTTTTTTTTAGCTTAATTCCAGAGCTAATGGAAACTCAGTAGTTTCACTTGTAACTTGGATAACCTGCACAGCTTTTTGTTGCTGCAGGGCACGAGCAGACCCTAGGAAGAATTGAGCCTAGAGCCATTTACAGTTCTCTCTGTTGAGAAATTGAAAAGCTTGGAGGAAAAAAACTCAGTCCAAAGGAGGTTTTTTTCCCCTGCAAATTCCCTTGGGAAAGGTTTTCCCATGTTGGGTGTGCAGAGCACTGGGGCTGCTGCAGGGACACTCATACATTCAGACACGGAGGGACACCACGTTTGTGGCAACTTCGTCTTGCCAGAGAATAAGTGGGTCAGAAAGAATTTTTCAGGGCAGAAGCAATGACAATTCTCAGACCTGTGTTCTCCTCCTCCAGTAATTCTCAGCATACCCAAGTAGCCCCACATATTGAAAAAAATGGCAATTCAGAGTTCGCTTTCCTTCAGGGCAAAATAACCCAACAACATTACTTTGGTTTATCTGTATTTGTAACTATGTTCCTTGAAAGATGGGAGTCTGCAGTGGAATATCTCTGGCAACCTTGAAGGCAACTGATGTACTTTGCCCACTCTGGAATAAACTCAGCAACATGAATCCTGCCTCAGACTCCACAGATGTGTGCATCTGCAGAAGACGCTGTTAATAATTAATATAATTGTACAACCGCCTAGATATAAAAATACACAGACAGAGCCTCACATTTTGCCTGCTTCTCTGTAACAAATACCCAAACTGAAACAAATTTAACAAGATACATTACACAAGTCTGCAGACAGAAGTTGTATGAAAATTTTAACTCTCTTCAGCAAGAAAGCACTTCTATTTCCAGTAACGCTGGCAGCATATACTGTAGCTAGGCAGCCGCATTTATTTTCAATTATCATTTTTGCCTTTTTATACAGCATAATGAAATGCCTGGTAAATTATACATTTTTGTAAAACACAAACTTGTCTCTTTATTTGCAGCTCAAGTCTTGCAATATCGTTTTGTCTGCATTAGTTCTAGCTCTTTATGAGAGGCCAATTACTTTTCTTAGCTGTAACATGCCGAGTGCAAGATGTTACTCGCCAGTCCTGGCTGAGACACAGCCTGCTGCAAAATGACCATGGCTAAAGCTCAGACCTTTGGAGAAAAGGGGGAAAATTCCCAGCACTCTGCTTGCTAAAACATCACCCATGCTCTTTGCTCCAGCTTCAATACCTAAGATTTTCAACCAACCCCCTGCTAAACAAAAGCATATTTTTTAGACAGAAAAAAAAAAAGCTTATAGCTGCTTCCCCCAGTCTCCCTTTAGAAAGATGCACTCCTGGCAGATGGATCTCAATATGCCGTCTCCCAAATCTTAAGCGACTCTGAAAATATAAAGTTCACTTATACCAATGGGCCATATATATCTACACCTCTTGATTCCCTGTCTCTTTAACTAGCACTTTGAACTAGTGAACACCTCTTTAATCTTGCCCCATTATCATCCTAATAGCACCTCCCGATATTCATAAATGTCTAGCAAGACTTTCAGCTATTTGGTATGAAGAAGAAATATCCAGCTAAATTGAGAAGATTACCACATCACCACATAAATCAGTGACAGGCCGCGTGTTATTACAGTTGATTTTTGTTGACAGTTGGCTGTAGGCAGTTGTGTTTCAAATGCCTTTTTTCTCTGAGAAATTAAACAAAATTCCATGCAAAATGCAGCCCTCCAGTTCAAAAACTGTAAATCCAAAATTAGCATTTCATACTTTAAAAGGTAGCACAGCACAATTTTCCATTGAAAGGTCTGTACAGTTGTCACAAATGGGTGCTTCACACATGACACTAATGCTACCGATGCCTTTTAAGAAAGCCACCTTTCTCTGATATTATTTTCTTCTTCTAATAATCTGCATACACTATAGTTCATCCCTATGGAAAAGAAAGAGAGCTCACTTACTTATCTCTCGTATGGGAGCATTATGCTTTCAGCAATTCAGACAGATAGGCTGGGTGGGAGGGGGGCACGTTGCCGAATCCTCCGCGATAAGAGGGAAGGAATTGTGGCCAGCAAAAGGTTAATCTTCCCTCTCCACGTCCCTCTGTCTTGGCATAACCTGGGGAGCAAAGAAAATGTGAGACTTACAAAGTGGAAAGGCACACCGGCACAAAACTGTTCCTGCTGCATCGTGTGGCACTTCACACACAGGGCCACGCGTGACCTAATTAACAAAAAGCCGTCGCTAAAAGTCAGGGAAGCAGCTTGGGTGACACCAGAGAGGACCAGAACTTGCGAAGGAGTGTCTGCTTCCAGCAGCTGCTGATCTGCCAGTTTTGGCTCAGATATCGCCCGCTGCTAAGCCAATTTTTAGGGACTCTGGTGTCAGCAAGTTGATCAAGCAGCAGTAGTTGAGACAGAGCGCCTTCCCATTCTCCAGGCAGCTCCTGGGGGTATTGGCTTTGTCTTGGGCAATAGCTTGGAGAAACCACCGCCACAAGAAGTTCACATTTTTGGCTATATTGTGTGTGTATATATAACACAGGGAATTGAAGCAGAGAAATGCTCTGCCTACTCCTGGGCACAGGGACAGACATGTAATGCTGTTCGTCAGCCAAAAGATGTTACATGTGTCTTCACACCAACACATTGCTGGCAGCTGACTGGCTTCTGGCCACACAGTCCAACATCCCCTGGTCAGAACTGCTGGGTTGAAAACCAGATCACCAGCCAATTGCATCTGGTTCATTTTCCCCCAGTGTTCAAAGGCAGAGGTGTGAGGCCACAGGGATGATGGCCTGTGTGAACGATCACCCCTTCTGCCAGCCCTGTCCTCAGAGGGGAGCCAAGAATGGAGAGTCCACCTGGTGACCTCTGAGCTGTGTAATCCTGCTGCTTGTCACTGAGAGGAAAGTGTGTTCATAGTAGCCAGTGCCAGTAAAATTAAGTATTTCAGTCAATACTGAAATGGTTTAATCTGAATTCACTGTCAGGCATTTTAAACAACTGCCTTGCTCTCATTTGCTCATGGCTGGGTCAAGGTTTAGTTTTTACAGCCTGTGCCAAGCCTTTCCCTGGTGGAACTCAGCTGACAAGACAGGACAAGATGTCCATGCAAGCCTGGTCCCAGTCACCCATGGTGTGTCACCCATACAAAAGACCTCTTGACCCTCTGCTAGAGGTTGGATTTGCACCTCATTACAGGCAAAGACTAAATCAGTGGAGTCAAATAATCACAGTGAGACACTGGTCTATCAGGTACCCTGCTGGGGAGAAAGTACCCAGCCAAGAAGGATGGAAAATGGCAGCACAAGAGAACACAGGGAATATGATGGAGTAATCCTGTGTTCCCTGTTGACGAGAGGTTGGAAACAGGACGAAGCTTTGCAGTCGAGTGAGCTGCAGCCTACAGAGAGTGATTGAATGATTTAAGGTAGCATTTGTTCAACACTGGAAATATTTATACTTAAGATCTGTAGGGAATATCATAAAAAGGGTTATGCCACTAATACTTCCTCTTCTAACTCTACGTGCACATTTAATCTCTTAGTATCTGAATCCCAGTGAATATTTCTTCCAAATTTTTGGAATACACAAGAGGTGACCTCCCATTTCTGCTTGGGACCAGCTCCTCAGGAAAACCAGGCAGTGAGGAGACACAGACCAAACTGGCAGTCTGAAAGAGTGTGGTCCACAGGGAAAACAATTGCCCACCAAAAAATGCCCAACACGAACACAAAGCAGCAAAAACAAAAGCAGATTTAAGTTCAAAGCTGGCCTTTCTGATAAAGAAGAGGAACCAGTACATGATCACTGGGGAGAGGAGGCTGAGCTGAATGAGACAGTATTGCCAAGAATAGCTCTTGAAACAATGTGTGACGAGGGCTGTGACTGCAGGCAGGAGGTGACAGTATACACAGACAGGTATTTTGTGTCACAGGAAAAGCCTGAGAATGGCAGCTCCCTGGGCCTTCAGACACAAGACAGGTTGCTCACTCCATGGTGACTCTCCGATGAGAGTCCTCCTCCAGGGCCGTGCTCATGCAAGGACAGGGAAAGGCTGAAAAGAGGAGAGAGATTTGGCCCCAGGTGCCCCCTTATCCTGGTTAGAGGAAGGCATCAGAGCACCAGGTGCTGATGGAGGAGACACTAGGGCTTTGCTTGAGGAGAAGCCCAGTGGAAAAGCCCAGCTGTGGCAAAGCTGATGCTGTGCCAAGGCATCAAACAGCCTCACAGGACAACCAGCAAACTCAACCAAAGAACATGTCAACAGCAGAAATTACTTTTCAACAGAGGAGGAGATCTGGGGTGGTGACAGTGAGAACAGGGGAGGCAAAGGAAGCATGTGGAGCCTGACCCACAGCCATGGCAGAGCAAGTTGCTCCAGAAAGCCTGCAGTGTTGGAAATGGAAAGCCTTCTCGTGCCCTCCCTGACATGGAGCTCTATGAAATGTTTTATCTCCAAAGCTTCTGTGTTTGGCAGCTCTAAAAACATTGTGCAAAGGGGAGAGCCACTGGGTTTATTGTGTCAGTGAATGTAAGGGGTGCAAGTCAACCCTCCACTCTCCTGGCATCCTTTTCTACACAGCCCAGGTGTTTACATCTCAACAGCAATTTTTATACTGAACCCAACAAGATGCGATGAAATCCCAGCGTTTGATTTCCAGAGACATCCAGCTTCAAGGGAAAGATCACACTCAGCTTTGGATTCTAAGCCGAGGGATGTCATAAAAACAAGTCAATTACTCCACAAATGAGGGGAAATACTTAACAAATTTTAGCTGAACTAAGTAGAGAAGAGAAATGAATCTGTAAATCATCAAATGGTGTGTCTGTTTATAATTATTATCATGCAAGTAATACAATGTTAGTTGAGCAAGATAATTTAATAATTTTTGCGTGTCTTGGGATTTCCTAGTTTACATCTTTCTGCCTACAGATCTAGATCTCGAGGGTGGGTAATTCTTTTTCCTGATGCCTCATAAAGAAATGCTGAATATAAAACCTCTTGACAGAAAGTTTTTCCTTTCACAGTATAGTTCATGTGGTTGTTTAGAAAATTCAGTTCAAATACTGTTCTTTACTTTGTTCTTACAAGTTGTGAGTAATACACAGATTTGTTCACATGGCAAGAGCTGTGCTCATGACAGCAGCCTTGGAATATTGTCAGGTGGCTGTTGCTTACAGGAGTACTGTGGTTTCTCCCAACTCCAGGCTCATCCATATTAGGAGCTGAAGCTGGATTTAACTGCTGGCCACATCACAGAGGTGTGCAGGCTTCAGGCACTGCCTTGATTTGGGGTGCCCAGAAAACTCTTCAGGAAAAATAAATTTATAAGATATCCTAAGGGATATATGAGAATTGAAGCTGAAATTTAGTATTTTCTAACTGCTCTCACCCATCCTTCCTCCTGGGACTGCCACTGATCTTTGATCACTTCCCTCATTTACAAACACTGTCATCTCACCATTCTCCTTCTACTCCATATCATTAATACAAATCTGGAAACAATGGCTTTCTCCCTGCTAAAACATTGCAACATCCCGCTATTTGTTTCCTCTTCTAAAACGGATCATTCATTATAACCCATATCCCCCAAAGAATTTTATCACTTGAAACCTGTTTGCAGTGAATCTAAAGTAGCTGGAAAATCATCTTCTCAGAAATTCCTGCGTATGCTGGAGCCGACTTCTCCTGGAAGCCCAATAAAGTGTTGAGTCCCTCTGCAGGCAATATCCATTTTTCTTCTTTCTGATACAGTCTCCGGCAGTAACCCCTGCAGCTGTGCACGATCCTTTTTTTTTTTGCTGCTGAAATTCACTGCTCAGCCCTGTTAGCTCTTGTACCCACTTCATCCCGGAGAGTTGGGATAATTGCCTCCTTGCTTCGTTGTTCCACCACCTCCATGCTTATCGCAGAGGTCAGCTTTTCTTTTATCTCTCCTATAACCAACTCGTTATTTGCTGCTTTCTCTTACAAGGGACAGGCTGCTGCTCCCTGACTCCTGCCCCGTTCCACTTTTCCTGGTGTTTGTGCGCCTTGTTTGAATATTTCTCCCCAAAAGGACATCTCTACCTCTCAGCATTTGAATTTAGTATTTTGCTTTGTAGTCCATGGCCCCCAGCAGCAGCAGAGGTTCGAAAGAACACTGACCTGTGTGATGAGGTATCACCAAAATACTTACACCTGCAGTTTGAGAGCTGTCTGAGCAGGGATTTTCCAAAAAAATCTGGGCAGCCATTAGGATCATGGAAAGTTTTCTTCAATAAATAAATAGGAGTAATATGGTCACTGTTTTTTACCTGAGAAAGGTTATGCAACCTAGTAATGTTAAAGTACATTAAAGGTGAGGCTTGGGACTCAAATTGCTCAAAATGCTGGTAGAAAAGAAAGGAATGCTGAATATAAAACAAAATAATGCAGAAAACGTTCTGCACTGTTAAGAGTGAAGGCAGCTATGGCTATCCAATATTTACTATCAGGGAAGCTCGGACCAAAGCTCCCTTTGAACTACTCACAGTCAAGAATAAACCCCAATGTCAGTATGTGCACAGGTGAAAATTGAAAGCGCAGGAAGGGCAACCACCCCTCACTGTTTTACAAGTCCCCAAACTATCTAAATACTATTGGAGACACTTTAAAAAAAAGATGCAGATGATCAAACTCTGAGCTAACTGACAGAACTTTTTCCTGGGACATATAGTTTTTTGAAATAACAGCAAATTCTGGACAACTGAGGAGTGGGTAATAAGGTCTGGAAAGAACAGGCAGAGCCAGGGTTACTAAAATCAGCCTTGAAGTGTCGCTCACAAATTGTCACCAAAGCACTGTGAGAGGAGTGCAGACAGGGCAACTTTTGCAGAGATACTAATGACACTCATACTTCCAGGGGCTTTCAGAGGATATTATGTACCCATTTCCCTGTTTGAAAATGTGCCTCTTCACATAAAACAAGAGATCTTCGCATTTTGAAATAACTCACCCACTCATGTAAAATCTCCACTGCTCCGCCGAGCAGCCGTGGTGCTGTCTGAAAATACAGATGTTTTCTGGAAAAATGGGTGTCTCCAACTTTTCAGTGCGTGTCAGTGCAAAGCAGCTGAACTTCCTAATCAATGATAATTTGTTGTGAGATTGATGATGACACTGACAGTGTATAGAAGCATAAACCCCCAATTCTTTAATCTCATCATGAAGTCCACACAGGCTGGATGGTCCCATGCTCAGCACACCAAGACAAAGCCTGGCTTCATCCTGAGGCCACCAGAACAGCCGAAGAGGAGAGTCTTGTCCCACATCTGCCACCAGCCAGCCCAGCAACCCTGAGTCACTTTATTTGCTTTCTTCCCCTCACAAGATTTTCTGTTTAAACCTGAAGCTCAGTGAGGCAGTAAATACTTTTCTTCAGTGGGGTGTGCACAGTTCCTGCCACAGTGGGACTCATGTTTCGGCTGGGACCTTGAGGTAGGGGGGCAAGAAATCAAGCAGAAAGAGCAGGCAGGAGAGAAGCAGCACCCCTTGGCCTCAGCAGAAATCTGATTTCAGAGGGGCCTTGTTTTAATCCAAGAGAGCAAAATATGCTTGGGTATCATTCAACTTTGAGCATTCCTTGCTACCTCTGTCTCTCAAGATGAGTGAAAAAGCCGCCTGTGCTGCCACAGTGGGGAATTGGGGTCTTGCAGATTATTCTCTTTCTTTGTCCAAGAGGCCAAGCTGGGGGCCATGTCTTCATGAAGGGTCCGTGAGCGTGGCAGCTGCCTCTCACTTTTCAATTTGCTTTTAAAAGCAAACTGTAGGCTATGCAATGCCACACAACACTAAGGCACAGAGCCTTCTGACCCTCAGCCACTGCCATTTGTGTAGCAGACAGACACCAGAAATATCTGAAGAGCCACTGGGGCGTGTTGGCCACTCCACATCTGACACCTGCAAGGCTGGGCCTGGTGGAAAGCCCCATGGCCACCTCAGAAGCACAGCCAGCAGTCTCAGCAGCAGATCTGCTGCCACATCATGTCCCTGCTCGTTCCCAGCATGGAGAGGATGTTCAGGGCCAGCTCTCAGGGACAAAACATTCCAAGCATGAATGCCTCCTTGAATGCATAGGACCCATAGGGCATCTCGTGCCAATGCAGTGTGAACTGCTCAGTGGCAGCAGGGATGTGACATCCTTGGTTCTTGCAGGCAGAGCCACCAGTCACGTGGCCAGGGCAAGAGCACGACCTGCCGAGCTGCCACCTGTGCCTGGGGACAGCCAAGCTCCAGCCTGGCCACGATGTCCCACAGAGCTCATCCTGCTGCACCTCACATCACCCATGTTCAGGGGCACCACCATGGCTAAAATGATGTTTTACACTTCACACGAGTGGACATGAGGAAGGCCCACTTCTCCTTCATGTACTTACTACTTCAGACCTGTTTCCACCTCCGAAACACATTGATATTGCTCAACGTGGCCATCCCTGCGGATGTGAGCAGGGCGTGTGTTCAGCTTCTCATCTGAAATATTTGCATGAGCCGCTGGTTTCCTCTCTCCCCACTGGGGACAGAAGGCTTTCTCTCACTTCTCTATTTCATCGTGATCTATAGAAGCAAGTTCAAAAGGGCAGGAGCGAGGGTCTCACATCCTGATGCTCTGACTCACCCTCATGAAAAGTTATTGGTGTCAGTACAGCTACAGCTGCTTGCTTCCCCCCCAGCCTCTTTAATTTCTGTCCCTTTGCCACACTTGATGACAAACAGCCACACTTGATGACAAACAGTAATGAGCTTTTACATTCCCTTGCTAACTACTTTATTTCTCACGCTCACAGGAAAACATTCACACGCTCAAACATATGTACACACACCCCTACATGCCATTTATCAGTTAACTTCTGAAAAAAAATTGATTTATCTACTCTGAAGATATGGGTAGGTTGTGGCCTTCAGCCTTACTGGCTTTTAAAAAGCTACCAATGATCAATTCTGTATAGTTTTTACCAGATTAACATAAAAACTCTGGTCTGAAGAGCTTTAGCTTCTTTTTTTTTTTTTTTTTTTTTTTGGTGTGTCAAAGACCATGGTTTGCCTCTGCACTTCTAAGCCCAATAAAAGTTGTGCTACGTGTGGTACCTTAAATCCCCCATTCTCCATCCCAGAGCAATCTGTCTCTGTGTATCACACTCCCAGTCTCCATGTCTGAGCACCTATAAAGGGACTGCCAAATAAGATGTTGTGAATGCTGCTCTCCGTTCTCACTCACTAAAACTTTGTTGAATTTGCTTAGTTTTACACCTATTACAGCTCAAAGACTGTTTGCTTCTCCCCTGCAGGGTTGTGGAAGCAGCAAAAGTAGTGGGAAAGAAAAATCTTCAGAACAGCTCACTGCTTTCTCCCTTTAAGCTGAACAGAAGTGAAGTCTCAAAGTTTTGCTTTTCTCTGTGTTTTGTTTTTTGGGTCTTTTTTTTTTAATGACAGGTTGTGACAACTCAAAATGCCTTATTCTGTATCAGCAGAATTTAGTCACACTGATAATTCAGATTTCCAGGAAAGATACTTGAAGTGAAGCTTCCTTATGGTTTTCCTCTAACACCAAGAGTTCAGATAATTTTAATCTAACAATTGACTTCATTCTCTCATTTGAGGTTGGTTTTTTTTTTGCTCAAATGGCAGGAGAAAAAGAAAAAAAAGAGAAAAAGAAAAGAAAAAAGAAACACAATTTTTATTGCATGGAAAATGCCTGAGGGGAACAAACTAAATTCAGCACAAACTTGCAAAGGCAGATTTGAAAGTTGCAAAATCAGAGCATAATTTGGCCCAATATTCTGTTTCAGTGTTTGGCTCAGTGGAGAAACCAGGACGTGTTTTTTCCTGCCCGGGAATTATTGTTAAAATGAAAAATGAGTTTTCATAGACAGGGAAGTATCATTGCTGCAAGCAAGCATGAACAATGCTGAATCTCGGTCATGCGTAAAACCCAAGAAGTGGCCAAAAAAGCACTTTTCTGAGAAAGCTGGCAATCCCTGCTTTGGAAAGTTGTGCCATACTCCACGCCAACTCGCTCTACCAGCGCCGGCTGTGGAAATTGCTCTCCTTGAAACAACATCTACCTAATTTGTAGCAGTTAATAACTAACAGCATATAATTTTAAATCCCAGCCACACTTTGCCGGTTCCTGCTTTTAATGAAACCTGACTCATAGCAATGGAGGGAGTGGGGATTGGATAGGTGGGATGCTGGAGCCACAGCCTGGAATGAGTGGGGCCAGCAGTGGTACCCCTGGCAGGACCCCCATCTGCTTCTCCTAAGTGTGCATGTTAATTCAGAGTCCTGTCAATCAGGGCTGGTTACTATGGCAATGGTGGCCCTAAACTAAGGAAGAGCCACTCACCCCTGTCTGCGAGTAGGGATGAAGAAACCATGGTCAGAACCCAGCCATAGAGCTCTTCCAGATCAAGGGAGCATGACAGACATGTGACGGGAAGTTAATGATGTATTAAAAATGCATGTTAATTAATGAGATTTTTTTAAATTATAGCTTTTGCTCGCACCATAAGTGGTATGCAAATGGCAGGAGGGCTGGAGTGAGTAGCTACCACTTCCTCACTGCCTGGCATGGCCACTAACAACCCCTACTCATCCTCCATTGAGGCCAGGAAACAAAAAGTGCCGTATGTTCCAGGGCATCCTGAATGTATCGTGTAACAGCAGCTTGGCCATCACTCAAGCATTAAAGCAGAGCTTTTCCTGGGCCCGAAGCAGCTCTGTGCCCCTTGCTATCACTTGAGCCTTTGTACAGGGAAATCCAGAGCAGTTCGGACCGAAGGTCCTCAGCCATCAAAGCTCCGTCTCGCGGGAGGCAGTGGAGTTTTGGCGTGCAGAGTCTGCAGGCGATTCTCTATCGGCTGCTGAATTTGTTTTGCAATTGCAGTATGTCTCTGTCCGTGTGCCATTAAGAGCTCAATTCTTTTATTCCCCCCCTTACCGCCTTTTTAAAACATCATGTTTATGCAAGTGGACAGGAGGCTCTCATATCTGGGTCACACGTTTGCTGGAGGTCATTGAAAGGCTACAAAATGGAGCATGCCTAATTCTGCTATTTCAGAAGTTTTCTCACATGTACTCAAGACAATTACGCCTATTAAATGAGTTCATTAAATTTCAGAAATCCTTTGAAATTTTGACATACCAAAAAAATATGCTGAACTCCTTCCATTTCTTCTGACACCTCCTACAAATGCTCTAATCCGAGGAGATGCTGGGCACTGGAGCTTGGCTGCCCGTGACGTGGCCAACATATTAAGCATGTCCTGTCTCCATTGCAAGCCAAATAAACTAAGTAAATAAAACAGGGCATCGAGGTCCATCAAGTGACCTTTTGCAACATCACTGTCACTGGCCCAAGCACCACTCTACTGAGAATAATTTAGAGACACGGGATAAATGTCACCAATGCTCCCTTAAGAGCTGAGTTTGAAATAGGATGGGACACACAAGGCTTTTCCAGGACCGAGAACTGGCTCGGTGCTGAGCTGCAAACTTCAGGGATGCAGGAGGAAAGCGAAGGCAGGCTCTGTGTCATCTCCTCTGTGCTGCCCAGGCTGTATGGGACATCCTGCTCTCTGCCCTCCCAAAGGAGCACAGGGGCTGCAGAAGGACTCTTTTTAGGCTAAGTCACACATGGGGAAAGAGGGCATAACCAAGCCATGGAGCACAGGCAGAACTATCCTGTTGCGAAGAGGCTTTTTCCACAATGAAATGTCCTGATACTCAAAGGTGGTGAGCATCAGGAACTGTGAGCAAACAGGAGCCGTGGGTGCCCAGTCACTGCAATCACATCCCATAAATGTTTAGGTGCCACACACTAACCATGTATGAATTGTTTCTTTTTGGTTTAGAATACATGGAAACAGAAGTTAATAGCTCATTGTTGCAATATTAGTCATACATAGACATCATGGGTTTGGGTCATGGGATTGGCTTGCTATCAAAAAGTTCTATGAGCCTACAAAGAAGGCAAAGTGCTGCTTAGGGGAGCATGCCTCTGAGCAGCGCCGTCACTCCTGGGGAGCTGTGTATGTACTCGACAGCTATTTGGAAATTAAAATGTACACAAGCTGATCGCTCATTAAGAAGTGTTTCTTTTTGGTGCAGAAGAGAGCATTTATCATAGTTGGCCCACACCAACAATCAGCTTTGGACAGAAGCCACCTTTACTAATGAATGGGAGGGAACAGATTTTAATCTCTCCGAGATCTCTTATCAATTGATTTTGGAGATGTATGGTAGGTTTTGTTCTCCAAGAATTATGATACTTGAGTGGCAGCAGAGACCCAATATTTTTGTCGTATGGCTTTGTCTCCTGACACAATGCCATTCGGTCTTGACACTGTAGAGGCCTCTCTGCAGACTCTCTGCCCCTGTCTCAGAGTATCCTTTTCTCCCTTGCATCGTCCAGCCTTCCTGGGATTGCACTAACTCAGATCTAAACAAACAAGGGAGGGGAGAATAAACCAGCTGATACTTTTGATGAATTTTAGCCACCAAACATTAAAAAGATGGTTTTCAGCTCTGTGCTTGCTGATACGGTGAGAATGAACTCGCCTGGGAGTCATGTCAAGCCCTTGAATGGTACCTGCGAACCAAGGTGGCCAGAAGGCACTAAACTGGCATTGAAGAGAGAGCCTTTGATCAGGTCCTCAGGAAACACTTCCTCTGTCTTCCTGAAGTGTAACTTTAGACAAGGCTCCACCAAGGCCACTTCACTCTTTTGTGCATCCCCTTGAGCTCAGTGGTGAATGAGCTGAAACCTGCTCTGTTTCCTTTGCTAGGTGCCACGTGTCAAGGATCCCCGCGATCACTTTTGTTCCTTGCTTTATCTAAAGAGCTCCTTGCAGGAGCCCGGGCTGTCAGTGGTCATGAAAAGAGCATAGCTGGAATAGAGCAGGATTTCATATCCTCTGGGCAGACAATTAACTGAGCCCCATTAGTCGCTGGATTCGCAGGCCTGGATCAAAACAATAGCAAAGAGGTGTCAGATCTCCCTCGGGAAAGCAGGAAGACCAGACTCCTCATGGGAGACTCCAAAGCTGCTGGAAGTCTGGTAGCTTCTGCCCCATGTGTTTAGAAGGACAGCAGTGGGTGCTTGAACGGTTTGGGTGGACGGGAGATCTCTGGAGCAACTCTAAATGCCCCCAAATTGCTCACATAGCTCCAGTCTAACTCCTGCCAAAGTCAAGAGAAATTTTGTGCTCAGTGCCACTGGGCAGATCCTTAGTCCTTCAACCTCTCTACCAGCTGCTCTCACAGGATCATCCCTGAGGATTTGGTCCCAGGTGGAAGCAAAGAAAAAGGAGACAGCAGAAAAATGGGGCAAGAAAGAAAAACAATACCCTTTCTTTCGGTCAGCTGCTATGGATTCCAGGATCTCAGCCTGCTACAGGAGGAAGGACCACAGTGACATTTCTCAGAGAAATTCCCTCAGCTCCTCTCGATAAACACAGACATGGAGTGGAGTTTCTGCTCTCATACATGGATTTCCATGTCACCTCATTACGATCAGCTCTAGGAGAATAATGTCATACAAGATGTCAAAAACAAGAAGCAACATGCTAGAAGAGTGCCACTTGGAAATAAAGCCCTGTTTTTACTGGATAGCTGATCTGCTAAAAGCAGTTATTTGAAATATCTGCAGATCGTTGGGATCCGTGAATAATTGCTATCTGCACATCTCAAATTCTTTACAGTTTTTGCTGTTACATAGCTCTGCATGTCTATAAATAGTAGAGCAATGTCGCTCACTGCATAATACAGTCTCTGTGTTTTTACAACTCATCATGAACTTCTATGTAATTTATTTTTTATTGAAGAATTCCAATTAATGGCTTCCTGGTGATTTTAAAGCCTCAAATTATCAGTCTCTGAAAACAAAGCAGAGAACATAATTATCATAAACCGAGAATTTTTCATTTTGAAGCTTATCTGTTTGTGCTAAGTATCTTGTCTGTAAGTAATTAGTGCCTTTATTTTTTTCAGTAAAAATAATGACCATTCTATGCTGCACATCCAAATTCCACTAACTGCTAGATGTACTGTATACATTATATTTGAAAATGCACCACCTTGGACCAGCTTTAAAGTATTTCATCAAATGATAATGGCAACAACAAAATACATCTGTTTGTTGGAATAAATTATGTGACATATTAAAAAAAAAAAGCGCTATTATATCTTTTTCTCTTCTAAGAGTAAAAAGCCTTTTAAAAATATGCACTTATTTATTACCATGGCGGCGTAGGATGATGGTGAGCTGCTTTAAGGCTATTTATAATTTGCAATTGCTGATCAGGACTGAGCAGATGATGGTGTAGATGGACAGAGCATCCTTTACGTGGATATCTGCCTTTACTGACACATCTTTGCACTGTGCTTAGTGCATCCAACCCAAGGCTGGAAGCTGAGGTAGGTAACAGGAGAAATCTGCAGCACCTCTCCCAAGCACTCCTTGTAAGGAGGGAATTTAAACACAGCTGTGAGATCCTGCTCCTGAAAACCTGGGGAAGTGGAGTGGATGGGGACTGTGCATATTTAGAGTCACTCCAGTGCCAAGAAGAGATTTGTGACACTGATGTTTTCACGAGGGACAGAACTTTGCACAGGTTTCCTGCACAGTCTCCCTTGGGATGCTTAGTGCCTGTCTGTGTTTGCAGGTGGGATGGTATTCCCAGCTCCAGGTAAATCAGTTTATAACCCAGAATGCGAGGGCTGGTCCTGCCTGCCATCATTGGAATTGATCAATTTCTATGCTATGTGGGCCTCCCACACACATCAAGAGCCCCCCAGGGCAAGGGTGGAGGGAGACCTTGGCCAGACCTCTGGTCCCACATTTGCTCTGCATATCCAGAGCATCCTCTAAGATCCAGAAAGGAAGGTGGGAACCAAGCCCTAAATGAGGATGAGTATGCCCTGTACCAGCCTTACTCAGCATTACAAGTCTAACACACACAGCCCTGCTTTATTTCCCTGTCTTGTACAGTAATGCCTTTTCTATTGTGGCATCAAGCAAAGAAATCAGATAGTCAATAATGCAGCAGCAATGCATGTTGGATAAAGTGGGGAGGAATGAATTAGGAACACAGTGAGGATACTTCCCTACTAGAATACATTCCTGGTGATCTGTGGACTCTGCTCAAGAGCAAGCTCATTTCTAGGTTGCCCCAGACTGTTAATCAAATAACACTTCCAGCCTAAGATAGGCTGGTCTCTACTAGATGCTGCACCCTCTGCAATGCCTGCAAACAGGTATGAAGCAACTCCCTGCTTTTACTTTTATAAGGGAACCTGCTGATTGCAGTAGAACTTCCTAAAGAGAGTGAATTTTAAAATGAACCCAGGCTAAAATGCTAACTCTATCATTTTAAACCATAAATAAACATGCCTTTAAAATCTAAAGTCCAGTTACAGTAACATCAGCTCCCCTCACTGGCTGGCTCCTCGCTCTGTAAGAAGTGGAGATAGTGCACATCACTTGGATGGTGAATGTCCCTCGACATCTGAAGGGGCTTTAAGGTCCCTGCCCAGCCTGACCACGGCACAGATCAGAGCTGGTGGCTGTCCAGCCCCAGCTCACACCTCCTGCATCCTTGAACCAAGATCCCCGGCTCCACTTCTGAGCTCCCCCTCGTTTTGGCAGACATCCAGGCCAGCTGCTAAAATAAATCTTTTCTTGTACTTCCCCTGCGAGCCCTGACGTTCTCCTACTGGAGAAAGGTAGCAATAGCGGTGGTGTTTCTTGGCTTTCATCCTGGCTGTGTGATCCACCCCGAGCCACTTCGCAGCCCATCTCCAGCTCGCATTCCCAGGCTGCAGGATGAAGGAGAACTCACCGTCCGCCTCGCAGTCTCTTTGCTCCCAGGCACTAAGTAAATGTCAGCTTTTTTCACTGTGTTACATACATTGTTAATTTTAAAAAGAAATCCAATATCATTGTTTTTCATGCTAGCTGAGGTGATTCTGAAATTTAATAAAAATAATGGAATTTTTCATTAATGGTAGCCAGGGTTTAAGCCAGCACTAACTTCCATTGTGGGAAGACCAGATAAAAAGAGGTCATCCTCATCTTGTTACATTGCAACTGTCCTCAGTCACAACTTCAATGGCAAAGAATTCAAATGCAGTGCTTTTGCTTTACTGAATTAGCATAAATGAACTGGCACAAGGTGCCCATAAATGCTTTGGGGAAAGGGACGCCCTAAGCACCTAAAAACGTTAGACCCACTAATGTTTTCTATAAGACAAAAATGCAAGGGGCAAGGAAATTATGTGAAATACTTTTTCCTGGTTAGGCATTTCTCTCACTGCAGTTCTGGAAAGAAGGGAAAAATTAGGGGTAATTAGGGTAAGAATGTGGTTAAAGCATCCTGCAGACTCACCCTGCTTCAGTGGCAGCCCATCCTAATGGGAATCCTTCTCCAGTGGGTACCCACCTGAATTACAGAGCCGAGCAGGGACAGGCATCACTCTTAGAGAGATTACTACACCATAATCTGTAGTACCTGAATATCTTCAGAGCAGATACCAGCATGGACTTTGCCTTCCCTGACTGCAGCTCTGTGGTCTGCCACCACCACATGAAGGACGAAAACTAAGGGGAAGAATGTGAAAAAAATATTTTGCTTGCAAAGTATATTTTCTTTATGGTTGTTATTGGAAAAAAAAAGAATCAAACCTACATTAAAACTATGCTGTGAGGCATTTGTTCTTTCACTCTGTTGTAAAAGGCTCCCCAGGTCTCACCCATATCTGAGGCCAAAATAAGTAAGGCTCTTCCTCCCCCCATCTCTTCCATTACTAAATCAGCAGTTTATCATCCCCTCTCCCAAGGCCACCGTTGAGTGGCCACCTTACAGCATATTGGCAGTCAGTGGAAAAATCAGGAAAAGTCAGCCAGTGGCCATCCATGCTGCACATGGGACTCAGAGCAGGAACAGCAAGATGCTCGTCCCTCTCCCAGCCAGGTTATCTACCAACCAAGGAAATGCTTTTCCTGACCTCTTCGTTGGACATAACCAGATAAATGCAAGGAGCAAGAACAGTATCTGCTCTCTTCACAATGGTCTTACCCTATGGACATTTGGAGACCTTTTATATGTAAAGATCCATATAACTACTCCTGAGGTAGGTGGGAGGGAGGGTGGTATGGAAAGCAGAGGGCAAACAATCTTCCCCAGTGAACTCACAAAGAGCCTGCCCAACTCCAGTGTCATACACGCTTTTATTTTGGCATCTGTATATTCCCATCAGCAAGACCTTCACTTAACAAGAAAAATACAATTTTTTTTTCTCCTTCTCTCCTTTGCTTCTGAGCCTAGCCTCTTGACGGTCAAAAGCCAAAGAGATCCCAGAATCCACTTCCTCTGAGCAAGAACACAGACTGAAGTTTAGCCTCAGGTTCTGCCTCTGCCAGCAATGCGCTCTGATATTAGGAAATATCAGAGATTATAGAGAAACTGAGAGCAGCACTTCTGTGGGAAGACTGAAAAATATGAATGGCTCTTTGCAGAACGGCCCTTTCTTCCTGCAGACTTGCATTTCCAAGTTAAATTTGTCACATATTTTCCCAATTTATCACTGCAAGCAAGGAACTTACTGCAGCAAGAAATTCACTGGCTTTTCCCAAATTTTCCCGAAACAGTCACTGATTCTCTCTCTGAGCATCATTGGTGTGATTCACGGCAGAGCTTCCAGACTGGCACAGGACACTTTATGTAGGACTGCCCCAGCCACAGCAGCAAAAATCACTGGAAACTTTGGAACTGGAAATGGAAATTTGCAGTAATATGTGATAATGAGGAAGACGGCTCCTGTCCCTGCTGCAGAAGCCTGACCTTTTAACAGAGCAAATGTCAGGCAGAGATACACAAATGTGTTTAGACCAATATCAACTGCTTCTCTGTGGGGTGCTCACACAGCCACATGGACAGCAAGGTATTCACAGCCACTGCACATTCAGAGGGGCACAGTGCTGCAGGTCTCTCCTGGAGGAAATATCCCTGGAAGTTGTGCTGCTGGATGCAAAGAGGCAGATCCTCATTACAGAACACGGGCTGTGCATATCCTAGATTCAGTGTATCCATATTTCCAGCTCACACAGAGCACACGCTACTCTGTCTTTCCACTGGTCTAGTTTTCCTTCCCATTCTGCTTCACCTGAAACACTTGTGTTTTCCAGGGCTGCCAGAAAGGACTGAAGTTGCAAATAAGCCCAGTTGTGAACCAGGGTCAAAAGCCAGAAAGGCAGCTGGCTTGGGTAGGCATGTAAATCCATTGTTTAGGATTCAAGGCCTAGCTTGTGGCCACCACCTGGAACGTCTGGAAGTCTCCATGTACTTGTCTCAAATGCTACTTTAGTTCCCCTGTGATTAAGGAAGAGCTACCACTATTCTGGGAAAATAAAAAATAAAGACCTGCTTCGTACTCTTCCCACACTAAGATGGGGACATCTGACACAGTAACAATACAGAGCAGACATATGTGATCCCAAATACCCATCCATGTCTCCTCTTCAGTCCCAGGAGGTCTAACAGGACATATTTCAAAAAACTCACATATGGCACCCAAGTGAGCCCTTAAATCCAATCCAGCTAAATTAATCCAATTGCTTTCCTAAGAGGAGCTGCACCCACATGAAGAAGACCAGCAGAACTGGCCCCTTAGCATGGAGCCCATCAGGCCAGTACACTCAGCCAGTATATCCAACAAGCTGCCAGCTCAGACCAGGGGACACCAGGCACCTTTTGGCCCTGGGTCTGTCTGATTTCTCAGATGCAATTAGAAGAGAGGTGAGTGTATGTCCCAAAGTGTGTAGGGAGGTTGCACACAGAGTCAGCACCCTTCAGCTCCTTTTGAACAGTGCCACAGCAAGGCAAAGAATGTTGGTACTGGAATCCAAACATCAGGAAATGTGAGACTCCAGTGCCCAAAAACCTGCACGCCTACCCCAGAGCTCCCATGGCTGCATTTCCTGCGCCAGGGAGGAGAGCCAGGGTAGCAGAGATGCACATAATTGATCATTAGCTCTGCTTTAGCCTCACAGCAGAGCTGCTCTCCTTGGGAGAGGCACACCAGGGACCTGTAGGGAGCATCCCCGTATCCCTGGGTGATGGCGTGGGGATGACATGCTGAGGGGCCTGGCTGGTCCATCGGGGCCAGAAGAAGCAGCAGCAAGGGAAAAGTCTAAGAGGACAGCAAGGTATGACTACAAATTGTTGTGCTGCCCGAGTTAGCAATGCTGTTGGGGGATAGGAGAAGGTAATAAGCAGAATTTTCTAGGAAGCACGCTGAAAATAAGGTACTAAGAAAAGTCACTGAAAATGTCAGGCAAGCCAACAGGGAAAGGTCCAAGGAGCAAGCAAAAGCACAGCATATACTTTTTCATCTATTCAATCTGACCCTGGGCCCAGTGCCACAATCTTTTTAAGGTTAGTGGTGGGAAAGCTGCCTTTTGAATGTTTGCAGAGGCCTATTAACATCCTGTGCTGAGGAACCTTAAACCCCAGGTAGTATTTCAGAGGAAATGGACAGCACAAAACACAGACTGAAAATTAACCACAGCAGACCCCAGGCCTAAATAAGTTCCACTAGCCCTTTCTGAAATCACTTAAAGGCTTTCCTTCCAGTTGGACTCCTGCCCAACCACTTTAATAGGTGCAGCAGGCAGGGGGGAAGAAAAGGGGGGTTGGGGGAGGGAGAAAAAAGAGAAAAATAAAAGGGAAAAAAAAACCTATTTGGCCCAGTAATTTAAACATTCTTTGCAAAATAATAATAAAGTAAAAATAAAAAAAAAAAAGGCAGTTTAACAAAAATTGCAAGTGTAGCAGGATCGGGAGGGTAACTTGGTGAAATTCTCTGCGGATGGCTGCAAACCTCTAATGGAAAGTTGTATAAGTGGCTGAGGCCAAAGTAGGCATTAATTACAATGAAAAATCAGTTTAGTGCAGGCCACAACTAAATTGGAAGCTGGTCCTCTAGGTAAAACAAAGAAAGTGAACAGAAGCTTTAGATTTGATTACATGGCAATACAAGAAAAATGTGCTGTATGTTGTCTATTATTAAAGCTGCTTTTGGGCCTTCTGTGTGCGCCTAAGGGATTTTAATAAAAAATTAGTAATAACCCTGCTGCCCTGGCTCGCTGCGGCTTTTGGCGTGTTTGTGGGTACAAGGCTACTTCTGCAGTACAAATTAAGTCACTTTAGACAAGCAACCTTGAAAGCATTATGTGATAAGTTCAAGCAGCACACTGTGACTCTGAGAGGACACAGTCCCTTACTGGAGGCCAGCTCTAGGTTTAGAAGCTGCAATAGGATTTCATCAGGAAAGAAACCCTGCAACTGCTATATTTGTCTTTGATTATTCTTGGCAACACTAGAAAAACATAACCAGGTTCATAAACACTGTATAAAATACTGCAAAAGAGTGAGTTAATGGCAAAAAGTCACCATTAACAGATTTTTTTTTAAACAAATGCTAACTCCATAACCTTCTTTACATTGATGTAATGCTACTAATAACATTGTCTTTATTGCTAATATCAGCACTTGGTCCTTGGCATGGCTGGATACAAGTAAACTGGGAAACTTTACCTGGATTCATTTAAAAATACAAAAAACCTCACTCTCCCAACTTTATAAAAGTAACTTCTCTAATCCCTACCCTAGAGATATTTATTTTAAAATTATATTAATTATGTTCTTTATACTCCAGAATATCCATACCTCAGTGGATCCAATTCTGCTGCTGAGTCCCTGTTTACAATTTCCTATAAACTAAAGGCAAAATTTGCTGTATGCAGAATTTTCTAACATCCAGGGAAATAAGGGAAAAAGGAAAAAACATTGTAGGGTTACAGAGACAAGGAAATGTAGGAGAAAAAGCAGCTTTGTGTCTCCTTGGTAGTGGGCTGCTGCTATCAATTGCTCCGGTGGGCGTCCATCCCTCCAGCACTCCATGCTGGGGGTGAGGGGTTGTATCGTTCCTGGATGGGTGAAAATTTGGAAATTTTTATGTCAAAGACATTTGGTATGTCCTAGAAACGCTGCCCAGCCCCCAAACCCTGCCTGCCTAGGAGAGTATCTGTACTCCTGTATTAGCAATGTTTGCTATTTCACTATGAGTTGCATCAGGTTTCTGTGATCTCTACTAAAGAGCCTCCTCTTAGGTTATTTTCTCCTGCTTCAAGCCCACATTTACGACTCTTTTTCCTTAGAAAGCACAATTTGGGAAAAGCATCCAATCCTTTCTAAACTTACCAAGCATGAAGGATGAGGGGAGAACAACAACAACAACAACAAAGAAGAGAGAGAGGAGAAAAAGAAATAGCAAAAGATCTGCCACTGGTTTCATGCCACAAATTTTAAAGCCACCTCATTTGCTCATTTTTCAAATCTGATTCACAGCTGGGTGTGTTAGGTTGACAATCTGTGAACTCTCATCCTAAGCCCAGTGGCTCCATGAGCTGTTCCTGGGGTGAGCAGGACTAACAGGGTTGTGCAGATCTGGGCTCCTCCTGCCCATCAAGGTGATATGGACAACAATGTCCCCAAGTGCTGTGACAAGGAAAAGGGGCTCTTCTCTGTGATGTGACCTAGAAGAGTGCTGGAAAAGAAACAACTTTGGCTTTCAGTGCTTTGTCACATGGATGAGTTGGGCTTCAAAATCCTTTTATCCCAGTCACATGTGGCTGCATGCCCGGATTCATGTCACCGTGTGCCATGCGCTCCCAACTCGGACTGACACCTTCCCTCTTTCCAGCTGCACTTGGTGTGTTTTGTGGTGTCAGGCAAAGCTGTCACAGAAAAGTACTATCCCAGTTTACTGTTTTGATAGCCAGCAGAGCTGTTTTACAGCACAAAGCCCAATTACTTAAAAGAAGTTGGGGCATGAGCACTGAAAGAAAGGTTCTTTCTGAAAACAAAGCAAAACTAACATTGTAAACCTCTCTGTTCCTCCAGAGCAGTAGAGCACTGGGGGTGGGTGGCTCATCCCCATTCTTCACAGACTGCCCCTACTGCAGCCTCCTCTCCATGGAAGGATGAGAAGGAACAGAAGGGATTTCCTTGGGAAAATCAGCACAGCTAAGGCAGCTCATGCACCTGAGCACTGAGGTTGTACAGCTCTAAGGGAGGAGACTGGGAAAACCAAATTTTGGTGCAGAACATTTCCCAGCAGCTCTCCCTTTAACCCATCACGAGCAATGGGCTCACTCAGACACCATCCCAACAGATGAACGCCAAGGCTGGCAAGCAAGGAACAGGGGCTGCCAGTGGGCATCGGCAGGGACTAGCCTGATGTAGCTGGAATACTAAAAATCCCCAGAAACAAACAGTCTTCTTTGCATACAACATATAAACCTACAGATACACACACATTTTGCAATATATCTGAGTTCGAAATGCGTTAGCACATCAACGCCTCCAGACATGCCTGGAAGGTGCACCCATGTCTCTTCTCTTTCTTTGCAAATGTGCTTACTTTTCCTCATGGAAAGCCACAGCCGTGGAGGGTGCCTGGCACCACATCTGCTCAGCGAGTGCAGGAGTGGCCTCCAGAATCAAGTCTCTTTCTCCAGCATCTCTTATACTAAGATCTGTGAAAAAACAATGTGGAAAGAAAAACCCACCCAAGAAAAAGAAAAAAACCAACTAAAAACTTTTGTCTGTGTATTCAAAAGAGCCCTCTTCATGCCAGATTCATCTTCATTAAATTGGTCATGACCTTCCAGGTGTCTTTAAGGTTGAAGTGTTTGCTGGACCATTTAAAGCTCCTCTCCTGGGCTCCTGCGACCCTCCTGACATGGAGAGCTGGGCTTTTAAGAGTGTAGCCACCTTGTCAATGCTCAGAGGTCACTAATAGCCTGCCTTGGGCCTTCCAGCAGGTCGCGTTCGGCTTGCTAGCCCAACACAAAGGAAAAGGAGAGGAGAGCTGGGGAGGGGGGATAATTATCATTCTTCCTCTCCACCCCCCCTCCAGGCTGAGAGTTATGCTCCATGTCACTGTGTTAATGCGCTTGCATCCAGGGAGACACATAATGCTCCTCTCAGCCCTGTTTATTAGTGAGATCCATTTGCGAAAGGCCCTTCTTTTGTACCACAATATGAATGTGCTTTGATGGCAAATAATTACGCTAGTCCTTTTGACATGAGGATCCACAGGCTGCCCTAGTTAAGCCAGTAATTAGCCTGTCCTCCTTTTTTTTTTATTTTTTTATTATTATTGAGAAACTACAAATTATCCTCATATGAGCACTGGCCATTGCTTTTTCTCTTTTCTATTCTGCCTCTCGCTCTCTCCCTCTCCCTTGTATCTCTCGGCACTTTGGATAAGGGGAATGCAGCTGCACTAGAGCAAGATAAAGCTCCGCCATCAAGATGATGAACAATTTGGATGAAGAGGCTTCGAGATGAACACAAAAGCTGAAGAAGTGCGGCTGATGCAGCCCCGGACAGCTGAAGAATGCTGCAGTCTGCAGATGAATAGCCCTCATTTGTGAATATACAGATTTTCCATGATGAATAAAAACTGAGTGTAGGTCACAATAAATAAACTTTTTTTTCCCCCTTCTTCTCAAATAATAATTCAGGTTCCCGGCACCAAACAGCTGTAAATTGAAGGTTGTGCTTAGTTTTCTCAACTCTCAAAGGGGATAATTAAGCTAAGCTCATATTGTTTGATATATTAGCGTAATGATGAGCTACTATATTCTGGCTTGTTTCAAGTTATTTTAGGGGGTTTTTTTTTCCATTATCTCTTTTCTTAAATTACATTTCAAATACATTTTAAATCTAGAAACAGCATTTCTGAAACACAGTTGCCCTGTGTTTGGGTCTATCTGGAATGTATTCATGTAACATTTAATTAAAGATGCTACATCCCCTTTTTTTGGGGAAAAAGCATGGAGGTAAAAAATATTGACATTATTTGACTAGTCCTGACATCATCTCACTCAACTGCCAAACTTGTATCCTTATTGGTGCAAGACAGTTAAATGTGGCTTTATTCGTCATCAATACAGACAGTTTTGAACCTTCAGGACTGACAGTTCTAGGCAACCATAAAACCATTTCAGCCCTCCTAATTTTTTCGTAAGTTCATTTGAAGGTCATCAGAGGACAAATATATTTTCTGATTTTACCTGTAAACTCAGGGTTGCACACACAGAATGTGTGGAAGGTGGATGGCTGACCAGATTTGGGGCCTCTAGGAAGTTTAAAACACCTGCAAGTTGAAGAGGTGTCTTGGGAAGCAGAGTAGAAGTGAAAGAAGCCCACAAACCGGAGTGCAGGTGGAGAGCAATGTTCTAAAACATGCTCATGAAAGTAGGATACAAAGTAATAGTAGTACTAGTAGTAGCAGTGGTAATGACTAGGACAACTCAATAAAATGATTTGTAATCTTGTAATTTTCCAAGCTAGAAGAACACATGAAGCTTTTTCTCCATAATCACAACCCACAAAAATTGAACAATGATTGTATTAGAGAAGAAGGAAATCAGGGAGCAGCACAGTGATTTGACTTTGAGTTTCAGTACTGAGTAGAAAGTTCTGCTAACCTAAGTCAAACATACTTTTCCCCTTACCCGTGTTTTGAGAATTAAATCCCACAGCACACTCGTTTGTTTATGTACTAAGGCTATGGCACAGCTTCATAGCATGGTGAGAAGAGACAGTTCAAATATTTCATGGAAAAAAATATGATTATCCTACATCTTGACCTGTTTCTGGAATCAATGTCAAGCCACATGTTTTTTATGGTTCAAAAATGTGTGTGAATTGTTCCTTTCATCTCTAGTTTGGGATCAAAGGGAGAATAGCCCCTGTGATATTTACAGCATGCCTAGAAAGAAACCCCAGGGATCTTCCACCAAAGCATGTTCCTATGAGGTTTCTGAATTGCTCTGCATGGCCAAGACTCTGACATGGGTGGGTGAGCATTGGGGTGCCAGTGCCAAACTTTTCCAGCTCTCCCAGCCTCAGTGATACCTCAATGAGGATAATTTCTCAATGAGGATTATAAATCCCACTGTCACTTTCTTGACCTATTGTCATACTGTAAGAAGGCAGCCCAAATTTTGAGGATTTCAGTGGGTTCAGGATCAGATTCCCTATCTTCTTTACATGCCCAGAGTGGTCTGCTCTAAAGCTTTGCCCATAATCTACCATCCTTTTGCTCATCCCATCGAACAGCAATGGAATGTCACCATGGATAAGGTGGGGCACAACTTTCTCCTCCTGGGCACATCAAAAATACGCTAATCAGAAGCATGTTAGGAAGACCAATTAATCAGAAAATGCAAAGCAGGGAGGGCAGGGGGGAAGAAAAAGGAAAAAAAGAAAATTTGGTTTTTTCCCCCACCTGGGAGAAAATTCCCTCTGGCCACTCACTCCAAGAAAACACCACCACAATCCTGATCTAAAGGCCATTAGAGACTGAATCCTGCCAATGGCTTCAAGGGAGTTTCAACCAGGTCATTACTAAACCCAGGGCTTTGCAGTGCAGTGTATCAGAGAAAAGCAGGGAGCCACGCACATCCCTAAGGATCACAGGTCCCAGGGCCCTGCAGGTTTCTGCCTGGTGGAACCGACAGCGGTCAAGAAAACTTGGATTGTCATCTAGAGCCCATTCAGTACTTAAACTGATGATGGATCTCCATTCATGCTTGCAGTAATGGCTGGACATTTATTAACTCTTTTCTCACTCATTATCTCCCTGCTTAAAAGGGTGCTCACAGCAAAACTGGGATCAATAGTTAGGAAAACAGATTTTTCACTTGACAGCTATGTAAAAACACACCTTTAATTTCTACATAGCTCTCTATAGACTCTGCTTACCAATTGAAGATTTTTTGTGATTTTTTAACAGCCATGAAAATATTATTCATATTTTTGTTAGGACCCCGAAGTCCTCATCAGAGGGCCTGTACATGTCCATAACAAGAGAGAGGGAGGAGGCAGCTCCTGCTCTAAAGAGGTTGCCATTTTCACATGTAAGAGACAACAAAGCGCAGATAAACCTCAGGAAGCAGGAGAGGTTGAGGACAAGGTAAAGGTGAAAAAATTAAACAAACAACCCTTTTGTGCTTAGTAAGTTCAGCCTCAGTTTATGCTCTTATAGGATTTCAATATTTTTCAGATTATGCAATCTGATTTAATTATCAGTCACTCAATACAAGTCTTGTTCTTCATCTCCGCCAGAAGAGTTGATGGAGTCAAAAGGCCCTCATGGCACTGGTGGGAAGCACCACTCTCTCTTTCAAAACTTCAGACTGACCCAAGGGATCATCAATCAGTAGCTCACTTTAAAATTCTGTTTAAAATGTTTTACTAGCTCACTTTACTTGGCATTTTTATCACTATCTATATCTCTAAAGCAGTGATATAATTAGTAAAGCTATTAATGTTTCTTATGTTTAGTCTTACAAAAGCTACAAATATCTATAAATCTGGCTTACAGCAAAATAAATAACGACAATAATTCTGTCAAGCATCAATATAATTTGCTGGACAGCACTGTGTAAACCAAGCAAATATCTGAACAATTAATGAGTTTAATCTGTGCCATTTAACCAACCCCTCAGTAAATTGTTCTGCAGGCCAGAGAGGGGTGTCCAGCTTCGTTTACTCTGCAGATTTCCCAGTATTTACTTTCCCACAAAAGTGACCAGCTGCCTTAACCTAGTTCTGCCTCACACTCTCCTACAACTTGGGACAATCTCTTATCAAATGTGTAGAAAAGGGTTCCCCCCCCACCGCTTGTAAAGCTTTGGGATTTCAGAAAGGCTGATGTTCTTCATGGATCCACATTCCTTCATCCAAAATGAAACAAAAAAAAAACCACCTGCCACCAGAAGATAACCTCCCTTTCTTTTTTTTCCCTGACAATATTCACTTTTTAGTGGCGAGGGCATACACTTAGGACAAGATAAAGTCAGTTATAAGACGCTGCTCTGTGCGGTTCAAACCAGTGACAGGAATCTGGGTCCCAGCATCTTCGCCTTAGGGCTAGGCTCTCTCATTCAAGCCAAAATTTATGCCTCAGGCAGGAGAAACTTTTCATCTCTAAAACATCAAACCAGGACGTTGCAGAATCCTGCTTTTTGTCACATTGCCTGCTCCGGATACAGGGATTTTTGTGAAAACTTCTGGACAGCTCACACCCTCAAGACTTTGAACCATGGCATGGGCCACCCTTTATTCTGCTAACACTTGATTTTCTTTAAAATTGAGTGGGTTTCAACATATGCACCAGAACAACAACAAAAACCAAACCCCCCCCCAAAAAAAAAAAAAAAAGAAAACCAATGGAAAGGACAGACCAAGTCTTGGCAAAATAAAACAACACCACCACCCATGGCATCACCATTTTCAATAACAAAACAAATGTCTGCTCTCATGAGCCCTGAGTAAAAGCCCCTTTAAGTAAAAGTATTAGAAGAATACATCAGCTATAAGATATAATACCAGTGACTAATACCACAGGATGGGCATTTTTAACTTTCACTCTGAAATGACTGGATGATAAGAGAGTACAATATATATTTTGAAGAGAAGATCTTTTTAATATAAGTGTTTTATGATGTAGTCATACATCATTTCTAACTAAAATGCTAAACAAAACACCATCCTTTTCTGAAACATAGATAATGATGGATTTTTGTTATTCTATTTTATTCCATAAAATAATTTTTCAACCCAAACTTTTATTTTATTGATGGCATAAGAAGGCTCCGGTGTATCTTCTCTCATATATGAGACAATTTCATGAAAACTGTGAGCTAAAACTCAAATGTTATTACAGAGAAAGAATTTTTGGATACGTGATCATTTATTGGGATAGTCCCACAAGGTGGGATTAAAGGAGATTAAAAGGACCAGGTATGTTTTGTTGATTGCTTTGGCACTTGAAAACCCCTCTGATCTCAGAGCAGGAGTTTTGTGGGTATTATTATAATAATAATGGGGATCTTGGAGGACGAGAGGTGGATAAGCAGAAGGAAACTAAATCCAATAATGTTTGTACTGTCACAAAGCCAGGATGGTTTGGGATATGATTTAATCCTATGGAACAGACCTTCCCAACACTCCTAAGCAAGAGATAGACAAATAAATATACCCAGTAAAATAGAGGCATATCTGCAAAGTGAATTCCCTCACCCTTCCTGGGCAAAATATCTTATTCCCTCAACTCCAAAACTCGCCAATAATTTGGCTCTGTATGTGCTGAGCAAGAATCCCAACAAATCTCTGCCTCCTCCACTTTACAGCCTCGGCAAAACATGACATCCCAGGATTTGCCTGTGCTTTCTGTCTCCTTCCTCGTCTGTTTTCATGTGTACCAACAAAACAGACTGTGTCAGTACCTATAAGGAACCAAAATATTGTAAGTACTGACTACTGCAAAAATATGAAACACCTTTTTTAGTGCTTGGTTCAAACAGACAGAACAAGGGGGAAGGAAAATGGCATTTCCACTGTTCTGGTGTTGAGGATGGATGGCTGCTCACTGCACCACTGCTTTTCCAAATACTTTACTGTGTCTATCACAAGACAATTTCTCCCACAGAGAACTTGGGACTCCCAAGCTTGGCTGTGTTTTTAAAAAAAAGAACTTTCCTGGAAAAGCTGATGTTAGAATGGTGGTGTGAAGTTGTACAAATTTTATCACTTCTGTGCTTCAAGAAAATCCGAATTAAACCCTCAACTCATAACACCTTAATCCATTCTTCTCATGAAGTCAACAGAACACTGAGTCAGACCAAGTGATGAGCCAGCCCATGGCAGGCACATCTGCAGCAGAGACCCAGAGCCTGCTTTTACAGCAGTTTAGTAATGAATTCTAAAAAACTCCAGGCCTGTAGTTGTTCTTGTTTTGAGTTCTTACACTGACTACTTTGCCTATATACCTCCTGAAGATTTTGGCTGTGGTGCCCAATCAGAACAATAGCTCAGAAGAAGCCAGCAGTCCTGGTTACAATTAGTTGGGACTATTTTAACTACCTGTTGGGCTGTTACAGGTTTAAGGACTGGCCGGCGAGAAGAAGGTTCTGGCAAAAACATCTTTGCTAAATTAGGGAGACTTTGGGGTTTCTTTGTTTTAAGTTCAGCATCATGGTCTGGAAAAGCTGCTTTAAAAACCCAAGGTATATCCTTCCCTGTTTTTCATGCCCTTTTTTGACTCTTAGCTCTCCAAGGAAGTCCATATTCTTTATTTAAACACAATGGCCAGCATAGCACCTTCCTGTACCCAGCTGGCCTTGGAGCTCAGTCAGAACAGAAATAAAAACAATTTGAAGAAAAAGTGAGTAACATGACCAGTATGATCTTCTCCTAAATCCTGGATGAAAAACCTCATGAAATCCACAAGGGAAAGCCTGAATGTATTAACAAAAAAAAAAAAAAAAAATTACGAGATCTGTGAAAGAAGTTCCACTTAAAATAGAAGGCAGCAGAGACCAAACTCTGAGAGTCCAGGTTTTGAACGAGCTTTCATTATTCATTGACCCAGGTTTCTTCTCTATGCTATGCAGAAAGCAAAAGATTAAACCGGTGCCGATGGGAGCAGGGACAGGAGGGTAGGTGCTGTGGACAGCTTGGCCCCATGGAGCTGGGCAGGGGGTGCTTTGACTGCGCACTCAGAACTTCCCAGCACAAGGGTGCAGCAACTCAGCTAATTGGGGAAGATAAAAGGCAGGTTTTTACGAGACAGACACCATCATTATCAGAAATGAAGGATAAAAACTTGAGCAGCTACGTCTTATTTTATCGCTGGGAAGTCTCAGAAGGAAAAAAGAATTATCAAAGTTTTTGATAGTTCCATTTAACCACAAGAAAACTATGTTAATGTAACCTTAAAGGTTTGACTAAAACCTATGAAATCAAGGCAACTGTTGGAGGTTAGAATTGCTCCTTTTGTTTTCTTTCTCTCAGGGAATTTTGTCCCATCTGTTGCTAAGAGACAATAACAACCGATACTTAAGAGAGACAAAAGAAGTAGCCAAGCTCCAGGGGAAGGGTGCAGCTGACTACTCCCTTACCTGAGAGGTTTCTCTTGAGGGCAGAGATACCGCGGGATTTGGGCTGGCGGAAGGGGCTGGGCACAGCTTCTAGCTGGAGATTTGGGCTGGCGGGATGGGCTGGGCACAGCTTCTAGCTCGCTCTGGAGGCATCGCAGAGGAGCTCGGCTGCGGTCGCTGTGGGAAGGATCCAGCACCACTGCAGAGTCCTGTCTCCTACTTTTCTTCTCCTACCATGAGGGAGGCTTTGCTCATAGGAGTGGCCATGAAACTGAGAGCTTATTAACACCTTACCTCGGTGGTAAGGTGTTAATAAGCGGAAAGGACTCTCACCATCTACTCGGGTGCCTCAGGGGACACGCCGGGACCCCGAGCCCTCAGCCGCTGAGGGAGCCTCTCCCGCTCGGGGAACCCGGCTGCCACTGCTCTGGGGTTTTGCTACACTGAAACCCCGCACCCCCCCTCCTGCCAGAGCTGTGGCATCTCCGCTATCTCTCACTCGCTACCCCAGATGAGACAGGAACGCTCCGAGGTTCCTGCCACAGCCCATTTCACCATCCTGCCCGCCCGCCATTGCCGCGTGAGGGAGATGCGGCTGGGCTCGTGCCACAGCGCCCCCTGCCGGCATGGAGGAATCATCACACCCGCCCTGCCCGGCCCGGAGCCAACAGCGCCCCTGCCGGCTGTGACCAGAACTGCACCAAGGGGAGTGCTCAACAGCCCAGAGACGGCTCTGACTGGGTTTCTGGTTTGGTTTGTTGTTTGTTTGCCTTGCTATAAATATTAGCAAAGATTTGTTATTCCTTTTCCCATACCTTTGCCTGAAAGCCCATTGATTTCAAAGTTATAATAATTCGGAGGGAAGTGGGGGGTCATATTCTCCATTCCCAAAGGAGGTTCCCACCTTCCTTGGAAGACACCTGTCTTTTCAAACCTAGAAAGCAGCTTACAGTCCAGGCCTCAGCTTCTTCCCTAACCCACCTGTAGTGCTGGGACTGTATGAGACACAAATGCTGCCTGCCTAGTGACAGTGGTATTTATATGGGCAGACCATACTGCTGACCCCTGTAACTCCAAAACTAACACCCAGCACAGCCCCTAGAGCTGCATGTAGAGTGGGCTTATGTTTTCTATGTTTTTCCTTTGTTTCTTGTAAGGAAAACATAAAGACAGCAAGCAGTTTCATCACAAACTGATCCAGCACAAAATTTGCCTCTCCAAAGCATGGCTAGGCAGGGAGAAGCAAATGCTTTAATGGCCAAGTTTAAAAAGCCCTGAAAGTCTGGGTTTCTAATGAAAATACTGACAGACCCTTAACCACCCGGCAGCATGAGCAGGCGCCACCATAATAACCATTTAAGCCCTCCTTTCTGAGAAAGGCTTGGCCCAGCAGTGCGGGAGGAGTAAACAGGGCTGGTAACTTAATGACCTTTGAGCATTAGCAGATGGCCTTTTTACGAGCACAGATTAGCAGAACATGGGAGTTTTTAATGGCCACTAACAGGTGCCAAGGCTGCTTTTCCCTTCTCTAGCAACCCACAACCAGTAAAGCACCAATCTGCCCTCGTCCTGTCCTTTATTCCTCTTTACACCCCAACATTTTGGATGACACAGCAACATATGCTCTGCACCATCCTGATAAAGCTGTAGGTCACCCAAAACCAACACCACCTCACCTTTGGGTGATGGCATTGTCATCACAACACCACTTCTGAAGTGCAGCCAGTTCAGTGGGGCTGGTCAAAATGGTTGCCCCCTTCTTTCTGGTTCAAGAGAGATGTGGGAAACCTCAGCAGCAGGTTCCAGAGCTGTTTGAAAGCAAGAGGGAGTCTAAGCAAAGCCAAGGCAGGGGATTCCCTGCTCTGATTTATAACATCATGGTGTTTACCTACGACATCCCCAGCTCTGCCCCATTAAAGACACCCTGGTATCTTTATGAGCTGGGGCTGCAGTAAGTGCTCCATTCACATCTCAGCAAATATTCCCTCACCCAGGCTTATCCTGGCCCAGGAACAACTCAGGAGCACACTAGGACTCAAGGCAATTACCAAATTGGCTCCTCTGCATTTATCTCTGTGGGTGGGTAGAGGAAAGCCCTCACAATTAATCTCAGATGCTGCCTGATTAGACACAACTCAGGGGTTATGATCCTCTCAGAGCCAAGGGGCCTGCTCAGAGTCTGGAGCTGCTGTGAGTGGGCTGAGGCAGATCCTGCCCTCACCTCAGGTGTGGGGGATCACACACAAGTGCATGTCAGAGGCCACTGAGTGAGAAACTGAGGAAATGTAAGAAAAAAACCAGCAGGAGCATGGCTGGGAGCAGATTATGGCATCCTTCAGCCTCCATTCTTTGGGCTTCCCACTCTTGGCCTCTCAGCTCCCATTATTGGCCTCCAAATCTCTTACCCTGCACTATCTTGGCCTCCCACTCTCAGCCTCCACTCTCTTGAGAGATGCCATATGTCAGTGTCTTATTTTTCCATAGAAAAAGCTAACACGGTGCAAACTCCAGATTTTGTAACGTGTGGTGGCAGTGCCAATCTTACAACTGTCAGCTTGGAATCCCTTATTAGAAGGAACATATTATGGCTGGGATTTGAGGCAAAACACCAGGGAAAGAGATTGGAAAACTCAGGGAAAAAAAAATTCCTTGATAAAACAATTAAAATTTGCCATGCAGAGGAATTCATAATGTCCAGAACAGAATTCCTGGAAAGCAACTTGAGACACTTCCTGTGAGATGCTTCACGTGAAGTACTGCAAGAAAACAGCCCCCAGCCAGGACAGCATAAGGCAGTGAAGGTGGGAATCTGCAGAAAATGGTGCATTAAACTGTCCACTGTGGGAAACGATACAGGAGAGGGGATGTGGAGCATGGGGAAAGCAAAATGCTAGCAGCAGCAGCAACAGTGCTGGCTCTGGGCCCTCCTGGCACCACTGCTGATGCCTCTGGATACGGGTGGACTCAGCCCCCAGAGGAAAAAGAGGGATCATGGCAACAAGTCCAGCAGTGGTCCATAAGTCAGTGTGGGGCTAATTCCAGTGGCATCGTGGAAGAAGAAATCCAGGTACAATAGGGAATAGAAAAGCTAAAGATGGAAGCTCCCAACAGAGCAGGGCTGAAGGAGCTGATGCAGGGCTCATCCTCTCATACAGGTGTTTACATCAATGGGAAATAAGAGAACATTTTCCATTACCTACAAGAGAGGTGCACGTGGAAGCTGGGCTAATGCCCAGTGTGTCGGATATGTCCACAGGGTCCCTTTCCTTCATGCTCATTATTCTCTTTGGGGACTCTCCTGCAGTGCCATTGGGATTGTGCAGTGTTTCACAGGAAAATGCAATTTCTTGTAGAGACACAGGGTCTGCACAGGTGCTGGCTGAACCTGAAGAAAAGGGCGATAAAAAATAGAATCAGAGCTTGAAAAAACTTTCATAAGAGTGTATTGCTGTGCAAAAGCTAAACAAAACATGAGTTAAAGGTAAGAGAAAGATGTGCCAAAAGGCCTGATGGTGACACCAAATTTCAAAAGAAACAGGAGTGACTTACACAGATGCCAGATCTGGCAGGAGGCACTGATGTCTAAAGACCTCCCCAAAGAGAGGACTAAGCCACACTCTTGAAACTACAATGTCTAAAAAGAGACCTGGGCTTTATGTGACAGATATGGGGACCCTCACCCTGCAACCAAGCAGGCAAGCTCAGTCGTAATGCCCAGGAAGGGGCATGGGGTAGCACTCTGCTGAGCCCTGACCTCACTCAGCCCTGCAGAGCCCTGGTGAGTGCATTACAGGGCAGGACCCAGCCTTTCATCAGCTTCCAGCAGGAAAAGGGAGAAAGTCCTCTGAAGTGGGTGTTCTTCCTAGGATCATCGGGCCAGAGGCGGAGCACGGTGAGGCAGCTGAGTGTGCGGACAAGATGCAACCAGAACTCATTAACTCACCACTGCGGTGCTGGTGATGCCTCCAGGGAGACCACACAGCAGCACAGAAAACCCCGGAGACTAATTGAACATGGTTAATTATTAGGTGGTTTAAGATATATTTGAATTTCTTTATTGTGCTCATGTTGTTTGTTGTAGTTATTTTTGGCTGGGGAAATGGTACCTTGCAGGAACTTTGAAAAGAGCCATTTGAAGGGACTTGTGTCCCTCAGGGTTGGGGTGACACGTGGGTAAGCTACCTTGGTCCTCTCCCAAGCCCCTCCAGTGCCTGCCTGCATCAGATGGCAACCTGCCCCAGTACATGCTCTCGTAAAAGGACATCACAAAGCAAACACCTCGACTGATGGGAGGCAGATTTCTGCTGGAATCCAGAACATTTGAAAAATAATTTGTTTTGTTAGTGAAAGCCAGCAGTGGGATCACAACCCTCCCAAATACCACAGTATAGCCATGGACTTGGAGGTCTAGGCTTTAGCTGGCCTAAGACTTTACGAGCTGGAAATCTGCTCAGAAACTCCACCTTTGTAAACGTGGATTGATTTACATCCTTGCATCAAGGCCTGGTTAACGCTGTGGGGTTCTGTGCATGAGCTGAAGAGCCAGGCCGACTCAGTGCAGTGGCATAACCAGTGTAACCACATCAAAGGCAGTGGAGAGACACTCATTTCCAGTGGAGGGTGCATTCATGTGACTGATCTTTGCTGGAGATCATGAGATTATTTGAACATCGAAATTTAAAGCGAAATCGGGTGTGAATTAAGCTGGCTGAGGTGAAGGGAAATGCTTGCAGGAGTCTCTGCAAAGCCAACACACAGAAGAGTTTTGTTCCAAACTATGCTGAATCTTTAAACCATTTCTGCTGAGTGTTCATCCCACGTTTCAGCTAGCCTGGCTCAAGCTCTGAACAGTGAGACCCAAGGATCTGCTCTGCGGAGAGTTTATTCCTGGCAGCTGAGTTTGAGTCTCCAGACACAAGGGGAGTTATCCCCAGGGACAGATGTGGTCACTGGCATCCGTACTCAGCCCTGGATGAGCAGGAATGGCTTCCTGGACTTGCAAAGCTGATTTGTGCCAGCTACGAATTTGGCCCTGTGTCTTTCTCTTTGTTCCATGTATAGTTAAATAGACAAGATGAAAAAACCATGACTAATTAGACTGTTAAATTAAACTGCTTTAAATTTATTTTATGTGATGCATAAAGTTCATAAAAAGAGGTATCCAGAGTAGTATCAGTGACCTTTCTCCAGGAGCTGCAGTCCACCTGGATGCTTTTTTGAACCAATTGGCTGAAAACTCCTGGATTTCTTAACACCTTTTATTCCCTCTCTGCCACTTTCAAACCTGAAGGATTTATTTTTATCAGTCCCTCACCCACATAATGACTTTAAAATTCCTTAGGTTCATACCTTAAAATATAGCTGGGAATTAGAAGTAATGCCAATTAACAAGTCAAGGCTCAAAGGCACTGATGGAGTTAGCTTGCACTTCTCCCTGGAAAACTGTCGTAAGTATATATAAGGATCTGCACACCTCAGGATTTCTGTTCAGAGCACTCTGTTGGAAAGCACCTTTTCCATGGAATTTGCAGCCCTACCACCACTGTGGTGTCTATGGACTAGACAGACCTGAGCCAACAGGGGTAATGCTGAACCAGCACTGCCCCACAAGTGCCTCCCCAGGCCATTGCCTCCCTCCAGGGTCTGGGCTCAGAGCAGATCCCAGTGCCTCTGCTTGCACAGGCTTGGCTGGCACGTCTGTGTTTGGACCCGCAGGTCTGTCCTCACCACCAAAAAGGCAGCTCCAGGTGTCAGTTGGTTCCTGGATCTGAAAACCTGGAATTTCGAGACGGACAAAACCCCCTGATTTGATATGCAGACATTCCTCCCACTCCCATCTACCAGGCACACAGATAAAAGGCAATTTGGTTAGACCTCGTGAGCCTCTGCTCCAGAATTTGGCACATGAAGGAGGCCAGAGTTTAGTTCCCAGGTCTGTCAGTGGCTTCAGGCAAGTTATTTCATTTCCCCCAATTCAGTTTCCTCCTCAGCAGCAAAGGGGTGCCTGCAATATCAAATAATATGTTTTCCCTCTGGCCACTGCACTCTCAGTTTTTCTGGAAAAGCTGCTTTTGCCCTTCAGGATCCCTCGCAGGGTGGGGGTGGCTGCAGAGACACATCCAGGCACCAGGGGAGAGGGGCTCGCTTGGAAAATTCAGGAGGTGAACAGGTTTTTTCTTTTGTTACCAAGAGCTCCTTGCATCTTCTTCCTGCTGCCACCAATATTGCTGGTAAAATAACCATCCCTATTTCACACTTTGTTAGGAGTCATATTGGTCATTCACCCCCTAATTCAGTCTCTCTTCCCATATGTTGTCACCATCCCGTGAGCCCAGAGGCCACCCCAGTTCAGGTCAAATTCTGCCTGCATCAGCTGCTGGTAGCAAAGTTTTGTCCCCTCTGAAAGAAAATGGCCATGAAGCCTCCCTGTACCCTCCCAGCCCACGAGCTGGGCAGGACAGCACCACGTCCCCATGGCACTGGGATGAGGCACTTTGTCTCTCCACACCCGAGGAAGACAACTGGGGAGAGCAGATGGCTTTTCAGAAGCCTAGAATTGTGTATTGTGGCTGTGGCATCCCCTGCTCCTGCTGATGCTGCACTTCTCTGCCTTGTGCTGCTTTATTTGGGAAGGATGCATTCCCAGCAAAGGTGTGAATATCGCTCCCCTCGCAGCTAATCCTGACACGCCAGTGGCCCACAAGCATGATGTATTGCTAAGCAACACTTGGCAAAATCCATGCCAGGTTGTGTCGGCCCCTTCTGATGTTTCACAGAAGCATTGTCATTTCCATCTCTGGCATTGTTTCCAGCATTTTGGGTGTCAGTGTTCCTGAAAACCATCACAGAAAGGATGTTTATTGAACTGTCAGAGGGTGAATGATTGACACTAGGCACAAGTACTTTTCATGTTCAGGTTTTGGCATGCCACAATTGGATTATTTCCTGATAAATGCCATCCAATTCTACCAGATGGACCACTGAGAGATATGCCAACCTGTGTGAGAAATGGAGTAGATGCTCAGTGCCACTTATTGGTAGATGTGTGCTTCTCCAGTCTATCCTTTTGTGTAGCTGCAGGGTATTTCACTGAAGCAGTGACTTTTGTGATGCTCATAATTAGAAGAGCAAGGCAATTTTCATTGTGGAGAAGGGTAGGTTTCAATGCCCAAATCTGATTTCATTCACCACAGCGTGGAAGTGCAATACCTGTTCCTCTCCTCTTAGATTTAATGTGTGCTCTGTGACTTGAGCATTAAAGAGCCATGAATTTTGAAAGTCAGGTATTTCTCATATATAAATAATTTCAATAAACCAATCCTCTGCCTTCCCCTTCATCTTTTCCTAATGGCTCATTTACAGATCCGAATGCCATATGAGAATTGTGAGGCAGGTAAAACATCTAGGGCAGAATGTATTATATGTACCATCCAAAGTTTATTAAACAGCTGAGTTCATTTCATTGGCACTCAGCTGGAGAGGTATCTGTGGCCTTTGGATGGCAGAGGGACCAATGGCAGCACAAGGGGACAGTGTGACTGAGGCATGGATGTCAGCAGTGGAGAAGTTTGGGGCTGTCCAATTGCCCCTGGAGCTATGTGGGGAAGAGGGATTAAGCAGGAAGAGGTTTTTCATGGATGCAGGTGCCTATGCTGAGCAGAGGGGAGAAGGCAGGAATCATCCCACACACCCTCACACAGGCACAGGGTGAGGAATTGTCACAGGCAACAGGAGCTTTGTTTGTTGGGTTTCAAGAGGGAGGGAGTTGTCTTTTTTATTTGTTAGAGGTGATGTAGGAGGAAATCCCTAATTCTGCAGGATGGAAAGTTGCATGTCTGTGAAAACACAATTTTTCTGTCTGAACTGACCCACTAGAGAGACAAAAGAAACATGAAGTTATCTATTCCTGTATTCCTCAGCACTTTAATATATACATAAAAAGCAGGGCCTTTGTACTACACCTAATGAGCAGAAGTGAATAATGTGGTATAATTAGCTTCCCTTTCTCAGCCTGCTCTCTCCGATATCTCAACACACTTCTGACAACAGCATGGTACAAGTGGTGACTGGTGCCTACATCTCAGATTTACCATCACTTCATTGTTCTGCGCTAACACATTTTTCATCTCTGCCATTATGAGGGCCTCTCTCTGCCGTTCTTATTTCTGTGTTTCAGCCGTTGGCTTAGTCCCTGCCAGCTAAAATGAAACACAGCTCAGGCAGAGGCTTTGGGGAGCAGCAGCTGTTATAGCACTGTCCCCTCTCCTGAGACCTGTGGTCAAACCCTTGGGTGCACACGTGCACACAGCACCCCTCAAAGACATGTCTGACTGGCAGCCCAGCCCTGCCATCACCTAAAAATAACAAGTAGAAAAACGTACAGTCCCCCCCCACCCTTTTTTAATTATTATTTTTTGGATGGCCTTGATTAACTAAGGCCTTGGGTTTGCAATGGCTTGTGCGTGAGCCGATTTCTGTGTCTCACCAGGGCTCGGGGATCTCAGAGCTGTGAATTTCCAAAGTTCACAAAGCACTGAGAAAAAGAAATTTATACAAATAACATAGCTCTATGCAACCTCCTACTATTCCAGGAGAAAATGCAGAATAATAGCCTTTTTTGTTTTGCTGTCCTTACAAAAGGGAGTTGAGAGGCAAACTGATGATGCCGGACTTGCAAAAACCAGAGAGATCAAAAAATCCTGCCCGCAAAACAATCCCCTGTAAAATGATGTTACTGGGGTTACTTCCAAGAAAATAACTACAATTTTGATTGCAGATTTGTTAGTAAGCTTATAAATCAATTCAAACCCAACCCTGTTTAAAAACCTGTTATGCAGAGATGCAGTAAAATGAAATGCACGCAGGTAATACCGCTGGTCTTGAGAACTTCAAAATTTCCTCAAAGTAATAACTTTAATTCAGTTCTTTCTGGCATAAACTTTTTCATCCCATTATGTCAAAAACTGTATTATCCATCCATTTGTCTGTCAGAACGATTCCCCCTGGGCCCATATACCACTGGTTCTTCTATTCTAAACCTCCCCATTACATCCTGCTATCAAGAGTCACAATTTTCAGTGAAAGTCTCTTGTGACTTTTGACAATGTTTTACAGTGAACTAGACCAGGAAGCTCAGAGTTAAAGGAAATCTTCCATTCTGGCAATGAATATGTAATAGGCATTACACTGTGCAGTATACCAAAAATGTAAGGTTCATTAAGTCTTTCAAAGGCAAGAACTTCCATGTAGCTTTGAATGAACCTGTCTCTGTGATGGCATTAGCAAATGATATTTTGGGGCAGGAGATATTAATACTACACATTAAGGAACAAATTTGTTTAAATGCTATATAGCTCTGCGTGGATGTGGATGATCCAGGAATAAATAAAAAGTGAATAGTCGTCCAACTTTATATGTAAATTGTCTTTGGCTTATATACATAAGAATGCTCTTTGCTACTAAATTCCTTCATATTAACAAGCAGGAGTGTAACTAATATATAAAATAAAGTCATTCTCTTTAATGAGAATGCTAAATATTTTAAAGAAATGCACAGCTATGAAATATTGTCAAGGGCATTTTTATACTTAAGTTTAAGAACACTTATGACTTAACTGTTGAATAATTTAACACATTCAGCCTTGAAGTACTATTTATGTATGTTTTTTAATGTTCATACTTATGTAGGCTTTTCTTTGCTCAGGATTTAGGACCTTTGATTTCTGTTTATAAAATTTACATCTTTAATCTCCCAGCTCTGTGCATTTCCCCATTTGACTTCTGAAACAATATAGGCACAAAATGCTGAGAGGAAAAAAGGAGCTAAAAGCCTCGCACAGCTTGGAACAGGGACTGCGTGGATTTTAGCAAACATAAGGACAGATTTTAAGGAAATGAGCTCCAAGTAGAAAACCTCGATAAACATGAGCCACCTGTACAGCTCAAACGGAGGATTTGCAAATGGGTTTATGAGCTTTCTCTGAGAGGCAAAGAAAGCCCCACAAAGGGCCCTGGCGCATCGTGGGAACCCTGAGTTATCCCACACAGCTCCTTTTGGGGAGCCCCGTGCCCAGCCACACGTTTGCTGGTAGACAGGGGGGAATTCCCCACGCAGCACCTGTGTGGGTGGTGGGACGCAGCTGAGGCTGGGGGAGATGCCACCCCAGCACTCCTGACCACTGCAGGTCCATGGGATCTGCCAAGCACAGATCCACCACCACGTGCAGTGGGGCAGGGGCAGTGATCCCAAGAGCTCGGCTTGAAGGCTGACCTACCTCCCCACCCAAATGTTCAGGGTCAGTCAACAGAGCACCACAGGCAAAAGTTTTGCTGAGTGACAGAACAGAAGCTGAATTCTCCTCGCGATCATGATGCTGCATGAAATTTGCTCTGGGATAAATAAAAACATCGACCGAAACTGTTTACAGCGTGTCTTGTCACCTTTCATTATGGTCTTTCGCAACACGCTGATGTTTCGTGACACAGCAGATGTAACTTGACATGTCACACACTGAGCAGCGACTTTCCGGAATTTCTGAGACATGTTTCTCTCAAAAAGCAGCGTCTCGACCAGACAGTTGGTCCATGAGTGCATTTAAAACTGAGGGCAGAGAAGCTGGGCTGAGATGCCATGAGCATTGCACACAGAATATTTGGTCTGACTTTTCCTCTGCATTTTATGTGCTACAAGCCATAGGCAGGGAGATGGACAGATCATCCAGCACGATGGATGAGCTGCTGCCAAGCTGATGTTACTGTATAACTATGGGCCCCTCAGTACCCATTCTGCCTCTGATAGTCATCACTTGCCAGTGTCCAAATGGATTATATATATCTGGCATGTTTATGGTATAAAGGAAGATGAATCTGAATATCTGCGAACCTTGGGCTCGCAGGATGATGCATTTGGAAGGGAAAGCAAGTTTTTCAAGGGCAAAAAAAGTTAGTAGGGTTTTATCAAAGGGAATTAACCTAACACCTCCTCGCATCAGGCTGCACCACCACACATTGAGAGATCACTTACCTGGGGAAGCAGAAGGAGAGCAGTTAGGATTAAGAGCAAGAACTGCCACATATTTTAGCACAGGGTTGTCTTTCTAGCTGGAAATTCTATGCGGTGGTCACTGGCACACCGAGCTGAGTAATTTCTGTAGTGCTGATGTTTATTCAGACAAGCAAATCGGCAGAAGTAGTCACAGGGACCTGGTTCTGTGAGGTTCATCAAGTTGGGTCATGGCTGAGCAGGAGACCCTCGAGGGAGGAGAACTGGGGACCCTGGCCTGCCCTGCAAGAGACACCCTGCTGGATCAAGCCACCAAGCAAAAGCTGCGCCACATCAGCTTTCCCTGGTGAGTGCCCTGGGAAGCGGCTGCTTTCTAGGTCATGGGCACTGTTTTCTCAGGAGAGGCAGAACAGAGAAGCATGGAAGACTAGAAGAACTGTGAGATACAGAATGATGTAGGATTAAGACAAGAAAACTACTCCTGTGCTGCCGTGGACCAGATCCTCTGGCAGCAGCGATGGGCTCTCAGCACTGAGCACATTTGCACTGACTCAGCATCACTGAAATGTAAGTATCACCCCCACTGGGGTCTTTAACTCCTCAGCGCTGTCAGCACGGGCTTTGCATCCCAGGGAGGAGATACCTAATTTGCTCAGAATAACCACTTGCACTCACTCTGCCTCTACTTTCCAGCAGACCTGAACAAGGAGGCAATTTGGTTCCACAAAAGCAGCCTTAAATGAAAATATGTAAATAAAGAGAGAACTGGAGAGTGAAAACACTCATCATCCTCCCTAAACTAAGCGCCTCGATGTATGTCCTTGGGAAATCAGCAAAGGGACCCAGAAATCTCAACAGGAAGCCAAAGTTTACAACAGGAATTCAAGACAAAATGAATGTTGCAGCTGTAATACACAAACTCACAACCTTGCCAGGCCTCACTCCCTTAAAAAACACCAAAACCTCTGGATCTCATAGCTTCAAGGACCTCTTTTCCAAGAGTGCCTCCTGCAAAGCTTTATTTCCTTTTGAAGTCTGTTTTCTACTTTACTCTATTTTTTTGCTAGGAATATATTTAGGTAGGAACTGGCCTTTACATCCACAGGCAGCCATGGCTATCAGTCAATCTATCAGCAAGCCGCTCATGAAGTTCACTAGACAAAGGGTTAGTGCAGCTAGTACCACAATAATGTAGAAACAGAAATATTACAAAGTAAAGGCTTATAAAATAATAAAAATTCTACTTAGTTCAGATACCTCCCAGTGCCTTTGGCAAAATACCTTAAGCATTCCACATAAGGCGGGCATTGTCTTTATAAGATGGCACCTCATAAAATGGTATTAAATATCACCAACGGGGCTTCATATTTCATCCAGCAGGGTTTAGGCCAGACATGTTCTATATCACACATTATTAGAATGACATCTGCTTTGCAAGTTGTGTACCCAGGAGCATACCTTGATAACTCATTTCAGCACTCATTCTCGAGGCTTCTGTGGCTTCGTAATACCTAATATGTTTAACTCATTTTGAACAGAAGTCTAAAGCCTGTCGTGGCCCTCTGGCCAAAACCGTAGCTGTCAGGCAACGGAGCCAGCTATCAAACATTACTCATTTATCATTAGTGGTGATGCAGCTGTACAGAGAAATGTACCCACTGAAGTGAAGGGCTGTCAATTGTTCCCTGTATAATACTCCTCTCTTCAACAGGGCATTTCTCCATGGAGGTATAGCTAGAGCACTCTGCTGCTTCCCCATAGCACGGAATTTATACTAGCAAGGAGATGGGGAATGTATTTTCATTTAAATGGGTCTGCCACGAGATGAATAAAGCAATCATCAATGGGATCTATAATCAGAGAGGGGCGGTGCACTGTTTATAAACATCACACATAGGTATATATCTGTACCAGTGCCTGTGTGCACATACACACATGGGGTGTTTATAAATAAACTCGCTAGATCTGTATTGGTATTTAAAAACTGGCACATGATCAGTACCAAAGGCTCTGCTTCCTCTTTGCTTGCCATTTCCATAAGAAGACAGGAATGTGCAATTTAGGCTTCAAATTTCCATGTCTATTCTGCTTGCAAAACTCAAACACACGCTACCTTGAACTTCGCTATCCTCAACTCTGCTCCCTAGGGAGGAAAACAGCCAGATTAAATCTATATGAGAGATCTCCTGACTGCAGACACTACTGCCTTTATTCACAAAGGCAAAGCACAGCAATGGTCTGGGAAAGCACCACAGTTAAGATACTATCTCCAGGCTCCTTTGAACCACTGCTGCATGCAAATATTTGCACACATGCATTATGAAGAGAGTGTGGCACAAGTCCCTGAATTTTGATTTGTCTCTGTATGAGAGAGATACAGAGGAGTGAGACAGGGCTCTGGTGGTGAAGAGCAGAGCTCTGGCTCCCACATCTGCCTTTCCTCTACCTCAGTGGGGTTTCTCCTCTGGAGCCCACCAAGGCCAAAGGGAATTTGCTCACTGCTTTCAACACAGTCACACAACTACAAAAATGTCAGAACTGGGTACTTCAAATCAGGAATCCAAATCCATCTCCGGCAAACAACTGGAACAAAACTGTTGCTCATATATTAAATTTTGACCTTGGTCCATCTGTGCCCAAGTTTCTGGAAAATGGAGATGGTCTGTGCCTAGAAAATGGTTTCAGCTCTGTAAGTGAGGAGCAGCCACAACCATGATGTGGCTTGGACTCAATTTTATATCTGAATTTCCAGCCACCCCAGATTCACCCCAAACAAGTTTGCTGAGAAAGCACGTCAATTTTCTCGAAAGAACTTCAAGAAAGCCTTTTGTCAAAAATGATGCTACTAAGAGATGGTAACAAAACCATGGTCAGAAGGACTTTTGTTCCCCCTTTTGGCCTTGTGCAAAGTATCCAAGAATTCTACCATGTAGAATTGTCGACAGAATGAAACAATTAAACAACTTTATCTGTATTATTACAGCTATCTGGTACACTTCCACCATGGCTATACAAACCCAGTGACCAAAATACAGCTGTGCTTCAGTTCTGTCCCAAGTTTAAACACAGTTGCTCGCACCAACACAGTTCTCATCCATAAAAAGATAAGTAACAGGGAAAGGGAGAGAAAATGCAGCCCTGAAAGTTGCAAACATGGAACTGCTTCTGGGGAAAGGCTCCTCTCCATCAGAACAAGCCAGGAATAGACACAGGCAAACTTGGAGGTGCCTGGGGCAGCTGTCTCTTGGAGGAACGCTGCTGAGAAGGGGAGTAAAAGTCCCACAGCCTACTTGGTGTGTGCTGAGGATCTTCATTTTCCTCCTCTTCCCCCCTTCTGAACACCACTTATATCCAGGGGCATAAGGACTATGCTCCCTGTGTCCCTTCTGCTCTGACCACCGAGCCAGGAGGCTTTGCATTACTTCAGAAACACAAGGACATTTTGTGCCCAGCTGAAGATGAACATGGCAGAGAGGAAGATGATGAATGACAAAGCTTTCCTGGCAGATGTAGGCTATAAAAAGAGATCATGATGTGGTGAAACAAGTCTAACCAAAGGGGTTTGCCAGAAACGCGGTGAAACAGGCTTTCAGTGTGGAAATGACACCGCCAAATTCAGAAAAGAGAAAACCAAACAGCCTGAAGCTTAGCAATCAAGCAGCGACTTGGGGCACAGAGGGATACTGAGGAAAGTGGAAATAACCACTTTTGTTTGCTTTTTCCCTCCTCTACAGCCCGTGGTCTCCCAGACAAAGGACCCAGCCCATCACTGGCAGGGTGCAGAGCTGAAGGGAGGCCAGTGGCACCTGCTCCTGGCAAGTTGGGCTGTGGCTCACCACCTTCCACAGAGCAGGACCATGGCTGCCAGGCTCCCTCTTTGACCTGAACTGATCTTGTCTGCACTTCCAGGTGCCTCTGGAGCCCAATGCTCTCTTATTACCATCTGTCTGCCCACAACAAACTTGGATACATTTGCGTTCATTCCTTATTTAATATAGGAATGGGCAGAGGGGCACTGCAAGGAGGTGGTGAATGGTGGTTTCATTAGCCACATTTTATTTCCAAAACAGCAAAACTCTGCCTTTGAAGGGGGCCCCTCCTTTCTTTTTTTTTTTAGCCAAACCCTGGACAGAAGCCATCTTTCCAAGTCAGAAGGCATGTACATGACTGTGTAAAATCCCAGGAGCCTCTCCTCAAAACAGCCACAGGGGTTTGCAAACAAGTCAGAGAAACACCCTCTTCACTGTTCCCCCAGGGCTAAGCAAGCTCCCTCTGAAACACTCCCAACTGCTTTGTGCTCAGAGAGTACCAAGGCCTGAGCATAGGCTTTAAAATGATGTTACAACTAGACCATGCAGGGAAATTCTTGACTTTTTAAACATCCTTTTTGTAATATTACATATTAGGAGAAATGATGGGTTTGGGTATGACTGTCAAGTTAAGCAGGGGCTGGAGAAGCAAGTTGTCAGCTTTCCTCACAGGAAACAGCTGTGGCTGAGCTCTGTATGTTAGATATGCCCAGACAGGGAAGAGCTTAATTCAAACTGCTTTGGGTGACTAAAATGAACTTGATCTTATCATTGCACCATGAATTTTGGGGTTTACTTTACCTTCTGCAGGAGACTCACCCTTCTTATTGCTGTTCTACCTCCTTTTAACACATTTGGACTCCTGTTTCCTGAGCAAGGTGTCTTCCTCTCTTTAGACTGAGCTCACTATCACCTGCTCCCATTCCCTGCTGTACCACCACCACTCTGCCCCATGAGGTCTCCTCAAAATCCCTGCTACACTGCTTTGGGCAGAGATGCTGGGAAACCAGCAACAATGATGGGTTTTAGCTGGCAGCCTCAGGGACTGGCTGTGAGGCGGCCGAGCAGGGGGGCAGCAGGAGGGCTGGAGACCACGCTGTGCCCTCGCTGCCCCAGCTCTGCAGAAACCACCTCGTGCCCCGAGTTTCTGTGTGAACCCCGCTGGCTGCTGAGAGGGGTCAGTGTTCCTTTCAAACATGCCTCAGTGCACCGTGCTTTCCCACAGCTCCTCGAGGTCTGCGCTGTGACACCGTTGGTGAGTCACACACAGATTAGTCATGGAGGGGATTTATTCTCGTCTGCAGAAAGTCCGGCATGAGTAAAGACAAGGTAAGTTTGGCAGCAGCTTGTTTCGGTTCTGGACGGTGCCAGAGCTGAGCTGTGCCTCATCCCCAGGTGTGTGGCTCTGGCTGGTGAGACAGACAGGGCCACATGTGCTATTTAATGCCTTTCTGCCCACACCAAAACTCTGAGTCAATACAGGCACTACAGAATGGGACCAACCCATCTCACAGGCTCCTCTTCAGGCTAAAGACACTCCCACTGATTATTGACCTTCACCAGACAAAACTACCAGGAAAGGCTCCAAGTCTCCCACCAAAGCTTACCAGTCACTTGGATGAGATCTTGGCTTCATCCAGGCTGGTAGCAAAACACTCACACAAGCCTAACGTTTTACTCTTTAGTGATCAAATTATGCAGGAATCTAATTTCCCTGTATATCTTCCAGTCCCAGAGCACCAACTCCCTAAACTACTCCTGGAGATTTTTTAACTGGGGACAATAGATTTTTTTCATTTCACGGGAACAGTAAGATACCCAGGAATAATGACATGTTTCTGACCAGGAAGCTGTCTGGCATGGTGCTGTCACAATGTTAACTTCCAGGTGATTTTTCTTGGATGAGTTTACGCAGTGAGTGTAAAATCATACCTGCTGATTGCAGCTGGAGTCACGGGTCTGCGGGACACTCCATCAGAACTTGGGCTTCTGAAACGAGAAAATGTTTTCATTCATATTTTAAAATTCCATTCATTAACAGGTGTATAAGGTTTGACTTCTTCAAAGTATGCTGCAGACACAGCCTAATAAATCTCCATGACACCTCACTGCATCTCCATTTTATAGATGTGGTGATTCGAATATATCCAAGTGAAATGACTTGCCCAAGGCTAATGAAGGAATCAATGTCAGAGACAGGATTAAAAGTAGAAAAATTCCTGGCCCCTAGTCTCATAACCTAACTGTGGTCTGCATTTCACTCATATGAAAACAGAAAAGGGAAACACATCTATTTTGAATATTGTGAAAAGTAGTTCAGAGCAGATGGGCAGCCTGATGTTTTAAAATTGCTTTATTTTGTCATAAAATATCAATAATACACAGGATGTGGTTCTTGTCCAAGAGTATACCAAGGTATGAACAGCACAATATGTGTCACTGGTAGCTTTCAGGTGGCACTATAGAATAAAATAAGGACAGTCTTTGAGGTGTCTCTCCTGCCCTGTTCCTTAAAACAGATTTGTTCCCGTGTGCTACAGCCGGGAAAAGCGGCTTTGAAGCTGATGAATACCTGTTGGGTAATGACTCTGTAGCGAGACACCTATTGTCACATCTCAGAGGCAGAACGAGAGCTCTGTAATGCCCATTGCTCAAATTTTTGGGTGGCTCTACCCACCTCTTAGATGCTAACACAGAGCAAGGCAGCATCTTCTCTGTCGCCAGAACATAATGGGAAGACAATGCACCTGTCTAGCTGTGTAGAAGAATAATTTAAAGGGAAAAAAAAGGAAGGTACACTTGTGACATTAAATATTGATGAGTAAGATTCATTGACTGAGTGGGAGACAGTAGGATATGGCTTGAAATAAAACCCCATGAGGGCCACACCCCCTAGTATGCCCAGGGCCATCCCTTTAAAGGTAGGACAATTATAATTAATTGAGCAATCTGACAGAAAGCATACATCCTTACAGTGGAGCAGAAAGTGACACTGTGCACAGAGCCATCATGGACACTTGAAGGGTTAATACTGGTTCACTAGACCAAGGACAGTAAATTCTGCCTGTGGCTACCACCAGTCTATTGTATTATTATTGCAGGCTTTAGAAACAGCTTTTAATTTTAACCCTTTCCAGCCCTCTTTACTATTTTCTCTTTATAAATAATTGGCATTGAATAAAATGGCATGAAATCTTCCTGGTCCTACCTTTCAATAATTTCTTTTCACTTTCAGCATTCAGAACACTGTGCAAAAATAAAAAAGAATCCAAAGAACCTGGGCTTCCTTTACCTATAACTTTTAAGGTTGCCACAAAACCGGGGCCCTTTCATTTTGTTGCAATCAGTCCCCACTCTCTGCTGCAAGGATGAAGAATCCCATCCACCACTTACTGGAAACCGTGATGTGAGTATTCAGAGTTGTGACAAACACACGGAGTGAATGCAGATAGCCCTGTACCCCCTTCAGTCTTCCCGACACCTGCATTCATCCACCTGACTACGTTTTTAAGATGACGCGCTGGGAATTGTTCACGCCTGTAAGAGCTGACAAATCAAACACGCAGGAGCCATTGCTTACCTGTAATGCAGAAATCTCATTCTGGATAACAATTTCAGCAATATGCTGAGCACATCCTCAGCCTTAGACAGGCTAAAGAGAAACAACCAATGGAGAAGGGATTATATCAAGGAGTGCAGGGGACAGCAGAGGACTGACTCAGTGACCCAGGAGGTCCTTTCCAATCCTGTATTTCTATGTTCATCTGTTCATATTGAAGTTGATGGGAGACATTTCCACCAACTTCAAAGGGCTTTTATCCGGCCCCAGTTTCATTTCTTTTCAATATATAGATGCAAGAGTAATGTCACGCATGATTTTCATGAGACATGCTAATATACAATCAGTTCTGGGAGCAGCAGAATGAACCCAGGTAGATAAATTGTTCATCCCAAAATGCTAAACATGCCAAGACCTGAAAAATATATCTCCTCATATCTGACTTGCAGACAAGTCCAGCAGTGCCACAACTGGATTTCCAGTCATCATTAGCCATAATCAATTATGCCAAATAAATTTTCCCATTATCTAGTCACACTTTTTGTGAGCTACAAGGAATACAGTGAACAAACATTTTTGGTCAGGGGATCAGCTCACCACAAGGCTGGTCCATGTTTCCAGCAACAGAAAGGAGTGTCCCAGCATGAAACCTGTAGCTTCATATGGAAGGTTATTTACTGTAAATGGGACATCACTTGTCAGAGAGACAAGCCACAGAATGGTCTGGAAAGAGGTGTAGAAGCCTAATGTTGATGGAGAGAGAAAGAAAGAATGAGAAGGTAGAATGGGGTGGCTGCATAATTACACAATGTTTTTTCTTCCTCTTTTTTTTCACTGAGCAGGCACTCAGCCTGCTCAGCAGAGTCACTCCAATATGTTATCTAATGGCTTCGTCGTTACTTGTGAGATTCCCCATCTGTGGCCAGACTGTGCCACTGCCTTGTTCAGCTGAGCAGGAGAACATTCACTCGATCGCTCAGATCTGGGGGGACAGGTCTTGCTCTAGAGCAACAAAAAACGAGCTGCTCCTTAGTCAGGTCTGAACCTTTGCACTTAAGTCAGCCTTTGATGAAAGTTTCCTCTGGATTTCAATGCTGCTCTTTATATCTGGACAATCTGCCGGCTTTCTCTGGCTCTGTCCCTTTTTTTTGTTCTTTACACTGGCATCGTTCTGATCTATGTGGTGGTCTCACATTTTCCTCCAGAGCTTTCTGCATCGGCCTTGTTTTCAAAGCCATGTAACACAAGCAATGATTTCTAACCTGCAGTTGCTTCAGAAGGATAGATGTTCAGACATAATCAGTCCATTTTGCTATTTTTTCACCTGTTATACAGTAGCTGTTCCTGCTGTTTGGATGCTTCTTTACTCACTCCTCTTTCATCCTCATAATTTACTGTAAAACCCTAAGTGATTTATAAAACATGTAAAACTGTATCACATTCAGTTTAGTTCTCCTCAAAGCAGAGTCATTTCCTCCTGGTGGGTTCATGGTGCCTCTAATGAGGATGTTCCACAGAAGGATTCAGCCACCCAGGGGCACAGGTACAGATACTTACTTTGACTCCTCGGATATGGCAGGTCTTCCATGACCAGGACAGACCAATGACACCACACCACGAGAAAAGAGATAGTCAGGATGCTGAGATAACCCTGACATGCATCCAGAGGTCTGAATGCTTCAGGGCTGTATCTAGACCTCAAAACTACACCGGGAATCACACATAGGATCCACAAGCAGCACAGGTCTGATGGAAGCACAGGTCCCAGGCAGCCCATATTTGAGAGCCCCTCAGTTCATATGGACCTGCAGAATTGCTCTGGTTGATGATTCATGATTATCTCATCAGTGGCCACATGTCACAGAGGGAAAGTTGTGGTTTGCTGTCATTTACAAGTGTCATCTCCTAGGGATGGGAAAAGGAGCACAAGGAATGGCAAAGCTCAACTGATTTGTTCAGGCACCAGTATTCCAACGTGGCAAGATATTTTACCTATGACTGTCACATCCAAATTTAGTAGATAGCATGCTTGCTTTTTATTTGATTTTTAACAGGTCTCTCCACAATAAATATAAGAGCAGAATGCATAAACAAAGCGCCTGGCACTTACAGTTTATCTTGGTGACGGAAAATTTGATTGATGATAAGTTCAGAAAGTGGCAAATTTTCAACATAGGGCTAAACAACCTTTCATTGCTGATTTTAATTTTTTTTCTCTTTTTTAGCTTGGTTCATCTTACCTGTCTTGTTCCAGTGCACCATCAGCTGCTGGGTGGGAAAGAAAATAAAGCCTGCCCTATGTGTTCCTTATGGATTTTCACTGTTCAAGTTGCATATCACCAGGTTAAGAATTAAATGGAGAATTTTTGCATGTCACATTCCTTCTTCCTGTCTCTTTCCAGGACAGAGACCGTGAGACAGACCTTTCTGCTTGTAAAATGGTAATTTTTAACCTATCATTGTTACTGCAATACCAAAAGAGTGGAATGGTGCAGCCACGCAAGCAGAATGAGGTAGCTCAGAAGAGATGCCAGTCAGAGAAGCTCCATTCATAAAGCACAGAAGGAAAAAATATTTTACAGAGGGGCAAATTAAGGCAGAATCTTATAATGATTTGTGTCCAGGAGCTTCCAGGAGGAGCATGGACAAAGGGCAGGCGCAAGCCAGACCCCATGGCTGCTAATCTTGTGCCTTAGCAACAAGACCACTCTCCCTCTGCGCGCAGGCTCGGAGGGAAGAGGGGCAACCTTCTAGGAGGGAAATCCTCGTTGGATTAAGCACTTCACTTGCTTTCCTCTTCTCACCCCTTTCCTCCTCCGAAGCACAGAGGATGGGGAGGGGGCCAGGTGGTGAAACGGTGCCCACCCCCCCTCATTCTCCAGCCCACCCCACATCCAGCAGGGTCCTGGGGCTCCCCAGTGGCCCCCAGATGCCCGCGCCCCTCGGCCGGGGAGGAGGGATATGATTTGTAATTGCAATATTTTCATTACCGTCTCTTAGTTCTTTGCACACTAATGTCAAGAGCTTTGTCTTTGTAGTGTTATTGGCATTTTTCATCATATTCATGAAGTGTGGGTCAATTTTCTTCAAAAGGCTCACTTCGCCAACTTGCCACAAAGACAGACAGTAATAAATTCTACTAGTGCACAGCGAAGGCTTCGTAGCTGCAAGCAACAATAAAAAGCAATGAGCTGGGTGTCACTAAGTAACTCCAGTTTACACTGCATTTTCTTCTTTTATTGAAAACTCAGAATATGAATTTATTAATGAACACACAGGCCTACTTTGAAGGGGTGGGGGGGGGGCCCGAGTCAATTTATTTGGTATTCACACAGTGTGTGCCTACATTGTATTGTTTCATCATTTTATGGCCAGGCACAGCTTGTTAGGCTGTGGCCCTCCAGAAAAAAGCAGGCTCATATAGCAACACCTTGACGTAGATGTACAGCTGCTTTCACTGTGGCTGTCTCACCTTTAGCCCCGTCTGTCTACTGCCGGCTTTCATTTTCCGCATTCATACATCAATAAGCTTTGCATGCTGACACCTAATTTTGCAGGCTACTTTGGTTATGGAGGCCATGTTTTGCATATCACTACCCACCCCCTTCTGACATCTACTGCCTTTAAAGAGGGAGAGAATAGAGAGAGCACGAAAGAGGGATTCTTTTCTTCTCAGCCTAATCAGAGATTTCTTTATATTTGTCAAAAGCAGATCTGCCAAATCAACTTTAATTGATTCTTCCACAGTTCTCATGTATGATTTTTGAAGGACTGGGCTTGTGTTCCAAGACACAGTGTTGTGTTTCAAACAAATATGAGGTTTCTACAGTAAATCAAATTTGGATGCCAATTAGTTAGCATTTTCCATTCCAATTAAATTTGAGACCTTTCTGATTTTGAAAGACTTGTGTGTCTATGCCTGTGTGCATGTACTGATGTGTGTGTGCCTATCTCTGTCTATTTTAGAGAGGCAGAAAGATATATATGTATAAAATATTTAATGTGCTCTCGGTGGTCTAATAAGCAGGGAGGGGTTAGAGCCACCCATTTAAATATACATTTTGGAGGATTTTTTTTTTTACCTTGTTTATTTCACAAGGGCTTACCAGCCCATTCTAACCTGTTATGTGACACCACAAAGGTTTTTACTTTCTCAGTCAGGTGGCTAATGTCATTATATCGTTGACAACTCATAAAATGTTATAATCTAATAGGGCTTTCCCTCCCCACACACACACAGAGTAAAAGCTCATTGTAGCAAAGAAAGGATTAGGGGCAAAAAGCAAGATTAATGTTTAAAAAAATGGAAGTGGGCTGAGTCCAGATAGAATACTGTAGCTTAAAAACAAATATAATTTGTATATTATAATGTGTCTTGATCTTCCTAGATTTACTCTAAATAAACCCAGCATACAATACAGGGGATTTCCTACTGGATATTGAATATTTCAAGCAAAGTCTATATATTTGGGTTGAATCAATTTTTAAATGAATTCCTCCTTTTATGACTAAAAATCAGTTTTTAGGCAGGCTCGGAATATAGAAACTAAGATTGAATCCCACACCATCAGGATGGGAAGGAAACAAAAGCTTGCTTAGATTAGCTGGAACTCTCATGTGCAGTCACAGCCAACCATCAAACTGTCCTGAACAAAATCTGTGCTGTGGAGAAGGAATCTTCCCGGCACCCATGGGTCCAATTGCCACACAAGGGACACACCTCCCACCACTAAGTTTTACCCAGTTGGGTCCCCCAAAGGACCTCAGGCCAGCCAGCCAGCCCAGCTCCAGCAGGCAATAGGAGCAGGCAGATCCATTCCCATTTGTTTCCAAGGACTCAAAACCGCAGCGGTGAGGAATTCACCCCCAGCAAAATTCAGGTGGGAACAAGCACACGCCTGCATTTCTTCGGGAAAGAGATTAATTAGTTTCTTCCTCTTATAAAACATAAATAAAGGAACAAAGACCTGAGCTTGAAAAGGTGAGAAAATCCAGGCGCACTTGGCCAACAGGGAAAAGCAATAATCTTCAGGTAGTTTGGCACTAGAACAGCGTGTTTTGTATTCTCTCCTACTACACACAACTACTGGCCTACACCACCAAAAGCAGTAAAATGAGGAATTATGATGGCTATTGAACACCATTCATATATTCACAGTGTCACATTCGATGTCAATTAGCAAGCCTGTTTCCATAATTGTTGTACAAGGGGAAAATCTACAGTGTTAAACAGCCCTCGAATTCACGGTTCTGGACAGGCTTGTTTGGTGGAGTGTTTAGCGTACATAAAATAAAATCCATGGGAAAACTGCCTGGCACGAGACCTTTGACAGATTTGTGTTGGAGGAGTTTTTACAGTCAGTCTATGTGTGTGTTTTAGGTTAAATTTTTCAAGCCAGCTTCTCTTTCTACCTGGGTAAAACCAAGCCTTCTGGGTGGAAAAGCTGCAGATTTGCTGGTAGCTGAGATTTTGATTGGATTGAATGGGCAGGCTAAGGAGGAAAATTGCAGAGGAGTATGCAAACATTTTTCAACTCTCAAAGCAAAAACATCTCAAGCCTTTAATATAAAATTTCTTGGACACTGATATTCTTTAATTGTCAGCTTGCGTCAAAACAAAAGGATTCAAAGTTGAAATGGAACTAAGGTTGAACATCAAACCAGCCTTTTAAATGTTTGGTGGTTTTTAATTCTTTTTTTAATAAGAATTCTAAAATTAATGCTTAGTCCAGCTGATGATCAATTTTTCTTCTACATTTCAAGATCTGCGATAACCTACCCAATCCTCTACTTATCTCCCATTGTGCTGACTTCTGTAAAAAATGTAGCCCTTCAAGCTACAGAATGATAGACGAAAATCAGACAACACACAATAAAGTCTATAAAATCCTGAACAGTATAGGGAAAGCAAATAGAAAAGAATTAGTCATTATTTCTCACAGCACAAGAACCAGGGCGCACCCAATTATGAGGCAGCGGGGTTAAAACAGCCCATAAGAAACACTTTTACAAAGAATAACTAAATTATGCAACTTAGTGCACAGCAGGTAGCAGAGACCAGGAATATAAATGGATTGTAAACACGATTAGACAAATTTACTGGAGAGTTCTACAGAGGACTGCCGAGCACAATGATCCTGCATGGCCTGTGGATTGGGAAGTCCCTAACAGGCTGCCTGGATAGGGCTTGGGAGGAGGAGAGGTCAGTCTCCATGTACCTCCATCCTGACAGCACCATGGTGATGCTGGGGGTGGTAACGTCACCCTCACAGCATGAATTGTTCATGGAATCTCCTTCCCTGCCTGGGTCTGCCTGGAGATGCTAAAGGAAGTGGCCAAAGAAAGGCTGCTGCTCCGAGCCTGGTACCTCCAAACCCTAAAGGAATCACTGCACTGCCAAGTGCACGCTGAGCCCTTGATCCAGACCACACATGCAGCAAAAACAATGGCCCTGATGAGCGATTATGTGTCTTTGTAAAGTCTCCTACCAAGGTGCACTCGTGTGTCTGCTGTGCAACAGGGCTGTAGATTAAGCTCTTTGTGCCTTTGTCACTTTCGGGGTTTTTAATTGCAGGGTAAGTAGAAAAAGAAAAAAATTAAAAGAGGGCCACAGGCTGATTTGACAATGGTGGCAAATTCAGCAATAGGAACAGGCATGGGGAATCAGGATGGGCACATAAATGTGGCTGATATGAGCTGTCTTTAACCACTGGCAAAGACCAGAACAGAAGTTTTCAACCATTTCTTGATTTATGGACCCTTATACTTCCAACGGAGAGGTGATCACCTGTAACAGTGAATTAAAGCCTCCTGTCAATAGGGGTTTTTTTGACTGCCTTTTAGGGAGGTAGCTCAGAGATCCTCTGGGACTTCCAGCCCAGTTGGAAACCTACTGGCGTAGGAATGAGCAAAGGGACAGGGACAGGCATTGTCCAAGCTTGGGGGTTAGGTTTGCCATCCCATCTCCATTTCCTGTCTAACTGTGGTAAGAGAGTAATTATTAAAAGCCTTCATTTTCCTTCATAGTTTTAAGGCTGAAAAGGACTATTAGATCATTTGTTCTGACCTTTTACATCTACAGGCCATCACACTTCCTCCAGTTTACGAGTACCTCCATAAAATAAGAGCCCATATTAATTTCAATCACCACTGAGGGAAATAAACCTGCTCCAGTCAGAAAAGGATCTCTCTGAGGTTTGCCACAGTTCACACTCTCACCATTCACATCCTTTCTAATTACTGCACTATTTTCCCTCTGTATATCCATGCGTGCATTGTTAAAATGCCGGGAATAGGAGTTTAAATTACAGTGGCACCCCATTTTGGTCACACTTTACACAGTAATAAGGATTCCCAGTGGAAAGACTTGGATAGCCTAGCCAGGCAAGGGAATAAAAACACCCACCAAAAAAATTTTAAAAGGGAGAAATCCCTGTTCTCCTCTGTTCTCATAAACTCAAAGAGATTAAACTACCGGTCAAAAGTCACCCCAAAGTTGGTGGCAGAGATGGAGATGAAACCTACTTTCTCAAGTCAAATCCAGAGTTTTAATCACCAGAACACCCTTCTTCTCCCTTCATTGCTTTCATTTATCATTCCAGGCTAGGCAGACTACATCGAAATGATGGCTTTGTGAAGCATAGAAACACAGTTTTACGGGCAATAAACAATAAATATGAACCTGAGAGACATCTCCGGGAAACCTCCATACCAAAAAAGAGCTCTTTCCCCCTTTTTTCTCCCCACAGAAGGTGGCAAAACCCTTTCCCTTCCCGTGCTGCCCGCACCTCTTGGCCGGGCTGAGCGCGGTGCCAGCGCCAGCTCCCCTGCACGGCACGTTGGCTGGAGGATGGCAGCGAGCTCCCCTGCTCCCTGCCAAGATGACAAAGTCCTGGCTGGCTCAGCCGCTGCCTCTGCCAGTGTACCAGGGAATCGGCTGCGCCGTTCCATTTAAGCGCTGCTCACTAATTATTAACTGTGGGCTCAGCATTCAGGGTGCAGACAATGGGATCAGCCAGGCACCGCTCCACGGGCGGGGGGGGCACCGCAGTCAGCACGGGGTTCTTTTTAATTATTGTGCAGTGGAATCAGTCCTGGAGAAGCGAATTGAAAAGTATACAAAATTCTGATTAATAACCATAACGGCTTTTTTTCTTTTTTTTCTCTTTTTTTGGTAGTGTTTCTCTGGGTTCCCTCCCACAGGACCCCAACTGTTCTTCCTGTAAACACCAAAACCTGCACACATTTTAAAAAACCCAAGAGAATGTATATTGGTTTACAGGACTATTCCACAATAACAATGAATTATGCAGAGTTGAGCCCAAAACCCATTTCTGGATCCACATATAAACTTTGAGGGATGATGGATGATCCTATTTTATGGCACCCCTGAGAAAGACATAAACCTCTCCACAGGTTGGAAAGGCTCTGTTGTGGACTGATGTCCAGGCTTTAAACTTTCAGGCCTTTGCTCACTACTACACCTTGCTTTGTGTGAAGGCTGAACTCCTGTGGTATCTGTGTTACCTCCTCTCCCAAGGGATTTGTGCAAGAAAGGGTTGTCTTTATCTCCTCTGGCATTTGTATCTCACTGGCTCTGTTGCTTTTGAACTGCAGAGCTACACACTGGATGAGGATCGCTGTGAAAGTGGCTCCATGCTCATTCAGAAATTGGGTGCATCTTAGCAACACTTAAGGTGATTTTCCAAGATGTTTCCTTTCTTCTAACAGCTTATTGATTAATGTATTTCCATTTCAGAGAGATATCCTGACAATTTTATTCAAAATAGTAAAAGGAGGGGGAAAAAATTAATCAGGGTCTTCTGAAAATAATGTCTCATCCTGGAAGAGGTTTGCTCCACGTAACAAAATCGCTCATTAGGATCTCTGATTGCTCCTATCAAAGGACACACCTCAGACAGGTGGTCTGAGAGACACCTCAGCCTCTCTTCTCATAGTTTTCCCAGCAGTGGAAACACATGATTTGCATTAGGGACAGGGCACAGTATTCCTCAATAACCTCACTGGTGAGGAAGTGCCAGCCCCACCATGGGCTGACCGGCATCCCGGGGAGGCAGCAGCTCCTCTGTAACACAGAGCATGTGAGCAGGGGCTGTCGTGAGCAGGGATAAGGAAAAACACATGCTGGAGCAGGTGCCAGGGCAAGGATTAGAGAAAATGGGCTGCTGTGTCTCACGGAGCAAGCGCGCATCAGGGTCTGAAAGCGAGCGCAGCCCTTTGGTGTGGGAGCCTCGTGCTGCACCTGCAATGAAGCCTTTCCTGCAAATGGAGACATCAGAAGGAGATGACATTCCCCAGGGGATGGCAAAATGTTATATGAATCACACCCGACTCCACTCAGAAACATCTCTCTCAGGTCTGAGTGGAATTCTATACCAAAGGCATATATTTTTACATTAAGATGTCTTTTCTTCTTTCACTTTCAATACCTTGGAAGTGCTTTTTCACTAAACAGTTATTAAAAAGAAAGAAGATGTAGCCTTGCACCTGAGTAATATTTTTCCCCCAATATTACTCAATTTAACCAGGTGACAGTCCTTCCTCTTCTTCCTCAAACCTTCCAATTTTGAGCCTTGACACATTTTGACCCAGTTCCCAGTGCTTCTGACACTCCACTTTGCTCCCACACAGACCAGCGTGCAGCAGGGACCCCCAGGTCACACAGGCTCCCTTGTCACCTCCCTCCCTAGGCTGTGCTGGGAGGAGGAAAGAGACCCCTAAAATGACAGTAGGAATTGTTGATTCCTTTTCAGGCTGTACCAGGCTCTTACAGCCACGATTCCTCACATCCATCTGTGGCAAGGCATTGTGGGGTATTGTGTTTGACTCTCAACAAACTGTGTTGCTAGGACGACGTTTATTATGATACATAATGTGAATAAAGGATGAAACTGTACACAGCGTGCTGATTTGCTATAACTGTCATCTGTGATGATAGTCTCTAGTTTATACCTCAAATGAATTTTGCATGGATGGTACCGATGCTACCGAGTGCTGCAGAGGTGTATTTTACAAAGCTGCCTGGGCCTGGCATGAAGATCATGCCACTTTAAACAGCGAATCTGTTATTGTGATGTTTGCGAGAGGAGAACAAGTGGGAAAGTCACTTTCAAGTGCAGCTCAGTGCTCTTTTAATGAGGAATGGGGTCTTCTTCAGAGTCAGCCAACTACTGAGGAGGAGCTGACACCCTTAGTAGTCAACATCCTCAAAACAGCTGACAGCTCCAGATAAATCAGTTTGTGTACTTCCTCCCCTTCTCATATCACCTGCGGTGACAGGAAAGCACTAATTTCCTTTGAGAGGGAGAGAGATGGATGCATGCGTGCATCCTGGGCACGTTGATCCTTCAGTGTAAAATTAACAAAAACAGAGGCCGGGGAGAGCAGGGAATAGGCACAGCACTTTGTCTAGAGGAAGACTCTGCTGCAGTGCAGCCCCATATTCATCATACGGTAATTTATAAATGTGCATACAGCACAGCCACCTTGCCTGGATCAGCCCCTGAAGGAGCAGCTGTGACAAACACAGGGCGTTTGGTCACCCGACTGCCCAGTTCACAGCCATAATTCTCCTCCACACAGCACAAAACGTCATGTCCAGAGGTCTGGCACACAGTGTGTGACATTGGCCACAAGCACAAGTGGCACTTGGGCACAACGCTTGGTCCTGTACCTGTACACATCTACAGCCACCTTGGAAAAGTTCTCCAACACTCGCTACCCTTGAAGAGAACCATCCCAGTAAGAGCAAAATCAATTTCTGTTCATTTGATCATTTCGGTGGAAAAGACACTGAAATGCTGCTGTTGCTGATGACAGTCACAGTGCCACACCTGAAGAGCCACGTGCCTGGGACCTGCAGCACGCTTTGGGGTTGATCAGGAGGCTCTCACTTGTTTATCAGTCACTCGCAATCGATGGGGAGTTAAGTACTGCCTGTCCCCTCTTGCACAGACAATCCTCGCCGCACACTTCCTGAATTCATTACTCTGACGCTGCCACAAGGCTGAATGATGCTATAAAAATTAGACACTGCAGGCCGTCAAAAGCATTGCACCCTCCTTGAAAAGAAACACACCCAGAAAACCCCTCAGATAAAACCAGAGGAATTTCTTCCCGTAGGCAATGCAGCTCACAGCTTTCCCCTGGGCCCAGGAAGCTCTCGTGGCAGTTTGAGCAGGGCTGGCTGCCATTCGTTTTGTGCCATTACTTCTGAGAGTCAGCTCATCCCACCTTCTCCACTGAACTGCCACGCTTCCAGAGACAGGCTCTGACACGAGCTGAAACAAGGCAGAAACAAAAGACACCCAACCTGTTTACAGGGAACGAACCACTCACTGTGACCCTGTTTCAGGGAGGCTCTGGCCCAAAAACCAGACATGCACTGTCCAGGGCTGAAGAGAGGCTGTCTCCCCTGCCCATGCTCCATGCACACAGTGTTTCAGCTGAATTTAGGAAGCCCTCTCCTGCACAAGGACCTTTTAATGGAAAGAAAAAAAAATAACAAGAAAAAACAAACAAACCAGACTCTAAAAATACAGATGAGCATCTGAGTTTCTCAGGTCTCAATTTCCCCCTTCCTAAGCTGACAGTAACCCAGTGTTGCCCTGATGCATCAGGTTACATTAGTTAAATCACTGACCAGCCCATATAATGGAATACGATTGCCATGCCCAGATGAGACAAGTCACAGCAAAAATGCCTAAAAGGAGGTATTTGCCTGACAACCATTTTAAAAACACTTGTAGATTTCGATTTTAAAATAAATACATATTGCTATATATGCAAACGTAGAACTGTAAATATATCTATACATGCATGCATGTGTGCACACACATATGTATAATCACATACATATGCTCCAGTGGTTTTCCAGCTAAACTACTGCCATGTGTTGTACATTATCCCAGGGCACCGAGCAGAAAGGCTGAAACCCACCTCTGGGGGCAGGGGATTTTGAAGCCAATTTCTCCCGGACCAGAAATACACACAAAGTCACTCTCTGCACAGGCCCTGCTGTCCACAGCCCAAGCACAGCCAAGTTGAGCAGCACAGAGCCCCACAAAACCAGCAAGGACATTTTTGTCTCTCCTGAGGTTGCACAGCATGCTCAAGATGCTGTCCCCACAAAGGCACATTGCTCTGCAAGTGCCAATACCTGCTTGGGTGATGCAGGATTACACCCCTCTGAGCAGAAGCACTTTCTTCCATTCCAGTTTCATAGAATCTGGGTTGTTTCTTTCTTGCAACATTGAGTATTTCAGTGGGAAAGCTCTTTTGTGTGTAAATAACTATTAGGTGCTATTTTTTTATAAGCAAAGAAAATTCATAAAATAAAGCAGACAGAATTCATTTATATGAAAAATAGAGGGATTAAACACAGCCAATAAATTACAATAAACTGTCCACAGTGAACAATGCTACCAGATGACCATAATGGAGATCCACTGCTCTTGTGCTTTTATTAAAAGAACAAAGCACTGCAATTAAATGTAAAATCCGGTAATATGTCATCGTACCTTAAGCATCCTTTTCTCATTCATTGAACACTGTCCTCTGATTTAATTGAAGCCTCTGGTCCCTTTGAGACAGCAATAGTCCTTACTCTAGGCCAAGTTTAGCATTTCATTATTTAGTAATCTGAGATGGAGTCATGCTATTGACTCTCAAGCAATCCTCTTTGCTTCTTATAACAAAAAGGATGCCCACAGAAATAATTGATACCACATTCTACTCTCTAGTAAATCGTCCCTTAGTGGATTGTGAAAAGAGGTTTTTGATTTAGACTTAAGAATAACAAAAGTTGGGTATATTTTTCACTGATGACCCCCATATGACATGTCCATAACCCCTTTCACAGCAGGAATGTTGGCCTAAAGGCATTTTAGCAGCTAAAATGAGTGACTAGAGGCTTTCCAGGTTTTGTTATATATATTCGGTATATAAGTGATGCCTTCGTACAGGAAAGTCATTTTTTTCTATAGAACAACTCACTGTAGACCTGATCCGGGCAAGAGCTGACATTCCCCTCCCTGGCATCAGGCAGCCATCAGTGCTTAGCACCTCGTAAAGGCAATCAGCAACTTGCAGATTCATTACAGCTCTGCAGGATGGAAATGGGCTGGAGCAGCGTGGGCTGTTTCCTCTGGTAGGTGAAACAACTCCGGTGAGTCAGGTACGGCATCCAAAATAACCCAGGTGAGTCAGGGACAGGATCTGAGATGAGGTCCCCACGTCCCCCGAGGTAGGGAACAGCATTAACGAATTTCCTGGTTCCAGAACACCCTCACTGGCATGCCTTTGGGAATTTCACCCCCTCTCTGCTGGACGTGGAGCTTGGATCCCTGCAGATTGCCCATGGAGGGGTGGTACTGCAGCAGCAGCCCCAGCTCCTCAGCTGGCAGCCCAAGCCTCACAGGAGCTTCCCTGGTGACAGTGGTGGCAGTCACTCCTCTGTCACCTCCCCATCAGCACAGACACAGCCCCACAGCCACCAGCCTGGGTTGTAGGAGGGCCTTCCTGCTGCACAGGGATGTCCCAAGCCACACTCCCAGAGGACTCCCAGTCAGAGTCTACTCTCCTTTTCCATTGGGAACGTAACACTATGTTTGCACAACTGCACAGGATGACACTGGATCTAAGGATCTCCTGACTTTGGCCCATTTGCAGGGACACCAGACCATCCCTCCCTCCCCTCACTAATTCCTGCCAGCACTTTGTGGTCCTGGAAGCACTTAGTGCATGGACCCCACTGCCAACCTCCTCTTCACCATCATACAAATGTTCTCCTCATCTTAAGGCTGCTGATCACAGAGGGGAGTTGTGTAGACCTAGGGGTGCAGCCAGGATTAGGACACAAGCCCTCCCGCAAGCCAATTCATAAATCAAACAGAAAAGATTACCCTGACACCTCCTTACTTTTGTGCTCCGGCACCTCTTGCTCCCTGGAGTATCAAAAATGTGAATTTTCACTAACTTTGAAAGCCCGATGGCCGAAAGCAGCTGTTTTTCATCTGGAGATCTGTGCCATCATTACCAGGCAAGGTAAGCACAAAGCCAAGCTGGGGAGAGCAAATTCCCCCCAATAAACTCGCACGGCTTCCATTAATATTAATGGAAATTACACAGGTGGATTGGGAAATAGCCCCCTCGCAGGGCTGCAAGTCTCCTGGCCCTGACCTACGCCCATAAGCCTGCACTCAAACTCCTCTGTCTATAATTCTGTAATCTACTTGGCATGTTAAGCATTTCAAATTAAAAAGTGTCAGGGTCAGAGCCAAAACAATGCATTATATGGGATAAGATTTTAATTCAGCCGGTCCTGGGAGAGGCATGGGGAAGGAGGAGAAATTCATGCCAATTATTTTGCATTTTGGGAGAGTTATTTGACTGTAGGACCAACCCATAGCAGGGCACTGTTCAGCGAGTTTTGTTTTGTTTGTTTGCTTCTCTTCTCCCAGTATTCAAATTATCTCCAGGTCCTTAGATCCATTAGACTAATTAATATTAAGAACATATGCATATGCAAATTAGGCCGTGGTGCCCATATATTTCACTTTATGTGACAGCTTGAAGTGTAGTTGTGTGAGTCAATCAAATGCCATAAATTTACTATGCACAAAAGATCATTAATATTAATTGGGGCATGGGCACTGTGCAGTAGCCCATGCCACCATTAGAAATGGACCCCTCGCTTTAATTGTTCAGCAAATTCCTTTTTTTTATATTTATTTTTTAAATTTTACATCAGTACCTATGGCCTGATTAAAATATGTATTTTTCCCCCAGGTAGTCTTCAGAACAGCATCAGAATTGTATTAAAAAATACCGAGCAGACCTTTTCTAAGACAGATGGCACACAATGAGGTTAAAAAAAGTATCTTGAGATCCAACCAGCAAGAACAAAAAAAAAAATTGCTTGCATTGTTGTTTTCATTATCTTGCTTCTGTCATTTCATGAGCTTTGTATCTTGCAAGGAAAGAAAGAAGGGAGAAAAACTGTGAAATTAATCTTTTGTGCATGGCCTGATAAAGAAGAGACATGCTCAGACAAAAGATAGACTGAGAGAAGGTACCGTGATTGATGACTAAAGTAAAGGTGTCAGAAGAGTATTATGTAAATTACTGGAGGCACAGACCATTTCAGAGAGAATGAGAGGGAGAGGGGAAGCCAGGGAGAGAGAGAAAAAAAGGACTGCAGAGTCGATGTCACCAAGACACTGGTCCCCAAGCGCCAATTTCTTGCCATCTTTCATCTGCTCAGACAAGCTCACCTCACTCTCTATTTGGTTTGCACAATGTAACAAAGGAGGAAAAAACCTGTCAACATTAGCATGAATACAGCCCAAAAGCGGGGTTGGAGCACGCAGCATCTGAAGTGAGGCAGTGAGACAGGAACTTTAAGGCAGCCTCGGTGCTCCTACGTGTGTCTGTGAGGCAGCAGCTCCGAGTTGATTCCCTCTGTTATTTTGTGCCACCACAGGGATTCACACAGGCAGGGCCAGGGTGTTTCTGTGTGTTTGTTCCCCCGCTGCCTTCGCACGCCCCTGGTCTGACACATGCTCATCCCTGCGCAGATCTGCCAGCAGGACAGCTGGGAGCTGCCCCTAGTGCTCCTCTGCCCAGGCAGAATTTTAATCCAGTCCCTGCCCATGCCCACATGCTGGACAGAAAGAGAAGGCACGGACAGATCTCACCTCTACCAAATTCTTCCCTGGAAAACCTTTTCTCACCACTGACACAGCCACACACAGTGGCTCCTGGCCACACTCAGCAGACCCTGTCTCTGGACAGAACTTAGCCAATGCCTGCCACAAAATTCCAGAAGGGTTCAATGAAAGCTAAATCCAAACCAATTTATACCGAGCAAAAATATGTTTGGTCTCCCATTCCCTGTCCTTCTGGCACAGAACAACCCCTGGGTTTCACATCCCAAAAGGATGATGCAGTTAATATCATGGACAGTAAGAAACCATTTTTGTGCTTTCTGGGGAAAAAACCAAACCAAACCAAACCAAACCAAACCAAACCAAACCAAACCAAACCAAAAAGAACTCCAAGGGAAAACGCAAAAGGCTTTCAGGAATTTCCCCCTTCATTCCTGACTATATGATTAATCTGGCTCCTGTTTGAATTTCATCTCTGGCATATCTTTGCCCCTATTTAATTTGATCACTGGCTTTTATTCAAAAACTTCATTTTCCAAGGAATAAACAACTACAAATGGTCACCTATCACCTCCATGGTAACAACTGAAAGGAGCATTCAAGGGGAAGAAAACACTAAATTGGCATTTGATGAAATGCACAGTTCCATGCCGCAGGTACTCCTCATATGCAAGGCTTAAGGTACACGGTGCCCTTATACATTAACTAATTACCCCAGTCTCTGCCCTGTAGAGTGAATCCCTGGTTTTAAAAGGGATAGCAGAGAGAAACATGAGTGGAGAGGCCAGAGATGCTCACCTGCCCTGTCCCTATGTTCTGACAGCTTAGTGAGGACATTCCTTAGCCTCATCTTTTCCATGCACCTGGACACAGCGATCTCCAGCTCAGCTGTGCTGCTTCCCTCTGCATTTGTCCCACGGCAGCAGAGAGTGGGATCTGGTGTGGGAATTGCACCCTCCCTGCTCCCCTTGCTGCTCCTACTGCCCATGGCTGGATTTGGGGCAAAGATGGCAGTCCTGGCACAGCTCCTGGCAGGATTCACTTCATTGCAGAGAGTGAGTGTGCAAATAAAGCTGCTTTCCAACTTCCTTCCTTCAGATTCAATCAGCTATCACGTGGCTTTCATTTGGAGTGTTGAGAGACATTAAAATGAAATTTAATAACAAATTGCTTCAATTTTGCATGCCTTCTAAATTCTGTTGGCCAGGCAGGATAGTCCATGGAAAAAGCATTCAGTTCTTCCCATCAAATTTTTCATTTTTCCACTTTTCTTTTTTTTTTTTTTTTTGTGCCATGAGTGCAACAGTTGGAAAAAATTTAGAATCCAAAGAGGCAGCTATTTCTATACCATCAATTTGCCCCTTAAAGAGTGAAATGGTAATGATAAAATGAGAGAAAAAAAAAATAGATGTTCTGGGCACCAAGCTCTGTGCAAATCAGTTCCTAAAGTATCAGTGAATTCATATTTTAAAGAATACTTTAGTTTGCAAGATTGAAATTCTTTTAAAGAAGGAACTCTCAAAGGAAGTTGTCATTTTAGGCTGCACAAACCAAAACCCTTCCAAAATCAGGTGCTTAGAAAAAAAATTGAAGCACTTTAATAATTTAAATTGCTCCCCTTTGCACATGCCCAGAACCCAAATCCCTTTTCTAACTGAAGTGCTTATATAAAAATTTGACAGCTCTTATAATTTTAAATTGCTCTACACTGAGTATGCCCAGAACCTCGATCACTTCCAAATTCAAGGGCTTATAAAAATTTGAAGCACTCCAATAATTTTAAATTGCAATGCACAGTGCAGAGTGATTTAAAATTATTGGACTGCTTCAATTTTTTTAAAAGGTCTTCAATTTGGAAGTGAGTCAAGCAGCATTCTAATACAGTAGTTTAAGACATACTGTATTGATGTAAAATTTAACATCTAAAAATAATGAAAATTAAACCGAATACACTGTTTAAAAAGTGAGGACGATTGCCCAAACAGACCTGGGAAATCCAGAAAACCACAACTTCAGGCTGGTCGGTCCTGCTTTGTGAAAGAGTCAAGAGTCATGGAGGAGACACTTGGGACAAAACCACAGACATGAGGTCAGCTTGCACTCTTGGGCTGGACACCAGGAAAGCCCTCCTGGGAGCGCTCAGAGAAAGGCCTGGAGCACAGGGGAGCTGGGTGGGTCCCACACTGTGGGAATCCTAGGGATGGCAACCTACCATGCAAAGGCATGGCCAACAGGCATCCTGCACCCACGGGGTGGCATCTGCCCCTCCAAGCCATCCCTTTCTGCTTTGAGAGGTGTGGAGGAGTCATCCCAGGGGGGTTGGAGCTCATGTTGGCTTCTCCGAGGGGGGAAGAGGCATGGCAAAGATGGGATGGGGCCCTTCGGTCCCCTCCTGCAGGGGAATGGGTTTAGACTATTTACAGATCTGCTGGTTACAGACCAGCATGTTTCTGGATGGCGTTTCTGTTTCCTCTAAAACCATATGCTTTCTAATGGGGGCTCACAGCAAGTGTCCCACGCAGGGTTCAAAGCACTGGCTCCCCGCTGCTTGGCTTCATGAGGAGTGGAAATACACGATTTCCACTAGGTCTAGTGTTAGGCACTGGCTCTGTGTGTATGTCTTTTTGGCAGCTATTCGCTTCCCTTTAAAATCTTTCCCTTTTTTGGGGGTGATTTATATTAATAAACTGTTTTGGATCAGAATTGGCATGATATGTAAAACCCATGCCTGTTTGGTATTTCTGTTGTGTATGCTTAATTTGAATGGGGGGAGGGAAGAAGACTACACTGTTCAGCTGGCTGGGAGTCCTTTTTTTTGTTCCAGACATGCAAGTTCTTCTCAGGAGTCAACTGTAACTGTTAGAGAGTTTCTCTTTAAAAAAATCAGTTTTGACATCCTGAAGACAGAGGGAAAGAAAAGAGACTTGAAGTCACCACATTTTCCATGCATTCATGAACATCTGCAATGTAAAATTGTTTCTCAACAGGGGCTGCGCTCCATTTCATCTCATAACAAGTTGGGGATCTTGTCTATTTGCAGCCTATTCAGCCTGTTTGATAGTAGGGACACCCTGTCTTTGGCTGCAAGCTTCATTTTGAAGTCGGGGTCTTGTGGCCTTCTCTGTTGTCTTTTGTTTCCTATAAGTTAAAACTCACAGGAAATTACAGAAAGAGCCCTTATGCCTAGCTCCAGGCTAATAAAATTTTGATTATTATCTACTCCAAAGGAGCATCCTTGGACAAAGAGCAAGATGGCACCTCATGCAGTGCAGGTTCTAATGTGAATCCCTGGAAGAGAGAAACTGTTCAAGTGTGGATCAGCTGGAATGAGTCAAACAAGCACAGGAAGATGGGGCAGGAAAGCCAAGCAGAGATGCTTTCAAAATAGAGGTGTCCCTTTAAAAACTAGGCCCAGACAAGGAAGAAGGAAAATGACTCCGCAGGAGTGATCTCTCTGATAATCTACTGCAGGCCAGTAAACAAATGTTGTAACTTTTCCCTTTAGGTTTGTGAAGCTTTTTTTCTCATTTTTTCCAGTCTGCATCCCTCTGGTCAGAATAATTTATTCCATGGGGCAGGGTGAGAGCACTTTCCCATTGCAGTGGGTTACAGATAAATGGTGTCCTCCTATGGCCCTGCATTACGAACTTGTACTTTTACACAATAGACTCACAATTCATCACATAAAAAGTATCTGCTTGGAAAAAAAATGGTGCAAAGAGGTTTTATTCAATAGGCTGTAATGGTGAGCTGTTATGGTCTATCAGGTGGATAATGTGCATCTTAAAATACTGTGTAAATACATATTTCTGTAATAGCCTGTTACATTTCCAAAGGAGCCATTGCAGGCTGCATTTGAAGTGAGAAGGAGCTTATAGGAGATGGGCTCTGGCACTCTTTTGCCTCAGCAGGAGGTGGGCAATGACAATTTTTCCTGAATTAGAGAGGAAAAACATTATTTTCTGATTCAAATGAATAATAAAAAACAATGGAAAGCAGCAGCTCAGAGAACTTTGGCTGGGAGGAAGGAAGGTAAGTGTTAATGTGATGAGAGCGCTGAGAGAGCTTTGCTCTCTCCTACAGTCAATGTATTTCCTTGCTCCCCAACTGAGACAGCAGCATTACATGAATGTTCTCCGTATTTTCTTCCCAAGAGCTGGTACAATTATTTGTTGTGAATAACATTCATAGGAGCTTTGATCCTGAAAATGCCTATGAATGAGAGCAGCCAGGCACCTGAAAGCAGCAGCTTTTTATATGGCACAAGCATACCCCAATGTCCTACATATATACTCATTATTGAAAAATAATTATTAATATGGTGCCTAATTAGACAGTTTTGCTGGCTTGCAAATAGCTGGGTTGGATTTCTGGCCGCTTATGACGTGTGACTTGTGATAAAATTCAGGAATAAACTCTTGGTTTCAGCTCCTTGACTGGAAAACTGGGTATTTTAAAGCAATGGATGAAGATCCAAATCTGATCCAACATGCAAGAAAAGTGGGGTGGAACTCCTGGAAGTGACACTGAACAGAAACAAGCCATAGCTGTTGTGGCCACATGAATAAAACCAAGAAAGTCACATGGTTTCTGCTTAAAAAATACAAGTGATTTAATTTGATTCACCCAAATCTGTTTCTATGTCAGAGGACTTAAAGCCCCTGCCCAGGTTTTCCTAAACAACCTGCAAGGATTGGCAAGAGCTGAGCTGCAAAATCAGCTCCAGATTTTCCTTTCCTCCGTCTCCTTCTCCACAAATCACCACGTGTCCCCCTCTGCCATGGCTGTGCCCTGAACACAAGACCCCTGAGCCAGACAGCAGCAGAGTGAGAGCCAACCAACATCCTCCCCTTCTCTGCCTATTTGCCCCTATTTTGGTATTTACGCTCTGTGCCATGCCTCACACACAGCAAATATATAATCCTTTACTGTAGAGCTGGAAAAGGATTCTCTATTATTTGCAATTATTTCCTAATTTGGCCAATATGAGAGGTTATTGCTGCTGAAAAGAATGAATAAAAGCATATCTGAGGCAAAAAAAGTGCTAGTAGTAAAGTTTAAAAAGAGCGCAGATGAAGATTAATAACCTCAGCAGTCGGGGCCTGGAGTACTTAAAACAAGTAAAAAGACATTACTGAGCAGGAAAATGGAGCCAGCAGGAACTTTTGTTATGACACCCAATGCCACATGCAACTTCTCAGGTCACTCAGAGCTCACTCTGCGAGCACTCCCAGCAAACCTGCCCTGATGTCAAGGAATGAGGGTTGATTTATAACTTTTCTCCCCCTTGCAAAGCTTTAGGTGAACGTGTTTGCTGACTTATCTGGAAGTCACAGGGAAATTTAGGCAGTATGAGCTCACAAATATTGGAAGCCTGCAAAGGAAAAAAAAAACCAAAATCAGGGCTCACCATCTAAGGTGGAAAAAATGCAGTTTGGGTATAGACTGAGTTTGTGGAGGACCACCATGTTGATAGAGTCTTTCGGCTGAGTTCAACACTCTTTGGCTTGTGGCCCAAGCAGGTGAACAGCAGCTACTTCACCAAAACCAGCCCAGGACCACCCATTCAGACAAGGGTGGAGAGGGGAGGCCACACTCATGGAAATCAGAGGTCTGTGTGCATGGACTGATCACTGTAACCACCAAATGTTGGCCTGCTCAGGTGGAAATGCAGTAGAAGTTTAAGCAGGCTGATGCAGAGCTACTCCACCTGCTCATGTGAGTACCAGAAAGGGCACAAACCCCCTAATCCCAGATTCACTGCTCGGAAAAGGAGTGGGCACAAACATTTGCACCCCCAGAACAGCTGCCAGTACTGCCCAATAAAGCAATTAGGACTCAGAAGAACCAAGATAATAAAGGCAATGGAGAGATGATTAAAAATACTTTGCTAAGGAGAAAACAGTTTTAGTCACATGCATACTGAGATGTCACCATTTAATAAAATGACAAAAACTATCTATCACATATGCATGAACACAGAACAATATAAAGAGGTTAACAGAAATTGATGGCATCCCGGCTTTAATTTTACACTGAATCGGAGTCTTTGGTGATTGAAATAGACAAAGATGTATAGGGTTATCTTGGTGAAGAGGCTTTGCTAATTACTGGCACTTGTCATTTCTCCATAGCTTTATCTAAGTCAGTAAGGCTAACTAGCTCCTTTTCCCTAGTGTGCATTGTTTGTTCAGTAGGCTTTGTGCTGAGAAAGCCTTTTTCATAACTGCACCTCATTATTAACGGGTTCATAAATAAATGAGTCCTAATATTTTCCTCGGTTAGCATTTATGATAGGGACATTTGGACTACAAAAGATTACACTTGTCTTTAATAAAAATAGGCACTTATACATGAAGCCTATTAGGGTCCTTGTTGCATTGAAGAGAAGGAGGAGGCGGCAGAAAAAGGGGAGGAGCAGGATTATAAAAACATGCTTTATAGCCCTATCATATTTTTCATGTGATTCTAGTAGCTATTTGTTATCTCACATTAGCTAATTATGGCTCTAATCTGAAATGGATTTCTGGATTCCACGCTCTGTCCTGAGGTTTGCCATACTGCATGCTCTCAGACCAACCTGGCAAACAGTATAAACTAGGCCAACACTTGGAAAACTGATAACTTCTGGAAAAACAGGCAAGGCATGAAACAACATGGATCACTAATGTACAGCTGATGCTCGGGTGTGGAGCTGTCCACTCCCAGCTTTGACAGACTTTTTCTGGAGATGCAGCTCAGCTCACTACAGACATCAGTCACCGACAGCTGGAAATCAGCTGCAAGGGTTGGGAGGACACGTTTGAGGGAGGGCAGGACAGTTGCCTGAGATACCAGAGAGCTCTCAAAGAGCACAAGGTCTCTTCCTCCACATCCTCTCCTGCTCTCTTTCCAGGAGGCTTGTCCCCAGAATGCCCCTGCCCTGTGCCAGGACAAATGACAGGGAAGCAGTTTGCACAGGGGACATGCTGGCACGACAGCAGCACCAGACCCAAACCTCCCGCAGCCCAGAGCAGTGTTTTAGCCACAATGCCATCTTTCCTTGTGCTGTCAGCTCTGGGAATGGTGCCTCCTGCCCAGCCAACCTGCAAGTCCACACTGTACACCACAACTCATGTGGATGAAGCCAGAAGAGCAAGCAAATATTTGCTAAGAGACTGTGTCATGGGATTGGTTTTGCAACTCCTCATGGCCAAATCTGACTCTTCTCTTCCAGCATAAACACTAAAATATTGCCATCTCCCCATTTTTTTTCCAGAGGTTTCTGCTAGGATCAGGGCTGCTGTTAAGCTTCAGAGTTTTTTTATTACTGTTACAAAAAAAGCCTTAAAATAATTACATCAATTCTTTCCAGAAGACATCCACAGCATTGTCAGACAGCTTTAGAGTGTTCCAGGTCCCAAACAATGCTCTCTCTTTTATAGTTACTGTAACGCACCTTTTGTCAGCTATTTATAAAACGCTCTGTAGTCTTCTTTAAACTTCATCTTTTCAAAAATAACTTCAGACCAAACAAGCTGTAATGGACAATTCAAGACGTCAGAAATGCATCTGCCTGAGACCACAGAACTTTTCAGCTTTCTCTTAGGAAGTAATAATCTGAAAGCAAATGCATCAGAAAGCTTGTGCCACAGTGTACTAAAGAATCAGCTAATTTGGCTTTGTGAGACAAGTTTGAAGACCCAAAAGCATTTATAATATTTGTGTTTTGTTTTTCTAATTAGATGTGGCTCTTTTTTTTTTTTTTTTTTGTTTCATTTGATGCTAAAGTCACTTAAATAAAAAAATCATTTAAGTATATCTGGCAGAGAGGGGGGTTTGGTTTGGGTTTTTTTTTTTTGTAAATCAAAGTGAAATACACAAAACCAATTTAATCACAAAAGTACCACTTCCTTCAGGATGTCAGTAATTCTCAAAATTGCTTTAGATATTTGCTAGATATCAGAAATGGGTAATGCAGCATTTTAAGTGGCAGAAATGCATTAGTACTATGTAAGTACATGATCCTTAATGTACTAATCTCAGCAATATGTGTAATGAGAACTTTCAGTAACACTTTATTTTAAGTGTCCTCTGAGAAATGCTAATTTACAATGAAACACCTATGGAAGTACATGTGACATTTACATGAATACCAAATGAATTCATTTTGATCAATGCTATTACAATGAATATGATATGAATTCACAATGATAGGGGCTTTCAAGAATTACTGCATTTTCCTTGAATATTTCATGTTTTGAAGACCAGCATATGTTAAAAACCATGTTACATGTTCATCAGGAGGTCTATGTGTTGGGATGTGCAAGAATACCCCACAGGACTGTTTAAAACATGTTTGCATCATTAAAAAAACTAACAAAGAACACCTGTTAGGAGTGGCCCAGCTTCTCACTTCAGTGCCAGCAGTGAGATCTGCTGAGCTCTATGGATTCCTTGACTTGCATTTGAGGACAGTGTATGGAATAACAGGCTGGACTTTGTACCCACTGCTCACCCAAGCACATAACTACTCACCCACCCAAAAACCAGCAGTACAATCTAGTGCAGAGCATTTTCATACCTAAGGATAAGTTGTGCCTTGTGCATTAAAGGAAACCAGCTGAGGAGCCCCTCTACAATGACCATCAGTGTCAGGAAAGGACTGCCCAGGATTTCCAACCTTTTCAAAGACAGCTTTTACTTTGAGTACCAGAGCAGGGGCTGAGGTTTCAGAAATCTGAGCCCCACTGTTGTCCTCTCTAACTGAGAAGCCTTGGAACAACCCCAAGATGTAGGGAAAATGTTTTGAAAGCCCATAACAACTTAACTAGCGGAAAAAAAAACCATGGTCAAAAGTTACCAACAAGCTAAAACAGCTGACTGAGCCTCTGCAGGATTGCTGTCAGCTCTCCCAAACCTGTGAATGCTGGTTGCCCTGGTTGGCATTCCTTTCAAATCTGTGGCATTCCAGAGTGTGTTCTGGTAGGCATTCCTGGTGGGTCACAGCTCTCCTGACAGGCGGGGGGAGCAGTCCACTATCAAGTCCAGAAAATGCTGCGAGTCCATCTGCAAACTCTGTCCTTTTCACGGCAGAGACCACAGCCAAGTACAGCTGCATTAAAATGGTCAGCATTTGAGTAATGAATAAATGGAAGGTCATAATAGAGCTGGTCTGAGCTGTAGCTTTACATTCCTTGGAGACAAAGACAAGGAATGATCACAGAATCACAGAATAAACTGAGTTGGAAGGGACCCACAAGGATCATCAAGCCCTGCACAGCACCATCCCCAAGAGTTGCACCATGTGCCCAAGATTATTGTGCAAACACTTCTTGAGCTCTGTCAGGGCCCAGACCTCAGCAACAAACCCTAATAAAAAGCAGTGACCCCTGACTAATTTTATTTCACTTGAAAAACCTTCAGGCAAACTTTTTCTACATCTACTATGTATCTATATGGCAACAGTGGTGTTCTTTACACATGACCATGAATTCTCCTCTTTCTCTCACTGCGTACCCCACCTTGGGTTTATTGAGGATTGTTTCCTCTCCCATCCATGTTTAGTGCTTGATGCCAATGAGCAATTGGACTAATCAAGGTGTGACAACCAGCAGAGCAAAGGGGCTCTGTGTGTGCTGGCTGAGCGCTGAAAGATCCCACTGATTGTCAGCGTCCGGCCTCTGGCTGGGCTGTCAGGCATCAGGAGCTCTCAGCAGAGACTCACAAGGCTTGGAAAGGATACAGGAATCCTCTCACTGCACCGAAGGTCCCTCCTCACACAGTGCCACATATCTCCTGTGAGGCACTCCCACACTTCCCAGACACACACCTCCCTAACACCGATGCTCAGCACCTCACCCACAGACCTGTTACATGAGCTACGAGGTTCAGACACCTCGACACCACAGAAACTCCCATCTGCTGTAAAGAAATCCAGTCTACTCGTGACCCTTCGGCCAAAATTACCCAAAAAGTTACAGTTCAAGGTGCATGTGCCTGTGCAGATGGATGTCTACACACTCCTACAAGCACACACATGCACACATAATTACTCAGGGATAAAGCAGGCTTGTAAACTTCCCCTGTTTAGGCATCAAAGAAAGGACTGTTGATTTGACTGGAAATTAGAAGAGAGTTTAATAAAAGCGTAAGAGAGATCCTGAACTATTGTGCCTGTGTTGGCATGAGCCGCAGAAGTGCTGCAAAGCACTTCATTTTGTCATTAAAAAAAAATTGTTTGATGTTTACATGTAATTCAGTCTTCTAATTTAGCAAAAAAAGCAGAAGAGTGGTAGAAGAAAACATGGTGTTTCATTTGTCTGTTGCTGGGATAAGGGACCTAAATAAGGAACAGACTACAGATAACACACTTAAAACATGATGTAGAACAATAAGAATACCTTTAATATAATTTCTCACTCTACTTTTACTCATCTGAACCACATGGTTTTTGAGATGAAGTTGGTGCTATGAGATAAACGTTAAAATTCACATTTTGTTTAGTCATTAGAAGCTGGGAATTCAGATAGCAAAAAAACGTGGGGAAAGAGAGAGGTGAAAAATTGCAAAAATTTTCTCAGAAAATTGCCTTAGAATGAAATTCTGCCCTTTTCTTCTACTCCAAAAAGTCATTACCATCTGACAGCTGTTTAGTGGCATATGTGTGTTGGTGGTACCAGTCCAATTCCTAGTGGGCAGGTGTCTGCATCACAAAAGCCACCATCACAATTGGCACTAATTGGCACCCTTGCTGGCAGTCTCCATAAAGAAAATAAGGATTAGATGGCACTGAGATCAAATTATCCTGTCACCATAAAGGTGATCCCCCCTCTAGGTCAGAAAGGCCTGTTGGCAGGACAGTTTGGGGAAGTTTGCACTTCCTGGGCTCTTGTTCCAATGTAGAGACACGAAATGTCGGCTGTCTGATGCTGGAAATGAGGCTCCTTTCACAGGCGCTTCCACTTCGCATTTTTAGCTGAATTTCAAAACAAAAAAAAAAACCCCAAACCAACACCCAAACTCAAAACTCAAACAACAAACCAGAAAATTCCCTCTTAATTTGGACATTTCCCATACAAACTTGCTATTTTATGCAGATAGTCACCACATTGCTGTGCTGGGGTATCAGTATATCTGATGCCTTTCTTTGTATGGTTTTATTTTCTTTTTTCTGGGTTTTTTTTTTTTTTTTTTTGAACAGCATGCAAATTCTGTGATTTTTCTAAGTATAGGGTGCAAAATACCCTGGAAAGTGGGGGGCAGGGGGGATGTCTTACAGCTCAGCACGCTTTATGAGGATATTCTCTTAGTTATTGAGATGAGTTGAATAATTCTCCACTAATTTATACACCAGTGAAACTGGCCTGTTGGCAAGTCCACAATTAATGCGAATGCCAAGTGGGATTGCAGCTTTGTTTCATCTAGGAAAACACTTAGCTGAACAGCAGCTTTCCCAGCTGAAAATGTGTGTCTGTCTTTAAACTTGCAACAGAAGCTGGCATTTCTTCGTTTCCATTCACTCTATCATTATGATGCATTATACAAAGTAATGATGTAATACTCTGGAAAGCTGAAACGCTAGCTCTTTGCCAAAAATAATAATACAAAAAGTGTACAATTATTTTCATCTATGAAAGCCACTCTCACTACCATCTCCAGCTCCCCAGTCAAAGAGAAATCTTTCCTAATAGTAGATCATTTCTTTCTGTTTGTGAATCAAACGTGAATGTAGAAGGGGGGACGCCAGCTCATCCGTGCTGAATTACAACTTTTAAAAGATGTAAACATATTCATCACTCCAGCATGGTAGCTCGTCACCACACATCCCTCACATCTGCTTTTCAATAGTGGTTTTCCCCTTACCTGTGGGACATGTTGTTTCCTTCTGCAAATGGCTGCACTAGGGCTAAGTGTGAAGGGACTACCAGACACGAAAAAGGCACCAGGATTTGGACCTTGGTCAAAAGATCAAAATGCCAGGAATTTTTCAGGCCCAGTCTTACCTATCCTCAGTCACAAAAATTATATATGCACCATGATGCTGCTCAGGCAGGGAGGCAACCTGCCCCAGAGCACAAAAAAGCCATGAAGGAGCAGAAACTAGATATCCATTGCTTTGGGTCAAGCACCTGCTCTGCTGCTTTAAATCCCAGTTCCTACAGCCTCAGTGCCTCAGTGCCACACACACCTCGATACAAAGCCATGAAATGAATACATGGTGGTGTCGGCACAAGGAGCAAAATCCACACATTTCCCAGCCACAAATGGTCATGGAAATGGCAGCTCCATGACAAATGGTGCTATGGGCAGGTGACAGAGGTGAAGCTACAAAAAGAAGCTTCACAACAAACTCAGTCACCAAAGTGGTTTGTGTTTTGATCACAGGGTTTGGTGCTATCGGTGATTCAAGGGCAGAGCTGAGGTCTGGTTGAGAGGAGAGGGAGAGGGAGAGGGAGAGGGAGAGGGAGAGGGAGAGGGAGAGGGAGAGGGAGAGGGAGAGGGAGAGGGAGAGGGAGAGGGAGAGGGAGAGGGAGAGGGAGAGGGAGAGGGAGAGGGAGAGGGAGAGGGAGAGGAGAGGAGAGAGAGGAGAGGAGAGGAGAGGAGAGGAGAGGAGAGGAGAGGAGAGGAGAGGAGAGGAGAGGAGAGGAGAGGAGAGGAGAGGAGAGGAGAGGAGAGGAGAGGAGAGGAGAGGAGAGGAGAGGAGAGGAGAGGAGAGAGACCTGGGTGTGTCACAGAGCTCAAAATGGCTTTTTAGGAGGAAAATTAAAAAGCAGGATAAAAGGGAAGCACCAGGATGGCAGAGTGTGAGTGGTGGGGTTCAGCAGGCACTATGCATCAACCAGGAGCAGGTTTGCCAGGCACAGGAAACTCTGCTCCCACAGTGATATACAACCCCACAGTAAGTGTATCTTAATAATACAATAAAGTGTTAGCTCTGATTAGAAAAGAAAGATGAATTCTTCTGCTAAACCAGGGTAACCCTAAAAGCGTGTTAACATGAAATACTAAATAAAATGCTACTCATCTATAATAAATCTTATTACACATTTTGGCAATTTTACTACTAACATACTGAAGGTTTCAAGCAATGTTTGAAAATAGAAATCTTAAATTGAATCATTGTTGCATGAATATATGCAAAATATTCATTTCTAGCACTGTGAGGGTTGAGTGCTTTTAAATTGGAGAAATCACTCATGACTTCACCTTTTCATGCAAGATAAAGTTGTATGTGGTAACATCATTACAATGTCATGAAAGAAGTGGAAATCATACAACAGTTCTGCCTAAAGCTAATATACAAAAAAGTACTTCTATATTTTTCAATATTGTTCAATATTTAAAGGTGCAGTACGAGGCTTTAAATATATTAAAAAAATCATTAGACTTCAGATGTCAGTGCGGCCTTCACTGAGTACTGAGACTAATAAAATCATTGATGAGATCTCTTTAATATTTAACAGAATTCATGTCTTAGGTACTATCCTATTTTCAACTCCAGTATCTTTGGAGGGAACTAAATATACAAATAAAAACAGCAATCGATTTATGTGGCGGTCATTATGGATTTTTTTTAACTAGGGCACTAAAATTAAACTATTTACTCAATAATACTGTCATAACAACAGAGAAAACGCTGCGACATTTAAATAGTCTTTCCTATAAATCCTTTAGCAGGAGATTACTTCAAAAGTACATAACACTTTTATACACATTAACAATCAGTAAATTCAATCAGCAAAAACGAGCGAGCGGATTTTGCAGTGAGTTGCTGCACCATGAATTGCCAATATAGAGCTCACAAGACTTCTGCAATCTAAAAGGTGTTTTAAAAGAGCAGGAAAGGGATAATTCGAGTTTATATACTCCTTTTCACTTTCTTCCCGCTGATTAAAAAAAAAATTAGACCTGAAAGTTCAGGCTCAGAAGTAGAAGTTACATTAAAAAAGCCCACACCGTAATTTAACTATATTATTTTTTATAGCATGTGAGGGGGGAAAAAGAAGAAAAATCAGTGTCAGGTTCAACTTTAAACCCTGGTACACATGAAATGGATAGCTCCATCTCATCATGGCAGCCCGCTCCAGAGCCTAAAGTCACAGGGATGCCAAGCAAAAACGCCCCAAGCTTCCAATTCCAACCCTGCCGCCCAAATATTCACGTTTGCTAAAACAGAAACGCACATTTCTAAATTATTGCCTTATTTTTATGTTAAAAAATATTTTTTTTTGAAGTCCCACCTGCGGTGTCCGGGCGGTTGCTAGGTGACGGTGCCGCACGGACCGTCGCCGGTGATGAATGGCCCGGCTGGCGGCTGTCCCCGCTCTGCCACCGCCACTCGTGCCCTCCGACGGCGCTGCCACCACCGGCACAGAAGGCTGCAAAGGCCACAGACAGATTTTGGCAGCATGAGGGTTGGGCTGCCCTGCACCAGCCCGGCCGGGGGATGCCAGCGGGCCACCAGTGGCTTCACCACCCTTTTGGTTCTGGCAGCGATGCCAAAGCCAACGGGGACCTGAAACTGCCCCAAGGGGTCATCAGGGCTGGCCTAAAACGTAATGATGGCTGTGTTGTGGTTCAGGAGGACCCACAGAAGGAATGGATGCTCAAAGCTGATGCTCCATAGTCTGCTGTGGCCACCATCAGATCCTGGCTACCACTGTCACCGAGCTTGTCCTTATCTCAGATGCTCGTAAAACAGGTTGTGGGTTCCTCTTGCATTCTGTCTTGTCACCTCTCTGCTCATCTACCTTGTCTCCACCTTCATGCATCCCACTGGGATGCAGAAAGTGAGGGAAAGAGCCTTTTTAACGGAACTCATTGTATTTGGGCGATGGACAAGGGTGAGTCCTTGTGCAGGCTGGCTGGGAATAAAAACCCCAGGCACAGGGAGGGCTCTTCCCTCACAGAGAACACCAACAAGCTGCCCTGGTCCCCAGGTGAGGTGCAAGAAGCCCTGGCCACCACAGGATTCCTATCTCCCATCCTGACCACTAACAGGCATCAGCAATACCCAACCTGTACCCATCAAGAGATCACCAGGAGCTGGGCACAAATGGAAAGTTCTCTGTTTCCCAGCTGACACCAGTATAAACCCAACCTCCATCAGACCTCACCTCACTGGGGCTTCCACATGCTCATTTTGTTTAAAAATATACAGTGAGGATATGCCAACGAAACAAACAATTTGGTGGTGTTAATCCACAGATTATTGACAAGACGAATGAGATTCCTTGGGTCTAATGCTCTCTGCTACTCAAGGGCTAGCTAAGCTCTCTTTTTTCAAATATGTGGATTTTGAAATGATGGATCATAATAACAGAGCTGGTGCCTATGAATGGGGATTGCAAACACTTAATATTTCAATAGAAGTGTGTGCAACATGATCCAATCAGTCTGAAAAATGTACAAAATGGAAATATATAAAGAAAGCAGCTGGCATGAAAGCGAATAAACAAAGAAATATTGATAAAACTCTGTATGGATTAGGCAAAATATATTCAAGCTGCATTTGAATAATCTCATCTATATTTATATATGTGTACATACATATATATTCAGAATACAGAAAGATTTCTTACCTCATCATTTCCCTGCTTTTGAAGGACAGATCTCTGAATTAACACCCCCCCCTGCAAATCACAGGGCTGTGCTCATGCCCAAGAACAAGAACTCCCCAGATGCTGCTCATGCCTTGAGAGTGTGCTCACGGCGGGGGGTGACTCTGAGAGGAGCTCAGCACCCCTGCCCCAATTCAGGGAAAGCACGTTTCATGTTAAACTCATGAGGGACCCCTTGAAAGATCCATCTTGTCGTTCATTAGACTAATTTCTCGCATGTTTTTATATGGCACACCCCAGTGGTTTCAGGATCAGGCCAGGAGAAATCATTTGCATTGCACTTCCACTGGAGTATTTACTTCCCAGCATCTCTGCGGTAAAACAAATCTGACCACTGAGAGTTGGTGTTATATAAGAACTGAGTTAGTTTTAAGGCAGAAAATGCACCGTCCCAACATGCAGTTCTCTGACCCACAGTATGTCCCTGCAGCTGACTGAGATAACTGCTGGGGACCATGCACACACACTGAACCCACCCCGAAGTCCCACAAGCTGGTTTAGGCCTCTAATTAAAAAAAAAAAAAAAAAAAAAAGCTAAAGGATGCTACTTCACAACTGTCACAACTGTTGTGGGCTAAGAGGATGCACACAAGTGGTGAGTGCAGCTCAGCTGATGGGTGGGAGCTTGTTACGCTGCAGGAACTTCCTTCTGAATCTGAGCCCCAGCTCTGCTGCAGCTTGAGGAAGGAAGTGGTGGTAACAACCTTCTCTTGATCTTCATGAGTTTCTGCTTGCTTGCTGTCCCTGCATTTCCACCACTACATCACTGCCAATTTTCACAAAATTGAGTGATGAGGGAAACCAGCACACGACTCCCCATCTCTCTACTATCACTCGGTACCAATTTACCACACTGGGGTTGTGTTGTGGGGTTTTCCCCTCTTTTAGTCACAGTTGCCCCAAAAAGCCACTTTCCTTGCCCCCACCACAGCAGCCACCCTCTGCAGAGATGGACATCACAGTCAGCTTTGCAACGGTGTTTTTCCATCACAGCCTCAGTGAGGGTCTGCCCCATCCAGGGTTCAATCCCAGCAGGTTAAGAGGCAGCATTTCCCAACACATGCAGCTCCTGGCCACCCAGCACCATTTAGCTGACTCCAGAGACCAAAGCCTTTGCATGCCACAGCACAGGTTTACCTGCACTCCCCAAGCACAGCTTCTCTAGCACAGACTTCAACGAGCAGAAGTTTGAACACTTCATCTTAATCTCCCTGCCGTGGGTTTACTGGTAGGTCAGCAGCTCTGTTTGCACATTCCCTTTGCAGAATAGCAGTAGCTTGGCTGTGTGACCTGGCAGACCTTTAAGTGGAACATATTGGGATCACCTTGCCTGGAAGCAACATCCCCATGGCAGCATTAAAATCTAGGAGGATGGAGGAGATTCAGACATCTTCTGGCAATGTGCTGCCATTTCCAGCTGAGCCCTGAGAGACAGGAAGGAGCTTTTTGGACCACGTGTGAATTTCCAGGGACATCACAAACCAGGAGAGGATATCTGGAGCCTAACCCAGCTACAACCAGAAGTGGGATTCTGCCTTTTTACATGCCTGGTTTGCTCCTCTCTTACTTTGCCAGCCTATGCCTGAGCACTTACAAATTCCAAACAGGCTGTATTTTCCCCAGATTTACACGCAACTCTGGTCAAAATCTGTCGCTGAATACCAGACTTCTATAATGAGCCTGAGATATTCTATTGCATTTCTGACTCACATGATAGGAAGCAGCACAGTGAGACACACACACACACACACAGAGCCCAGAGCAGAGGTTTGAAACAGCAGCAGCTTTTCTCCTGGCACAGGGCAGGGGCGCTTTGGTTTCTTGAACAGGTGGACTACCTGACAAGCAGCAAGTACCCTTACTTTTGACTACTACATTTTAAATCAGGGCTGTTTGGCAATTCATTAGTGTCTGCTAACTGTTAAACACAGGAAAGTTCAAAAACATGCATATGTTTCACTCCCTGCCTCCCAGGTGGTATCTGTTTCAAGCAGCAACCTTTTCACTTCGTGCATGAAGACTTGTAAACTTCCCGTGGCTACACCAGTGGTTCCTAACCAGGTGCCGGCACCGGAGCCACAGTCTCTGAAGAGCAGGAAACTCCATATGCTGATCTCCGGCTATGGAGATGCCATTCGTTTCTCCTTGAAAGTTTATTGTCAGAATTACTGAAATGTACACAAATGTCTGTGTTTGAAGGTGAAATTTGGTGGAAAAATAAAGATATAATAGGATCCTTTCTTATATAATTTCCTGGTGTGATGTCTGTCTGAAAAATGAAGTGAAATTATATGATGTCAAAAAATCATGTTTCAAAATGATTGACAACATGTGAGTGTTTTGCATTGTGAAATGAGGTGGAAAATTTTAATTGCATGATGGAAGGACATAATATTTATTAGAACCTTGTAACCACACTGGATTTCAGTGGAAAGGACACAATTTTTAATTTTATATTAATACTTCAGGCTAAATCCTAAATGAACACACAGAAGCAAAATTCCACCTCAGAATCTGTGAGTAAGTTCTTAATTTCTAATAACCAAATAGCATCTATAGGGTTGGCATGTCACCATAGTGACAAAAAAGATTCCCTCATCCATGCACTGCCATTCTGATGTGAACAATGTTTAGTGCCTGGCTCCCAGGTCACCAGAGAAATGGTGCTCTGGACACATGGGGTTTTGATAAAGGTCTTCTAAAGAACTGGGTAGGAAATTGCAGGAAAATCAAAACTAGCTAATATTTTCAAGCCCACTTCCATCCTTACCAGTGACTGTAAACATGGGCTCACATCCACACCCAAATGACAACTAACCCACATCCTTGCAGACAGGAGAGGGGAATAAATCCCAGAATCAGAGTCCTATCAGAGAAAACCCCAAGTAAACAGCAACAAGTTTCAGAAGAGTCCTGGATGACTGTATGGTAGGTTTATTACTAGGCTGGCCAGTGCAGCACCAGAGAGTAGGAGCTCTCAAAGAAAGTGGCCTCGAGAAGGACAAAATTGAGGTAATTTTAAAAATAGTATATATATATATATTTACATAGGGGTAACTCAAAGCAATCCATCTTAGCTTTAGGACGTGCCCCAAGTAAGTCTTATGTAAGTAAGGAATCTGGATCAGGAATCTATTAAAGATTCAGCAATATTAGTTGCATTTCCTCTCCCTTCCTCCTGCCTGATGCAAAAGGGGCTTGAGGCACTGAGAGATGCAAGCAAAGTTATTCCTTCCGCTCCCAAACTCTAACACCTTTCTGGGCCTTTTGATAACATCAGAGGCTGAGGGGAAATGCAAAGGAAACCCTGATTTGGGGCCAAGATTTGTGAAGCAGCAGCCTCTGACCAGCCCAGCCCAAAGAGGTGTAGGAGCGTGGCTGCTTTGCTGCCAGTGCCTTCAGCAACAGGCTGGATTAACCAGAGGCTTTTTTCCAGAGAACTCTTTCCACGAGAGCTTTCCTGACCAAAAAGTGACCAGAGCACAGGTGAACTCCTAGGTGCTTTAACAACATGTCCTCTGACTCATTTGTGCAATGTCAGGTTTGTGTTTGGGGATTTGGGTTTTATCTGGGGATGTAAGATTGAGCAGTCAAAATCCATACACAGCTTGAGTTGGATTCCACTCTCCCCAGCCTGCCCAGGACCCTGAACCACCCATGGCAAGGAAAAACAGCCATCCTTAAGTACCAAAGCAGAGCACAAAGACAAGAAAAGCATAATTCTCTGCATAGGCACAGTAAGTCATGATGACTGTCGAAAGACAACTTTTAAATACTCTGTAATGGCTCTCACTTTTAAAAAAACCAAAAGATCTATGTAACCAAAAGAAGAAGCGTGGACAATCTAATACTCCAAAGGAAATTTTGAGAGAAATGCAACAAACTCAACCAAGCTGCGTCCCATTCCTTTCATGTCTGCACTATAAATGTCTGTGTGGATCTGAAGAAAATCATTAACATTATATCCATCGAGCCTAAATGAAGCGCTAGGAAGGGAGAAGCATGGAAAGCTGCACAGGGGAACAAAAAGGCCAGCTTCAAATTCTGTCAGAGGCTCAGTATAACAGTAATTCACAGAAATTTGGGCTAGGACATAAATCTCAGCATTGGAATCCTAAAGGGTCATGGAACGGTCTGCAGCTAGTCAAGCAGAAGAGGTCAGAAATTAAAATGGTTAGCAATGAGTAATAAGAAACCTTAGGTCCTTAAAGAATTCTTTGAAATTGATATTTATGCTCCTTGCAGAGGAAGGAAGAAATTTTTCTCCTCTCCATCAAATTAGCTTTGACTGAACACTGGGAACAAAATATGCTCCTGACTCTTCTCACCAGCTTTCAAAAGGTTTTCCTTTTATCTGTGCACCTCCACCAACCAAACCATCCTGTGGAAAAGTTTTGCCCAGAGTCCAAGGAAACTCCCAGGGAGAGGGATTTGCTCATCTTTGTGTGAGAAGTGCTTGTGCCTTTCTCCGTACTAGGGCAGAAAACAGTAAGGAAGGGTTTATGCCACCGAGTAATGGATTTCCCAGAACTCCAGTCCTGGAAAGCTTTGCAACACCCTGTGGATAATCTGTGACAGATTAACCTGATCTACCTGACACAGCTGCAGAAGGTTCTGTCCCACCCTCAGCAGCCCTGCTGGTGTCCAGGGGAGGAGGGGACCATCCTGCATGTTGCCAAGCAAAGCAACAACCCCAACCTCTAACACTTCACTTGTGCTCATTCCCTGATGTGCTGCCCGAAGCGCGAACTGTCTGAGCCAAACCCAAATGCCTGTGAAATTTAAGCAGTGGAATGAGGAAAAAAAAAAAGTAAAAATGTATTAGATATTTCTGAATAGAAAGGATCTGAGGAAATCACAATCTGCTCACCATTATTCCATGAGGAGGAGAAAGAAAGCCAGATCAATTATTAATTTCAAGTCGCTCAGGCGGCACTCCATCAGGCTCTTTTATAGGTCAGAAATGTTACAGGGTAAACATGGCTCAGGAACAAATTTCTGCTCTACCCTGGAACAAGGAGCAGTTGTGGATGTACCTGGGAAGCTCTACACCCTGGAAGTCACTGCAGTGCACACTCACCCCCTTGCACTGCTCAGTCCTGCCCTTGGCATCTGCCAAGGTTTGCCCTTCCCCAAATTCGTGGGTCAGCTCCATCCTCTCTCCCCTCCATGTACTCATACATTTTTTTGCAATCTGGGATCCTCATTAGACCATTAAGTCCACCACTTAATCAGACAGATTTTTGGAAGGAACCTGGATCGATGCGGGAGTAAAGACTGTGCTTTCTGCAGGTTACTACTCCCCAAATTGCTCTTTGCTCCAGCCATTATAAAGTGGATGTAAAGTGTTTGCATCCTCTACTTCAATATTAATTAAACATTTTTTTTTAATAATACTACATAAAGCACCTGTGTCCTTGCATACACCAGAGAAAAATATTGCAATAGGATGAAATAAAATATCGGGGTCCTTCAAACCTTAAACCACCAAAGACCGATTTCCTTCCTCCCACCTGTTTGTATTGTTCAGTTTTTCTGCTCAGAAAATAAATAACCATCCCTGTACAAGCAACTAAGGAGTACATAAGAGCATCACAAAGTAATTATGACTTTATGACATCATCTTAATATTACAAGGGAGAGACTGAAAGACCCAGGAGAAACTCCAGATTTCCCTTTTGGGAAAATGTTAATGGATGCTTACAATCTGTTTTCCTTTGTTTGGATGTTACAACCAATAATACACTTTTATGTCTATAAATAAAGACTAAAGTTGAATAAATCCAACAAGCTCCTGAGCCTGCGGCTCTGAAACTTGATTCACATTCACGGTAAAGATTTATGAGTCACTTGCAGAGAATAAGTTGAAGCTGCAATATTTGGAGTGAAATTATTCAAAAGGGTGATTATTTTGGGAATGATTATGCATGCACACCTGATCAGGGTGTCACCTGGGCCCCCTTGTCCTACATGATGAAATGTGGCAATTTTTCTGCATTTCTCTTTGCTTGCACAAAAGAAGAGCATGTAAGAGCAATCAAGCTGTTTATTTTTACACACACTGGATCATCTTGTGGATATATTTTCCCTTTCACTTAGATCACAGGACGTGTTCTTTAAACTATTCACATGAATATACTAAATTTACTGATGACTGCAAAGCAACGGAATAAAACTGATTGCCGTTCTTCATGTGTGGGTGTATATATATATATTTTTATATATATGCATGTATGCATGTGTATGTGAACCAAAATACTTTTGTAGTTGGGATATCAAGTTAGGCACTCAAACTTTGGGAGAAGCAGCCAGCAGTAGCTGTCCCTGCTGTGTGCACAGAGGGAAGAGGGACTTGGTTTTTTTTGCTCCCTCTTACAAGTACTTATCCTTCACCTTCAGCCAGTGGGTGCAGCCAACAACTGGGGAGGACCACAAGTACCACCAGATGAGGCCACGGACCATGAGGATGACAGAAGCCATCCCTGCCTAAGGCCTTTGGCTTGAATCCCTGTCTTGGGATGTGGGTTTTAACATCTAGGTAATTGAAGGGGTTTAAATTATTTTGTCCAAACAAAATAAGCTTTGTAAAGTATAAATGGGGGAAAAGTTGGAAAACACACCCTCGTTTATAATCTTCCTGTGCTTGGAGAATGACATCACTCCACAGCCATCTTAAAGATTTTCAGGAGCCTCCTTTTATAAAATTTTTGTGGCAAACTCTCAGAAACCTCATCGTTAGTCATTTCACTCTCTCCGTATTCTTCCTGATAAGATGTTTTTCTCATGTGTAACATATGTTTCTCCCTTTTTAGTCCTAAAAACTTTTTGCTTTGTTCAGGCAATTCAAAATTGACATAAACTTTCTCCTTGATCTCATAGTGATTTGGCCTGAAACAAACTCCCCGAAGGCCTCCAAAATGTGAACAGGTTCAGGTCAAGCTCCAGATTTGGTGCCGGGTGCTTTTCCCTGGAACTGGCTGAGCACACATTCCGGCGGCTTCTCCCTTCTCTGCCCAGACTCCCAAACCAAAAGGGACATCTCTCCTCCTAGCTCTTGTCTCCTTTCCAGAGAGCTGCTATACGGGACCAAATTTAGAAACTTTATAACTGCACTCGTGCAGCCCTGGTGAGGAGGGAGCCAGGCAGGTAATTGCCCTTTTCCAGATGCCTCCTGTTTCAAAAAGGCAGGCTATGCTCTGCAGGTACGTGGGTAGCCCTGCCAAGCACCTCTGGAAGTTCAGCCCACTCCTTCTTTTGCATAAAAGGTCTTCCCACTCTTTCCATTACATCCTCACCCATTCCTTTATTGCTGCTAATCTGGTATGAATTTATTCTTGCAGGAACAAGAATGAATCCAAATCCAATCGCAGCTGCCTCTAACCTGGAATTTGTCTGCAATAAGAACACAAATGTAGGTGTAAATTTTGCAGAAGACACCTGTCTTTATTACTCTCCTGGATTGGAATGGGACCCAGCTCCAGGATCAGTCACAGCCAAGTCCTCTCTGCTCAGCAGTGACCACAGAGCTCCAAGGCCCATGGACTCCCTGTGATGTGCAGGTGCCTGCATTGTTCAAGTCACCATTCTTTCATTTCAAAAGAAATTTCAAGGAACCAAAAATATTTGCAATTTAAGCTGAACTTCATTAAGCAACTTTGAAAGCAGCTTTCAAACATTCAGAAAACTCAAAATGTTTCTTGAAAACACATTCAAGAAGCAGTGGTTTAACTTTGTGTTTTGAAATAATCAGTGGTTTAACTTTGTGTTTTGAAATAATCTTTTTTGTTTAGAAATTTGATGCTATTAAATAATCAAAGAAGATTTACAAATGAAACCAAAACTTTTCATTCAGGTGAATACAAATCTTTCCTCCTGTTTCTCTGAGAAAACAGAAGTTTGTGTGTGGGTTTTACCACAATGATTTTTCTAAGCCTGATTTTTTTCCCCCCAGTCTGGCCAGTGAACAAACCCTTCTGCTCTTTGCCCTTTGCTGGGCACAGTGGCACTTTGTTTTTGTATGAAAATACCTCCAGAGAGAGCAAAGGTGTCCTACTGGTCTCTCCTTCCACTCCCAGCACCACCACTTAGTGTCAAGTTCTTACAGAAAATTAAAGGCAAGCACAGAATCCAACCAAAATCTTCTCTCCTGATCCCTGTGCTGCCTCTGTACCCCTGCACTCTCATCCTGACTGGTCCTTCAGCTCTCCCTGTGGCTCTGAGTTGGCTCCTGTTGCTCCTGCACGGCATGTGCAGGGAAGCAGGCTCCTTGTGTCCTGTCTTTATGGAGCAGGAATGGATGGACAGTTATAATTTAGCCCCAGGGTGGCATCGTGCAGTAAAGCACACTACAGTAATTATTAGCTTCTGCAGCATTATTTAGGGGATTACCATCCCAGGGTTATTTTATAACATCATTACAGATTAATGGTGATACTGCTGCCTTCAGTGGACAGACTTCACCATGGGTTCAGGCCCGTGGCAGCCCTCACCGTTCAGGAGACCCACACAATAAAAATAAAAGAATCATTTCTAGTAAGTTCTGACTCTGATTAAAAAACAATCTTTATGAAATAGATGCTAATAAAATTGCTTTCCTAATTACCCAGAGCTAGTTCATTTCCCAGCAAATATAATAAAACAGAGTTACTTGGCTCTGATTCACAAAACCTGAACCCAAGCTCATTATTAAGGCATTTAGCAGTGAAAAAGCATGTGTGCATAAGATGCTGTCCCGTCAAGCAGAATGCAAGAAATCTTTTGAAGTCAGACCTTTGAAGTCTCAAGTTATTGCTGCCTTTTTTTTTTCTTAACGCAGGTATTTCAACAAGAGAAAATCTCTCTGTGTTATTTACACAGATGGAACAGGGCACCCTATTATACCACTGTATTCAGCAGAGATTTCAGTTAGAAGCAGAAAGTCTTAATTTGAAGAAATATTTAGAGCTGGTACATAGCACTTCTTAATCTGTGGAACCATTACAAGGCTGCAAGACTTTTACATAATAGAACAGACCAGCCAATGTCCCAGGGCTATTATTGCTATGACTTGTAACACGCTGAAATCTCTTTCATCTGCCTAACCTGGGATTTTGATGATTGTAAATGCATGAGTATGTTTCAGTTTAGGGGGCTATGTTTATGTTTTATTTATTTTTGTTTATGTTTCTGCTCTCTTCAAAACTTCCTCCAATTTCAGGATGCACCAAGGTTCTACCCAGCTCCACAGCTTTCCCTCCTCCAGAAGTCCCCTTGACACCGAGGGAGTCTGACTCCCAAAGCAACAGCAGGCTCCTGTTTTTATGAACCAAAGAACTGGGACAGGACAGAATGGGACATCAGCTTCCTCACTGCAGGAAGCACATGGAAGAGGGACTGCTGACACACACACACTGGTGGTGGTACAGACACAGGATCAGAATTCCCAAATCACACACAGGCTGGGGTCTCTTGTGTGCAAATCTATCCCATCACCTTGCACTCCAAGGCAGTGGTGCCTTTATTTGAGTTTGCCTTTTTTACCCATTTACAAATACCTGTTTTCTTTTCCCTGCAAAACATGCATGACAGACCCAGCTATGGCAGGTATACTCCAGGTCAAATTTGGATAAAATCTTATATTAGTGAAAGCATTTTAAAAGTAGGAAGGGACTTTATGAAGTCCAGGGCTGCTTCTCTGCTTCGTGGCAGAAACTATGACACCCAAACCCTTCCCAGCAGCTTTCCATGGAGGCACCTTTGTATTTCCCACTTTGAATGAGCCAGATAAAGTGGCCCATGCAGTTGAGGGATATCCAGCAGCCCACAGTCTCATCCCACCTGATCCCTCCATGCCTCGGTTTCCTCACAGCAAAGTGGAAATACTTCCCTCTTGTGCAAGCCAGCTGGGAGGCTCAAAGAGCAAACATATATAACTGATAGGCAGTGCTCACCTGGAATGAAAAATGCCTGGGGAAGGACTTCCACAAGGAACTGATAGCACCACAAGAATGTCAGTAGGAGCAGAGAGAGGGTTGGCTGCTGCTGCTCCTGTGCACAGCATGTCGTGTGATGTTATCCTGGATCTAGTGACAGCTCACCTTCATCCCCTCCTGCACTTGGAGGATGACTTTGCACTCTCCAGGCTCTGATAGTGGCAACTCAGAGAAATGCAGTACAAAGGTACCACAAAATATTTGGGATTTTCACATGCAGTGGAGTACTCACTCCCTCTCCAGCTGTTACACTGAGGAGGAGCCTGTGTCTGCCTGGTGAGGAGATAAACCTCTTACAGACCAACTGTCCATCCTGGCCCTTGGACACATTCCCCCAAGGAAGGGTTAGAGGGGCAAAATTCTTTTCCACAGACCAGACCAACCTTGCATCCACTCAACACTGCCCTATAGCCACAACTGCATATAATTAGCCATCCTAAAGACACTTGTATGCCATAAAACTAACAAATTATCATTCTGCCAGCTACTTTCAGATTTTCACACTCTTCAGCTGTAAAACCAAAAATCCTTTTGGAAAGAGCTCTCAGCCTATGGAAAGGAAGTCCCACTGCTGAACTGAACTACTTCTCCTTGAAAAAAGTGCATCTCCACACCCTGGGAAGTGACTACTAGACCAGAGCTTTCATCAACTAATCTCCTGATGGTGCATGAGCCACAAAATAATCCAGCTCCCTCTCTGTGGCTCTACAGGTTCCACTAAGCTAGCCAAGGGGAAAAAAAGCACTAAAAACTTCTTTCAGTCAGTGGATTAAGCAGCTATGACTCAGAATTCACATTGGAGATGATATGTGAAGTGAGAAGGTGCCATTTTTACATCGTGTCTTTCTTAACCTTAACCACCCCAGGGCTCAGCTCAAACACCTCCTGTCCCTCCCACCTTTCCGGGGGCAGCTGCCATAATTCCACCCAGGAGGATGCATCATGGAGAAAGTTTCTGTAGCTCAACTTCAGATTGCTTTGTTTTTTTTGTGGTGGTAAGTTAGATCCTTAACATTATCTTAATGCACTCTTTATGGTTTAATTTCCCCTTTTGTGGTGCTGTTTTCCTCAATAAGACTCTTAAATTGAAATCAGATTTCCTCTGAAGGAGCCAGCCTGATTTTCTTCGAAAGCCCAGTACAATACAGTCATTCCGCTGAGACTGACAATTTTATTATGGTTGCATTTCCTTTTTGCCTACAAAATGTTTGTTTTATAAATAGGCCTTTTTAATTTAATGTAATTTTTTTTGTACTACAGCAGAAACAGTCAAAAAACACACAATGCAGCTACAAAATTTTGGTTTTGTTTAACACGCCTTTCTTAATTTACTCTCCATTGGCTGGGGAGGGGGAATCAACATTTTACCCAAGGCAAAATATATGTAAAATTTCAATCTGAAGTAAAGCTCAGCTCTCCTGTATTCAAGTCATATAGCTCTGAAGATGTGGTCTTGTAATTAAAAATAGGAGGCGGGGGGAGGCGGAAACAACTACAAACAGAAAAACTACAATGCATTTTAATGAATGAGATGACTACAAGCAGAAACATGATGAGGACTGTGGAAAATAATCAACTGACAATTGCTTTGACAATTTTTACATCACTCAGGATTTAACAACGAGGGGTTTGTCATGCTTGATTTTAGGCCAGACGCTGGTCCCACATGTCTGGATCTAGTCCCTTCATAAACCAGGGTGGAAAGGGCAAGGAGGAGAGGGAAAGGTTTATACCCTGGGTCCAGCCCAAAACAGCACTGGGATGCAGCTGAGTGCATCCTTGGCCTCAGGGGCTGAAAGTGTTGGTTAAATCAGGAGCTTTCAGGATCTGCAGCATGGACCACACCTCTACCAAAATTTCTGCTTCCCCTACATCCCTAAACAATTGAATGGCACATCCACCCCAACAGCTCTCAAATAGAAAATAAGGAAAAAAAGACCTTCCTGATACACAGAGCTAGATTACTTTTTATATTTTTGTAGTTGCCAACAACTGGGCTGAACTGCTCTGCAATGGTTTAAATTCTAGTAACAGGTTTCATATGGTCGCTATAACATCTCAGTGTATTAATTAGTTTTCAAGACCCCCAAGCAATAAAAATGTAGCCATTCAAGGTCACAGTTTGACTTATTTACAATTGATGTATAACTTGGCAAACTCTGCATTCAGCTACTTCGTACAATAGAAAATATATTGTCATTCAGGTTAACAAAAGACTCTTTTCTTTGCCACCTCACTACAATGGCCCTGCAAATGAACATCGCCTGAATAAAATCCTAACCACATTTTCACTCTCATTAACCACAGTAGGGTATCACACAATTTGCCTGGCTCCTACTTCGACCACTGTGCACCATTTTACTAGCAGCAGTTTGATGGGTTTTATGGCAGGTGATATATGGAGTGGGAGTTTCGGGAGTCGTAAACAGAAGCCACAGTGTATCACAATGTGGTTTAGGGATATAATGACTGTGTTGTAAAGCAAAGGATGACAATACTGCACTAGGCTTGAGGTAGTGAACCAATAGACCAAACAGCTCAACATAATTCAAGCTACAAACAGAGCATCCTAGGTGTGTGCTGGCCTTCCTATATCTTTCATTAATTACCCCTGATGAATTTGAATAAGAACTACTAAAACCGAAATAAATCTGCAGCCAAGAGAAAAATTATAGAGTTTCTCCTTGTATTTCTTGGAAGAAGTTGCTCTCCCCCAGTGCATACACAGACCCCATATTACCAGTTCTTAACCAGCCTTTTGTATCTCCAGCCAGACAGTCCCCTTGGCCTCTGGGGCTGCCACTGCTCATTAACACACCAGAACAAATACTGGCTTGGGACCTTCTGCTCACATGCAGGGGAGCAGGTGCTGCTCTCAGCTATGTCTGCAAAAGCCAGGCTGGACACCACCTCTCACCACCTCCCTCCCCTCTGTTCATTTTTATTCCTGCTCTCAAGTCAGAAAATGCTCTTCTTTTTTCCATGGGGCACTAGAGCCTTCTTCTAGCCCTACAGATAGTCTTCATTCCCACGTGAGTTGGGTGATTTTTGAAGATGATCCATTGGCCACTGGTTGATCCCATTGTGAGGTGTTTAGATTGGGATTTCTGCAGTGGTCCCACAGTGGTCAATCCCTGTGATTCCTGCAAAGGTGGGGTGTTGGGGGTTTTTTTGTTACTGATATTGGCTAATTATGGCACAGAATAAGAAAATTGGCTGCCTGGTTCCCAAGGCTGTGTCATTAGCCACACTGTGATAGATTGGTGTCAGTGACAGAGCTCTCTCACAGCATTCTAAACCTGTTCAGCTGCATTTAAGCTAAATAATAATACTTAGCACATATAGCGCTTTGCATATTCAAAGCGCTGTACAAACATCAATTAATTAATCCCCATCACATCCCTGTGAGGTAGGTAAGTATTATCTCAGTTTTACAGATGGCGAAACAGACACAGAGAGGTTAAGTAAAATGAAAAATTAAGGTGGAGGTGTGCTGGTTAATTTGGAATTGCACTTTGTGCTGTTTGAAAAATTAGAAGGTGCTGTACCAGATCTCCATTATTCTGCCAGAGAAAGCAACATTTTGATGTGCTGACTCCCCTGGTAGGAGCCATCGCCTCAGTCAAGCACCTTGAAGCTGAACCTTCATGTTTTCTGACTGGGGAGCTCACATACAAAAAATCCCCCAAAATTTACCCTTCTCTTATGGTAAAATAGAGGTAGATGTATCTTCTGCTTCCAAGCATCATCCAAACCTTTGAGAGAAAATTTTGAGATAAAGAACTTATTTTGGTAAAACTACTAAGAAGGAACTAAGGAATGACCTGCTTAGAGGCCTAGTAATGACAATAAAAGCTCCAGCTAATTGTCCTTGTCCCACATATTCTGTATTGTCCAGTCACAAACCAGCACCAGGGAGGAGTAGACCTCTTCACATGACACAGAAACTTGTCTCCAACCCAAATAACCCCAGTGAATACACCTTACCTCTGAAAAGAAAAAATACCAAGTGCAAGAGACACATCAGCTCAAGGGAATCACCCAGAATAGTTAAAGAAATAACTGGGAGTTTACATTTGTTTTCCTGTAGCTGATGTGCTTTTGGTATTCAGAGGAAGAACTACCAATTGGAGCCAAGTCCAACATTTCAGTTCCCAAACCCAAACCTGTGTACTACTGCCTGCTGCTGTGTACCTGCCGTGTTATCCTATCCTTTTAATCTTAACAAAGACCTCTCCCCAACCATTTGATATTCAACACTCTCTCAATGCACGGACTCTATATGAAGTAGGAAAAGCATAAAATTGACATTAAGTGGATCTGGGGGCAGGGGGAGATGGAGTAGGTGTTTGCTCCATCTACCCTGAGCATTAACCTACACGAGCAGCAAAGAGGGAACAATTGCCAGGATGGCAGCTGCACAGAAAAGAAACCAGAGGATTGGGGAATGTGGATCACAAGCTGAACGTTCGGCGACAATGGCGTGCAGCTGAGAAAAAGGCAAATGCCACACTGCGATGTTTAAACAGAAGTAGAGTCTGCAAGACTCATAAAGCAAAGCTTGCACTTTGCTGAGTGCCAGGGAGGCCTCACCCAGGGCATTGTGTTCTCCTGCAGGCACCGTGCTTCTCCAAAGGCATGGCCCAGCTGGGGAGAGTTCAGAGGAACGGGGGGAGAACAATCAGAGGTCTAAAAACCATGACTTGTGAGGAAAGATTGAACACAGTGGGGTTGTTTGCTCTAAAGAGGAAACTGAGGGGAGACATGATAACAGTCTTCCAGTGTATAAAAGGCTGCAGAAAAGAGGAAGGGAACAATCTGTTTTCCATGACCAAAAGGACAAGAAAAAGCTGGCAGCTAAGAAGATTTGAATCAAATATTAGGAAAAGTCTTCCAACAGCCAGAACAGTGAAGCTCTAGAAGTTTTCTTGGTAGAGGTGGAGGAGGTGTTGCCTTAGCATGGAGGGATATCCACAATGACCTTCCTCAAGGTCACTTCCATCTCGGTGTCCTGTGTTAGGTGTCAGAAAGAAGAGGTGCTCACAGAGAGCCACTTCTGCTGCCACGGTGACCAGTGAGCCTGGTCAGCCCATGGCTCAGCCAGACTCAGTGTTCAGCCAGGCCATGACCACTTCAGTTAGTATTGGAGCAATTTGGGAAGAGCTATGCTGATGTTTCAGCTAGATAATGTCACTGGTTGTGTGGCACTCCCATAACCAACTCTACATCCTTCCTCCTAACCTTGTACTCTAATAATCACTCAGAGCCAGAGTTGGGGGATTTTAGTAGCCAGCATGGTCTCAGGTAAGTCCAAGTTGCAGCTAGTAGTGTGGCTGTCAGGGGACCCTGAAGGCTGGTAGATGAGGTCAGGAATGGCCTTTCCTACCCAAACAGCTCCAGAAACCTGCAGCCAGACAGTAGTGCCTATCTCTTAGACAAAAGGGTTTGCTCTTTTCAATATCTTCCTCCTCCCTCAGCTTTCCTCAGTAGTTCCTTGGGTTACATCTTTCCTTCCACCTGTTGGCTTCTTTTCACAATCCCTTTTAAACAAAAAGTACACCCAGTGCACTCGGAGTCACTGTTGCAAACATGGAATCTTTAACTGGGAGCAAAATAGTAGAAAGGAATCTGCCAACCCTGGCATGTGTGGAATGCTTTATCTGCCTTATATATTTAATATGCTGCTCTGAACACCCCTCTGACACAAAAAGGTGATTTGTCTGAAATCATTTGGAGGTTGCTGATCTTTTGGTGCTTGCAGAGACCGCTGGCTTTTGGAAGAAGCCTGATCCTAAGAGAACCAAGAATGTAAAGGAACTCCCCTCTCTGCTGGCTGCAGTATCTTGCAGGACAACCACACCACTGGAAAACTAAGATCATCCCAGTTGAAGAGCTATCATTAAAACTATGATTCACTTAAAAAATATGAAGGCAGGTTTCTTCTACACTTTTCAGTGCTCACAATGAAAAAAACAAAATGCAAACACTATGCTCTCTTTCTGCATAAATTATGATTCTGAGTAAAACAACCCATTCCATGCACTATCTGAAAGAAACATTTGGCAGCTTCTCCTACAGCTCTTCTTTTTACAGCATTATTTTGGATATGTTACACCTCTCATCCTCTTTGAACAGCCCTGTTGGCTCTTGCATTTGATATAAGGTTCTCCCTTCTTTTCAGATGCCTGTAATTTTGGAAGATTGCAATTGTTCAAGCTAAGATGTCCTTTACCCTGGTTTGAACAAAAGGCAAGTTGTTGGAGTCTTCCAACAAGAACCGGGATCCTGCTCCTGAAAACCTGTCTTGCAATACCCTACACAGCACCTTCAACTCCTGCTGTGGGGAGCCCACATCTTGGGAGGTGGGAGGCAAGATTTGCTTTGAGTGATCTTACCCATAGGCAAGCTGAGATAGTGCAGGAGTTGGGAGTAGTACCAGGGTGCCCTTCCCTCCTGTCTCCTGCAGAAATGCTAGACAGCCTGCCCTCTGATTTAAATGAACAAAAAAATGAACAGGAGTTAATTAATTTGCTGCAATATTGACATGACAAAATGAAAGCAGCATGTGAACGACAAAGGGAAACTCACTGTCATTCACCAGCTAAACAAGGGACTGAGTAGTTAATAAAGGCTTATACAGTAAACCCTTGTACTTCCCTGATGTTAGACAACCTGCATAAAAGACAAAGACAGCATTCGATGGTGATATTTTGAACAAACCAATTTAGGGGTGATAAAAAAGACCAGTAAAACTCCTATGTAGCAAAAATGAATGCAAGAGTCAAAAAACCCTACAAACCTCTGAGAGTAACTACAGACAGATACCAGGTACACACACAATATACGACAGCCCGCAGGTAAAGACCATTTCTTTGAAGCTTTTAGTTCAAAAGACCTGAGTTCAGGTAAGCAGCAAAAAATTCAAACCAAACCTCAGCTATTTTGCTTTGTTTCTATCTAATATTAATCTGGTCGACCAGGAGATCCTTTCACTTCATATTCTTAATTTTATTTCTGGCATGTGTTGTGTTCCTATCCCATGACTGGATCTTGACACAGCCATCACAAAAACTAGAATTATTTCATAATAGCACCAGGGAAATACAGTTATTTATAAATTAACTCACACCCATGAAATGTAACAAACACCTTTTAACAGAAGAAATGCTGTAATTCTGACTGAATTCATTGGGGGGAAAAAAACCCCAATAAACTCTGAAGTGAAATAAAGGGTTGCCACAGAATCGCCCCGTCTCATTTCTATGACAGGGCAGGGAAACAGCCTCTCCATAGGATTTGGTTCTTGGGTCACAAAGACCTAAAACACACCCAGGACTTATGGTCACAGGCAATGGTCTAACCAGGACACTGGAGGAAGCAGCTGAGATCTTCTTGTGACCTGACCTTGCCCCAGGAAGAGTGGCTTCACCTCCCTTGGACTGACCAAGGATTTTGGGCCACATTTGGCTTTTTTCTGCTCATAGAGAAATGAGAGAGTAAAGGAAAAGGGACAGATAGAGGTGATAGAGCTTTTTGGGGCTCCAAGCCAAATGCAAACTTCTCTACAAACACATAAACCAGCAGAGCAGTTTACACCCACATGAAAATCATGTGCTTTACTGAGCACTTGAAAAAAAAGCGGGATGCACTACTGCAGCTGTTTTCAAACCTAGCAGGTATGTTTAGCTTGAAACACAAATCACACTCTTCATACACATCAAGGCAGAAGAGAAGATTTCTCTTTATCCTGTAGCTTGTGGTGGCCTGTGCTAGACAGGAGCAAAGGCAAGAGGCCAGTTACGGTTTCTCCAAGCTCTGCAGCTGAGGGACACTTGGGAGCACCAAGTTCAGAAGTTCGCATAGAACTGGAGAGATCAAATGCATCTCGTCAGAAACTGGCCTCTCCTTCCCCAGGCAGCTTGGTTATATTCCCATTAAGGCACTTATTTTTCATTATTTCTTCAACTCCCATATCATATCCTGCTTGCTTTAATTTCTTTCTGCACACATTTTTACAGCACCTTATGCAACTGCTTCCTGCAAGAAGGGGGAAAACCCTTCTTTCACAAATGGGAAATTTGTGCCTGGGATTCCACAATTGGATATCACCCATAAACATGGCTGGGAAAGAAAGAAACCTGCAAGGCACTCTCAAACCAGCAGCAGGTCCAGGCAATGCCCACAGCCAAGCATTCAGTCCCACAAAGTGCTGAGCCCTGACTCAGCACCTCCTGAAAACAGGGACAACATTGCCATCAGCTTGGGCAGGGGTGAAATCTCAGCCATCCAAAATGCTCTAGCTCATTCATAATGTGCTCTAATAATGACCATTAAGAAAAGAAGAGCAATATTTTGAATCTAATATAAAACCACAAATGGACTCTTACATCAGGAGTCTCATGCAGCACTAGCTACAAAGAGAGGCTCAGTTCCTCACACACAGTGATAAGGACCCATGAATATTGTCACACTGGCTTTGTGGGAGTGACTCCCCTAGCCATTTGAGGACCTTCCCTTTACATTTGGCACCCAGTTACTATTAACATTCATTATGGCTTCAAGTACACTCCATATGAGGAAATCTTCTTCATGGAAAGCATTATTTGCTATACAACCCCCCAAAAAAATGGAAGAATCCCGGGTAGGTATGTATTGTATCCAGTTGTAAAATTCACTATGAACAAAAAGATGATACCTTTGCCACTTTTTCACATGGTATTCTGAACTTTGTATTCTGAACAGGACTATGCAGAATTGAATTACATTTCATCTCCTTCACCAATCCATCTTTTCCATTTCTGTTCATTTGCTGTAGCTGCAGAAGTATTGAGTGCTGCAAGATATACTTAGTTTTCCAAACCATGCAAGTCATTATGAATGGCCTTGTGTCCAGGTAAAGGTTAAGGAGGTCCTTTGTTGTTCTAGTTTAACTTGTCCCTGACACTGCAGCCTAATCATTCCACATAATAACAGTCCTGATACACAGGCCTGAGTCAAAGTCACAAGTCAATAAATCCATTCCTTCCTCCCTTTCAGGCAAAGTGTTGAATAGCACTGAGTGTGCAGTGTCACAAAACCCTGCAGTCTATCACATCAAGGTCGTCTGGTATACAGTGTGAAAAACTTTCTTTCTTTAAGTGCCTCACACATTCAGGAGGAGACTATGTGTTGTACGGCCTAACGAGTACGCTCTGGATCATTTGGAGGAGATTAAAATAGGGGCCTGACATCAGAATAGTTTTAGTTACACTTGCTTAATCTTCTGCCTGTTGTTGCTCTGAATTTGTAGGGCCCTGGGGAGGCTGAGCCACTCGCAAGGAGCCCAGCAGGTCGGGGCTTCCTTTTCTATCTAGATTTCTCGGATGTGCAAAGACAAGTCATAGCTGAAGGCTGGTAAATTTTATTTGCTGAGGTTCACTGTGCATTTGAAGTCTATTCTAATGGTCTAATTCTGGTAATGTGAATGGTTTGCCCCTGAGAAAACAACACAGCACTGCATGGTGAATCATCTCTTCACCTTTAGTTAAAAAAGCCAAACCCCAAAACCAAAACAACCACCCAAACCCTTAGGTGGTGGGTCTCTGGAAGAACACAGGCCTGAGTTACAGTTTGTTTACTTTGTTAAGGGACTTATAGCTCTTCCAGGTTCATAAATTCTTGTGGTGGACTAGGAGAGTGACTGTAAATTAACTTGAATAATAGGACTACGTGCACTTTCCAATTGTCTAATGCATTTTCCAAAGAAAAACTAGTCAGGCTTTTCAACTACCTTTTTTCCTTCTTATTCCTTAATTAGTGGGTGCACTTGGTGTATAACAAGCGTGGGCTTTTTAGAAATACCTAGATGAAGGTGCTGTGCATGTTTCTCCACGCCTCTCTGCCTTCTACCTTGCTTCCATTCAACAACACATTTCCTGTTCCAGAGACTTGTGCTTTCCTTTGCCACATTGTTCATAGATTTTATGATATTGCCAAATGCCCACTAAGAAAGTAGAAAGAAATTATTATACCCATTTTTACATTTGCTCAAAGGAAGACTCTGAACCCTGGACTGCAGCAGTGAAAGGCTAATGCACTAACTCACAGCTCTGTCCCACTCCCCTTTCATCTATCATTTCAACCTGTTTGCAGTGTCAGGGAAAACTGAGGATACCACATCCCAGTGGATTCAGGGAAGCAAAGGGCTACTAGAAGTCATAGCCACCAGGGTTTCTGAACAAAAAGCAATGGCTTCCACAGCATTTCTGTGAGCTGAGGTGGCACTGCCCAGGGAAGAGCCTGCTGTCCTCCAAAGCTGTAGCTCAGCTGCAGTTGTGATGTTCAGAAAAAGTTGTACCAGGCTCCATCCGTTAAATAATCAAGATGCTTGAAGCCCAACAAATTCCGACCCAGGAACTTGGCACATGTCCACTTGTTTTGGCTATTTACCCAAACATCAGGGCAGCAGGAAGGTGCTGTGAGCTCCCATCAGGACCCTTGCCATGGTAGTTTGAGCTGGGATTTACAAGGAATGCTGCAAAATGCACTTACCCTGCCCTGCCCTGGAATCCAGAAACCATCTGTGCAAGTAAAACTTTCAGAACCATGGCAAACAATGGAGAATAAAAAGTGTGGAATCTACTAAATGCAATTACCATTTTTTTAAGTCTCCAGGCTCTGAACTAAGTTGTAATCGTCCTCAACTCACATGTAACTTGTAGTCTGTGGCAAAGATCAGGAGTTTATATCCATACTTATTACAATCAGTTGTAATTATCCCAAAGAAAGCAAAGTAAATCCTTTCCAACAAACACTAGTGCTGAGCTCTCACATTATTGAATTATTATGGATCTTGTATATTATACCTGAGAGAATGAGAGTGGAGCACACTCGACTGTCTCTCCTCTCAGCAGAGGAGGTTCAATAGAGCAACAAAATATTGGAGACATTACGGAGTTACTATCCTGCCTCAGAAAGGAAACAGTATAAATGAAGCAAGTGTGGTGCCTGCAAGGCCATTTGTCATGCTCTTGTAACTGGTGTGGTACATACTCATTATATATTGCATCCTGTTGGATGTGACACTTTTTCCAGTTGCAGAACTCTCAGGATTCAAGCCTCACTTTTTGATTTACACCAGCCTATCTTCATTTTTACGGATTCCTCTGCCATGGTTGGGTGACTGCTCTGGCTGCATGCTTTATAACAGGAAGAACATTTGAAATGCATTTCCTTCAGAGCTTTGAAGCCTCCTACTCTGCATGCAGATTGCAAACGAGGTACTGCAGGTAGACTGCAAGTTCAGTAGGAGGGAAATGGAGTGGGAAACTAAATAAGGTGTCAGTGTGCCCCCCACTCCTGCTGCCCCAGCATGGATACTCATCTGTGCACACATTTAATCACCAGCTTTGTTGCTGGCTTTTGGGAAGGTAACATGATGAAGATCAAAAAGCAAATATTAAGACCACCTATTTTAATGGCTCTGGGGAGAACATCTGGAGAGAGAAGTTTTATGAGTCTGTTGGCTCGTGTCCTTTTGAAATGTTTTCAGTGCTAAATGATGTACTTCTCTCACATTTTACTTCCACTGAGACAAGCTGCTCGGTGGCATACTGGGATGCCATGCCACAAATATACTCGTTCTGCTGTCACCCAAATATCACTTCCCAAAAGTGCCTACAACTGACTTCAGAAAATTCGTGGAGTTAACTTCTGGAGTGGGGAAGTTTTACCAACATCATCTCCTGCTGCTGCTTCTTTATGTTGCTACAATGCCATGCTTCCCCACTACTATTAATGCTTCCATGTCCTGATCAGCCTCCAGCTTGAGCAACTTCATTCTGCCCAAATCATTCACTGCCATGTAGTCTGGAGACAACATTCTTATTTCTAGCTCTTCTTTCTGTTTCTTGGAAGCCTTGGGGGGTAAGGATTCCACAGAGGTCCGACTAGAGGTCCAACTTTGCTATGGGAGTTTGGGTGATGTAAAGTTAAATTCCCATGGACAGAAAACCATCTTTCCCATCACATCCACAGCCAGACAACAGTGACAGTGAGATGATGATTACTCCTGGAGGTGTCTGGTACCTTTGTCAAATACTAGGATCCTGCTCTAGTACCTCCTGAATTAGTTTCCTATTGTTCTTCCAGCAGGACCTTGTGGTTGCACTACTCATTCACAAAATTAAATCTAAAACACAGGGAATTCACAGCTTGTCGGTTCAGCTGTCAACATGCAAAAGCACTCCCACCTTCCCACCCAATGGCAGCATGTGACCAGCAGCAGTGCCAGCACTAAGGACACTGGCACTCAGTGTCTTGGTTAAGAGCAGTCATGAATCTTGAAAGCAAATCCTCTGATTTTCCTCACTGGCACAAGGTGGTTTTGGGGTGTATCACCTTACCCAGTTTCCTCTCAGAGACACAGAACTAGATGTTCTGCCTCAGGTGCACACCAAATTGTTCTAACTGCTAGGGCTTGGTGAGAACACTTTGATAACTTAAGCCTAGTTTAAAGTCAATCCTGAGCATCACACACATAGAGCTGTAGCAGTGCAACCTGTGGCAATCCATCTTGTACTGGTATTTGTTAAAATGCAGTCATCCCTTGAGACTGTAAAAATTTCTCTCCACTGAGTAGATAAGGGAGACCAGGGTGTCAAGGCTCCTAACTCAGGTGGCTTGGTTACAGCTCTCAAATTCAGCGAGACATTGGCACGACTGAAGCCAAAAGGAGCCTCATGAACCACAGTAGGTGCAGGCAGCAGGCAGTCTGTGCAGCATCCCATGGCTCTTGTCCCAGAAAGGAACTCTAGAGCCAGCTCCTCTACATGGCAGCACAGAATTCAAACCTCAGGGTCATCAGGGCAGCTCTGAGTTTACCTTTAAAAAAAAAAAAAACCTCTAAGTATTTCCTTCAGCAGAATATTTAATCACGAGTGTAAGTTTGTCAAATGCCATTCTCTGACCTCCAAGCTTTTATTGATTACCTGCAAGTCCATTGTGTTGCATTACGCTCACTCAGGCTACAGGGCAGCGAAGTCAAGAATAAGCTAAAAAGTCCGATTTTAAAAATAGATAAGAAATAGTCTCATTCTCGAGGTAACAAATGGTGCTACAATTAGCTTTGCAGTAGAGGGACAAGAAACACTGGATTATACTGTACCCGGTGCAAGAAAATTTCACTAAAAGAGACTTTGAAATTCTGAAAGTCCACACAAAACTGAGGGAGAAAACAGCCTTTCCCAAAGGATTAATGATGTCTGTGGAGACCAGTGAATATTACTGCAATTGCATGTCAACTAATGTTTCCCAAAGTAAAAAATAATAGCAGGGAGATTTGGACTATAGGATTCTCCTACCAGAACCTAAATTCCACCCTCTCCCTAATCAGCTGTAACCCACCAAAGTGAAGAAGAAATGGGAATTGCAACATGGAAATCCTTTCTTGAATTCTTTCACCAAAGAGAAGAGGTTATTTAATCCTTGTCCAAAACACACCTTTGTTCACAAATCTCTGGATGCCCTTGGAAACCCCAGTGGTACAGTGTAAAACTCAACTGTCCAGTGGCAAAAAGTAAAAGAAAAATTGTATTTTTCAAATTGTACGTGCACAAATTCATTCTGCCTGGTTTTCACCCTCTGGTTCCCGAGGATTTCCAGGAGATGGAGTCACCTGGTAAAACCCCCCATATTAAAATGCAGAGGGAGTTTTTCTTTCCTCTGTGCAGTGCAGAGCTAGTCACACTGCAACTCATTTACACACGCTGGTGAAAACAAGAAGGCAATAGACATGGGGGAAAATCAACTGGGGCTTCACAGGGCAGAAAACAGCATTTTGTAGTGGGCAGGGGGAACAGAGACTGGAGCTGAGAAGTTGGCAGGCACTACCTGTGAAGATCCTCAAGGTGAGCACGGGAAGCTTGAACTCCCATTTTCCCTGCCCTCGCTTTGAATGGAGAGCCTACCTTTATTTATTTTGGCTGAAAGCTGTGCTGACAGACATCAAACAAGCGAAGACTAAACACTCATTCTCTAAGAGCTGCCTCTTCAGCTGGAGTTACAAGAAGAATTTGAAACTTTTTGTTTGAATCCTAGTGAAAAGATGCATGGTACCAGATCTTTTTTGTCAGGCTGTGAGACCTACCTCCCCAGGGACAGGGGAACACCAGGAACACCACTGCGTGCCCGGGAAAGCCTCATGGATTAGGGCTGGATACTTTCATTGGCAGAACTAACAAAAGAAATGCTGGTGGGAGCCCAAGTCCAGCTTGTGTTCCCTTGCTCGTGGCAGAGCTGCAGCAGCCAGTAGCCAGCACGTGTGTGTGGGGTGATTTGGGAGGAGAGCTGAGCTAAATGCCCCTGAAACAGGGGTTGTTGCACAAGTGAGGTCAAGGCTTCGCTCTCCTGGTTATTAGCCAAACACAGGAATAAGGAGAGAAAGCAAGGATAGCTCTGCTTTACAGGAGAAGGCTGTGGCCCAGGCTGCAATAAAAAAACCTCTAAAGGTCACAGCACAATCCTGTGCCAAAAGCAGAAGAGAAGCCACAGTCCTGGTGCATGGCTGCAGCAGAGCCCCAGGCTGAGGCAGCTGCACCACAGCCCCTCATAAACCATGCTCTGCCTCTGCTGCCCTCCTCTTCTTCCTCCCAGCCCCACATTTTAAGCTTTTTAAACCAAACACTCTGATTTAGCAAAAGCCTGGACACTTTTTCCCCCTCTTTTATTAAAAAAAAAAAAAAAAAAAAGAAAAAAAGAAGAAGAAATTAGGTTCTTGTTAAAGGGAATGGAAGTGATACAGCTGTGGCTGTGATTAACGTAGTTCAGGGTTGAACTGAATATTGCTTCTTCCCTGCAGTATTTTTAATTACACTCCTGATTTTATATTTGGAGACCGTCATAGACCTGTTCTGGTAAATTGTCAAGCAACCACAAGTCAAATATGTGTTAAATATGAGAATATACTGCCATTTTTATCTGATTTGTGGTTCATTCACACTATGTTATCTACTTTTAATTAAATACCATAAAATACACATGGTCAGCAGTTTGACTTTTCATTTCCTTACAATGTCAGTAATTCAGCTTGATTGTTGCCACCTACCATAGAATTGCATTTTAAAGATGTTACCCCTGCACGGTGCAGATTCAATATCAGAACAATTTAAACTAGTTGCTAAAAATAACTGCCACCTACTTAGGAGCAGCTCTGCCTTTAACAGTCACATGCAGATTCATGACTCCTTGCCTGCCTGGCGAGGACGAGCAGCCTTGGGAGGCATTGCAGTGGCCTTGATTTTAGGGGTGGGGGGGTCGGGTTTTGGGTTTGTATGAAATGCTTGTGTCATCTCCGTGTTGATTGATAGCCTACCTTGTTCATTAAAGATACGGCTTGGATTTTGCTAGATTACCCCAGGCATTGGAAATAAGAGCCTTCCTACTGGAGGCATGTTATGCATGGACTTAAAAGTTCACCACTTCATTAATAACACTCCTCAGCTGGACATTTTACATGCCTCTCTGATATATGACTGTTTAGGTGCATTTTTTTCCCCTTCCTAATACTCCTTTAAAAGGGAATGAGTAATTTTTTTTAAGAATTATTTAATTCTTTTACTTCTAGGTTATATTGCTGCACTCCTGAAATAGCCTGATCTCATTATCCTGGTTGGATTTCTTTGAGAATAGCCAGGCAATTTGCTTTGACCACTAAAAACAATTCATTAAAACTAACAGTGGCTGAGCATCTGTGAGAATGATAGACCAAACATAAGAGCAGCAGCACCATATCAGACCAAGGCAAATCCAGGGACTTGTCTCCAAGTAGATACCTAGGGAAGAGGAGAACAGAACCAGCCCATACAATCCCATATCCTTGAACACCCTCCCAGCCTCTAACAATCTGCAGTACACAGATTTTTCTGAGCCAGAGTGGTTCTGCATAAAGCAGCTCTTGGTAAATTTTTTGTCACATATATATGAGCAGCCACTCTTTAAACACCTGAAAAATTGCAGCAACCACAACATCCTACAGAAAGGAGCTCCTTGTGTATGCTACATGTGCCATGAAGCAGCAACACTTTCTTCGCCCCGAAGCCTTGCTCAGTAGCTTTATCTGATGTTCCTTTAGTTTTTGTTGAAAGAAACAATGAACCATCTTTCCCTGCTCTTCATCTCGATGCTCGTGGTTATCACTTTACAGCCCCCTGTCATATCCCCTCATCTCTTTTCCCAGCTAAAGAATCCTAGACTATTTTACAATTCTTCATACAAAGCCATTCTCTGACTCTAATCACTCATTTTCCATGCCTTTTCCACTCCTGCTGTGCCTGAAGTGCTGGAACTGAACCAAGTATTCAAGATGTGGGCAAAGCATGGATGTCTAAAGTGCTGAAGAGTGTCTCCTCTTTTTTGTCTCCTCTTTTGTTTTGTATTACTTTACTAATAGCTCCTAACAGTAAGCCAGCCTTTTTTAAAAATAAATACTAAGCACTGAGGTGATGTTTTCAAAGCCCAGTGTTATAACCACATCTTTTTTCCCAAGCAATAGTATTCAATTCCATGCTCATCACCATCAATGCAATGCTGCAACTTTCACCCCACCTCTCTTACATCCACGCTGAATTTTATCTCCCACTCCTTTGCTCAGGGACACAATATGAAAAGGCACTTCCTTGGTTCTTTGCAGTCAGCCCTCGCCTTTATTATCTTGAATAAGTTGGCATTCACCTCCAAACTTGCCATCTTATTTCTCACCCTGGTTTTTTAGCACATTTATGAAAATATGGGCTGTAGCACAGACCTCTGCAAGGCTCAGCTGTGGAAATGACCTCTATTCCTCTCTGTTGTTTCCCATCTCTTCAACAATTATTTATCCATGCAAGAAACTTATGGAGGTTATTTCCTGTAAGACCCTTGGGTGAAGCACTTTTTCAAATGCCTTTGTGAATTCCCTGAGGACCATATCACCCAGATCTCTTTGTTCATTTGCCTGGGGACTCCTTCAAAGGGTTCCTGAAGATTTGTGAGCCTTGTCCTCCCTTTTCATTCTTGAACACAGAACTTCAACATTTTGAAGGATGCCTTCTTGCTTTTAATAATCTGTTTTACCCTATGATTTGTCATGTCAGCTCCCCTTTGGTCTTTCTGAAGTAATTTGAAGAAAAACAGGTGATGAACATTCCCTCAGAAGTGCTTAAGGGATAGCACTGAGATATTTGTAAGCTATCAACAACTAAGTTACAGAAAATACATGGCAGTGGGGGGAGGTATTTTATGCTCCACCAGTGAAAGATCTAATCAGCAGACTAATTCCCAGGTGTCAGAAGCCCTACACCATCTCCCTGGGCCAACATCAGAAAGCACGTGGTTCAGTTTCCCACACACAGGCAGACTTGGCTTCTGGAATATGTTAACGTGACTGATTGCTTCTGGCAGAATTCAGAGTAGCCTTAATCTGAAGCAGCAGCGACGAGCAGACCAAGGAGAAAAGCCCCAAACCACCCATGTCTGCTGAGCACAGGTTCGGCAGGTCGCATCCAAGACTGCCAGACCTTCGTGTGGCTTTTCCCCAGGACCAGGACCTCTGTGTGCCATCAGCAGTGGCAGGAGGTGTCACCTGGGCTTCTGCATCCACTGCTCAAAGTCAAAGAGGACATCCAACAGCTAAAAGTCACATGGGAGAAATATGCTCAGGAGTTCCCATGAACAAACAGGAGTGTTGATCCCCAAAGACAGAAACTGAGGGAGGCAGAAAAAGAATATCCGAGTGCATAGAAGACTCCATCCGAGAGGAAGGGAACTGCTTTGTTCCCATTCAGAGTGGACAGGACAAGAAATCATGGACAGAAAGTGAAAATCAGCTGGGTGCTAGGACATTCTTTCAAGAGTGAAAATAGTGACTGGAGATTTTTAAGGGTTGATTAGAGAACCATCTGTTAGAAATTAAATAGATATATTAGGTCATGTTTGGATCAGTTGATATCTTGATACCCCTTCCAGTTCTCTTTTCTAGGATTTGTATTCCAAATCCAATTGATTTATACAGCCTTTGAATCAAACCCTTAGAAAACAATTACTGTCAACACATACGCATTAAAAAAATGATGAAAAAACACTTATTCTTAATTCAGTATATTTCACTGAAGATACAAAATATAGAGTTTTCAGTGAAGGAGAGCAAGCCAATGAGTTGGAGTTGTGTTACAGAAAAGGGAAAAGTTGAAAGCAAGTTCATAATCAATGAAGAAGCATCTTCTGTGTCTGAATAGTCATATGACCTGAACAGCAGCCTTGTTTAGTTTTAAGAAAAGAGTAGATGTGGAAAAAAACCATCTCAAACACATAGAAGAGGAAGAGTGTAATCTTGCTTTGATTTTTAGATTATCACAGAATATGTACAAAACCCAGAAACAGATTATCTGAGAAAAACTGCACTCTCTCCACACAACTGGTTAGAATGCTCTTCTCACATTTTGAATGAAGCAGAAGCCCTTGCTCCATGATGAGAAAACAAATGAGCAGATTAAAAAATGTCACATTAGCTAACCCCTCTGTTGCTTCATAAGCCTGGAAGGCCTCATCTGTGGTACCTGGAGGTGACATATTCCCAAATACTCATTTATGATTACGAATTATTTTCTCTAAGGGGAAAAAAATTAAGATTTCTCACATTAAAAAAAAAAAAAGATCTAGAGAAAAAAAGGCAGTCCTAAAAGATTGTGACAAGTCAGCCTAGCTTGTCTGGTATGTAACTCTACCCAGCATCTCTTCTGTAAATAATTGAAGCCAGATCTCTCTCTAAATAAGAAGAGTGAGTAACATTGAAAAAGGAAAAGAGGGTTTCATTGCATGCAGTGGCTGCTGCAACAGATTGTGGTGTGGGGTGATACTACAGGATGAGATGCAGCACTTTGGAATTGGTGTTGAGAACCTCAGCGTTGCACAATGCACCATGAGGTGTTTCCTCCTCCCCACAGAGCTCACATTTTCCTGACAGCTCAAGAGTCACCTGGGGCAGGGACTGAGATTCTCTCAAACTTCATCAGGACAATAAAGGAAAAAATGCTTTGGAATATTTAAAAGGCTGAAGATTTAGGGAAGATAGACAAGGGAAAGACAACGGGAATGTGCTAGTGGAGAAAAGGATTGTCAAAAAGGAAAGCATCTTGGAAATATGGCAGAGGTCTAAAAGCTAGGGCAGTTTAGCTATAATTTTCAATCTTCCAGTGATTTTAAAAAGGTTTTCTGACCCTCAGCCTTTTTGTTTCTAACCTAGGAGTGACAAATTTTTACTTATCTAGTAAATTTCATGAAGTTTGATTAATCAACATGAGGAAAATACTTTCTTGAGAGATACCATGGAAGGTCAAACTAATGTTAAGTCATGGCAAATCTGTATTTGAAAAAGGACTTTTGCTATAGGTATTCCTATTTACTGAAAACACCACTAATTAGGTTTGTCATGAGCTGAAAAGAAAATATGTTTGTAAAAGGATTACAAAGGAGATCATGAGGTAATCCCAAGATGGTAACAGTGAGTTTGACATTCAGGACCAAATCTAGCCCAAGCCTACGTAATTGGTGTAACTACACCCAAATTAATAGGAGTGAATTTAACCCCAAGATAAGAAAAATCAAGCTGGATATGAAAAAAGAAGGGATTTATGGTAGTGGGCACACTGCCTCCCTGGACTATAACACTGAAAATATAACTAACATTAAAAAAAAAAAAAAAAGAGAAATTAGTCTGCCTTAGCCACAGTACAGAAGATGGAGGGTTTTCCTGCTAATCCAATGCTTCCTGGGATTATTTTAATCTTCAGAATTTGTTTAACACCAGCTCAGCTATCTGTAGGAGTTCCATTCCCAGGTGTCCTTAGCTGGAGCCCAATAGCTCTCTCTGACTAATGCTGTCAGTGCTGAAGGTCTGCTCCAGAGAAAGCTGCAACCTGTCTTACAGGCAGGTTATTGTCATCTCCTCTTTCAAAACCGTGACTTAGCTGTGGGTTTAAAATTTTAAAACAAGTGTAACAGGGCATGGTAGGGAGAGGAAATGAACTGCTGCTTTAAGGATGAGATGAGACAGAGAGAAAAAGATTCTGTGGCTACTGCCCAAAAATTATTAAGATAATGATTAAACTAAAAAATGCAAATACACAAGATGTTTTGTGCTGTTAGGCAAGACCAGAACTGATATTAAAATGTCTCGTGAACATTATAATATGTTCAGAGCAGGGGGGTAGAAGACACAGAGGAAAACAGAAGAGAAGCCATATGGTCATAGCCGGTGGTCAATGGAAAAAAACAAACCCGAATGAGAAAGTACAGAAAGAGAAATGCAAAGTTTGGGGGAGAAATGTTTATCACCACACCTCTCTTGTGCACTTGCACAGGGAATTCTGGGCTGATACCCCACTGTGCTCAGGACTTCCACCTGAAGCCAAATGTAAGAACTCTCCAAGGTGTATTCCTTAGGCAAGGTGCAATGGAAATGTTTTTTTTTTCCTAAGTAGAAGAATAATTACAATCCTAAAAGTAAACAGTGACAGTTCTGTGATTCCTTGATTCAACTGTGCTGTCGAAGCTGGCATTGTCCATGGCAATCTGAACCACTAGGAAGAAGTGTGTTCCACCTCAACACACTGAACCCTCCTCAGGTGCCACCACCACAAGATTTGGGCAAGATTTGGGATAAGTAGGAAGTGGTTTGTTCAACAAAGAGCCTCACAAAAGCTAAAAAATTGAAACATTCCCTGTTGCCTCACCATTTGGGTCTCACACCCACCTTAATTTTCTACAGTAACAATCTTTATCCCTGCTTTTGTGAGGAAATACAAATGGGGGGAGAAACTAATTTTATGTCAGAGCAAATTAAGACGGTGTAATTGACTGAGGAGAGGGCAGAAGCCGCTTGCATTCCCAGCTGCAGACACATTAAAGATTTACACACTCTGTGTCTGTCACACAGGAACTATTAGGGGTAGTGGGAACCCATCCCTTCCTGTGCTTACCCCAAAAGCAATCCTAGTAATGATATGTCACAAATATGGCTGCACATCACCCTCACTACGGGCCAGTGGGTACCTGAGCAGCACACAACACGTGTATGCATGACTGAAGATGGATAGCATGACATTTATTAACCATGCACATAATTAAAATCCTTTAAAAACGTCCTCAGAACAAAAATAACATATCTTGCATTCCACAGGCCTGCCCAGGCTGCCATCCTCAATAAGTTTCGTTGCAGAGAGCTACACAGCTAAATTGCTGAATGGAAGCAGCACTCCAGGGACTGACTGGTCTCGTATCAGCCCATCTGCCTAATCAGCAGTGAAGCACTGGAGCTCCACGAGCACAGCAAGATGGCACAGCACTCGTGGGATGATGTGGGGAGCATGATCAGGATGTGGATCCAGGCTAAGCCCAGCCTGCTGCTGCTGGCTAACCCCACACCCAGGCCCAGGGCAAGCAGGGCAGAAATAGCTGCCACTGCATCAGTGCTAACACCAAAGCCTTGCTCCAGCAACGAGACACTGCTGCTCACAGGTGAATGCTGTGAGGAGATTCAGAAGTTCAGTCTTGCTACCATAAGAGCTGTTTCTTTTCCATGAACAGTCCAGAATTGTGCTTGCAAAGTACAGTTTTTTATAACTTGATCACATCATCCACTGAGCCCCCATTAGCTCAGTTTTGAGCTCCAACCTGACTTTCCCCCAATGTTTCTTTTTCTCTATACTGCGCCCCTCTGATTACTTTTATCCAAATTATCATCTTTGTAAAACTTCTCCTATAATTGCTCCAGAAGAGAGACATTGCCCCTGGCCTGTCCACAGGGGACTTTGTACTCCAGCCAGACTCCAGTGCTGTATTAATAGAATAACTGAAACTGGGTTAGGGCAACGAGTGATTCCCAAAAAGACATCCCACCAGCTTTGTCTGACTGGCAACAACTCTTTCATAGTGCTCCTAGTCTAAAATTAGAGGAGAGGGAAAAGGCCTAAGGAATAACCTACCTTTCACATTACAGACAGACATCCCGCTTGGAACCATGTAAGTATATCAGACATTCAAAGCTGCCTTCTTCTGGGACAGTTATCTGTAATGCTGTCTGAGACAGAAGAATTTGTAGAAGAGGTATAAATGTATACATCAATCAATACCTCCTCACATAGCATCAAGTCTCCTGGATATCTTAAACTCAGAGGCAATATTTCTGCAACAAGCTTGCATCACAGGCAAAGAGCTGACAAGCACAGAAGTAACCAAAGTAATGCATGAATTTGTAAGATGTTCTGGATTCTGAAAGTTTCCCTCTTCCCCAAGTGAAAGTGATTCAAAATACCATCAAACTTGTACCTCATGCTTGATGAGAACCACCAGTGACTGAGAGGAGGAGCAGGCAAGAGAAATGCTCTAAGTGGCTTGCTAAGCATTGCCGAAAAGCAGGTGGAGATTTAGAGTCAGGAGGAGAAATTGGACAGAGAAGGATATGGTGTGTTGGAAAGCAGGGCAGGAGGACAGGAGGCAGGACAATGCCTGGATGCTTTTCTAACAGCTGCAGTTTGGAGAACTCAGTGGTCATCCAGCCAACATGGACCGAAGACACACATCTGGCAACATCCACAGCCAGCAGGTCACACAGTTTCTATGTGTTCAGTGCATGAGGCAGGACAGGTGTCATCAGCCCTCTAGACAGAGTCCTTCTCCCTGAATATTTCCCACCTTTCCAGCACAGTCCCACTGCCAGTTTACCATCACACTCCCAGCACTGAATCTGTAAGGACTGGGATATGCCATCACTTAGCCTTGGCTGGGATGCAGTACCATCACCAGCTTCCCAAAGCAAGGCCTTCCCTCACCCAGCTAGTACACACCTCAAAGTATCTGTTGAGTTAGCATCATCTGAATTTATTCCACTGGAAGCACCCCCTGCACCCCAGCCAACTCCATTACTGCTGGGGAGCGAAGCTTTTGGCTGTCATGTATCTTTCAAAGTGAGTTAGTGAGTTAGTGTTTAATTCCCAGCTCGACTCACATTCCCAGCATCTGCACACCTCCCAGCCCTGCACTACAGCACTGCCACCAGCTCCAAGGAATCCGGAGATGCTGCTGCTGCTGAGTGGATCTGTTTATATCCATAAAAATTAGTGTTGCAGCTCCACCTAACTTAAACAGTTTTGCTTAGGAAATTACAGCGTGGCATTCGACCGGCTGTTTAGAGCATGGAGGAGTAAGTGGGTATTGGCAGCGTGTTTTTAATTAAGCAGGTAAAGCCTGGATTAAACTGCATCAAATGGAGAGTGTTTCTTTAATTCGGTATTGTTGCTCTCCTCAGCCAGGGCATAAGGGGTTGGCCTTAAAATCCTTGTAACTAAAAAGCCAGTCTCATGACCAACTACATAATTGATTAAACACAACTGTGGACTACCATTATCGGGAAGTGCAATTTTCCCGGTGTCGCTTCGAGTCTGAAATACCTCAAGGGTAATTACAGCCCGAGACGCAACGCAGAAGGCTTTGAAGTAGGGAAAGAAAAGATTAGGGTGGCCGAGACGGTCTGCGCCTGTTCATTTGTCCTTCACGGCAAAGACGCTTAAGCCGCGGCGGAGCTGTGCCCCGCCAGCCCCGGCGGTCGCGGGCAGCGCCGCGGGTCACGCCGAAAGCAGCGCGGAGACACAGCCCCTTCCCCTTCCCTCGGCCGCCCTAATGAAACTTTCATGCAGCTGTGCTCCTCTTTGGCTCGGATTTGCCATGCCTCGCTGCCCGCCGCCGGGCTGACCACTCACGGCGGCGAGGAGTGCACTTGCTCTGACCAGCTAAATTATTTACCCCAGGAACAATTATATAACACGACACGCAGGGCTACTTTTTTTTTTTTTAAAAAGGACCCTCTTCGGCCTCTGAGAAAAGAGGCATTAAAACTAATTCAGAAATGAAGAGATCCAGTCTTTATTTCTAATTAATAACAGGTTAGAAGTAAAAACCGTTATTAGTGACAGAACATAACAAGGAAACCAAACCGGCATTGTTAAGAGGGCTATTTAAAGAAATGTTAATGAATTGAATTTGAAGTTCTTCTTAGTCAAGCAGGAAACAACTAATGGTTTAAAGAGGAAAAGTGAAGCATTATTAAATGCTGGATATTTATTATGTCAGTGACCAGTTTGCCAGAGGCTTTGAGGTGAGAAGGGAAGTTCAAATCCTTTCCACTGCATTTACAGCTATGGAAAGGTAAATTCATGGGCTTCCTCACATACCACACAAAGGCTTAGTAATTTGTTTGGATTAATAGCATATTGTAGAAGCATAACACTCACACTTTAAAACTAACAAATTCAGCGAGAGCACAGAATTATCATTTAACCATTACTGTCTTCATAAAAACAAGTGCTCTTAATGCTTTGCAGTACATCTTTAAAGTGCTTTAAAAGCCAACAGCTAATTTATCCTGCCACAACGTACCTCGTGGTAGGCAGGGATTGTTATCTCCCCTCTGCAGTTCAATGAACAACGGGGAGTTAAGTGACTTGCCCGGGGCCACAGAGAAAGTCAGTGTCGGAGCTGGGTGCAAAACTCTTGAGCTCTTGGGGTGTGTGACCGCTCCAAGCAGATTTTGGGTAACTCATTCACAGTGTGGTACTAATTAAGGAGTCTTTGAGGATTTTATTGCCTTTCATAACTAGATTTTTTTTCAGGTTTTGACAGGCAGGTATCTTTTTCCTCAGAACCACTGTGGAATTAGAGTTTTTGGATGGTCCTACTTGTCCATCCCAGCTCTGTAACATACAATGTTAGAACTGTACTGCACATAGACCCAAGGGATCCCCTCTGGCACTGACAGGTCTCATCAGGAGAGAACACAAAACTTTTGGAAGTTTGTTTGCTTTGGAGCAACACGTGTGCCCTGCACAGGGCAAACTGCACCCCAAATACTGAGAAGGAGGTCAAAACCCCCCATATAGCCCTGAAGGGGAATCAAGGAACGAGAAGAGCCCAGTACACATCTGAGATTAAGGCTTGAGCAGTGCTTGCCACTGCTTGTCCCTGGAAGCAGTGTTGGTTTGGAACAACCTTTGTGTCCCATGAAGCCTAGGGAGAATTTTCTATGCAGGACTGCTCGAGGTTGCAGTGATCATTAAATGTCTGCAAGAATCCATTTCTGAGGCTGACCATTATCACACAGCAACTCTAGAAGATAAAAGCATTATTCTGGATGTTATCACTGAGGGATTCCCCTGCTCTCCAGGTAGACCCCTGTTATCAGCTGTGCTGGCTTATACTGTGCCAGCGGGGTGCTTGGCAAGCCACTTCCTGCAATGAGGACCCTGGCTAGACGGCAAAGCATAAAAAGGAATTGTTCAACTACACTGGAACATGGCAGTGTGGAACAGCAGCCTCCCCCTGGCACTGCCAAACATAACCCCACTGTTAAAGCACACAGTATTTAGCTGTCATGGATATGACAATAACCACCCAAATATAGACAACGAAGCTCTGGCTATGGACAATCCACAAATGGAATGGACAAGCAAGTCCTGGCAGTCATGAAACATGAAGTCAAGTCCATGAAACAGCCTTGAAAAGAGCTTTATGGCAATTCCCATTCTCTCATTCCCGGTCTGGGTGGGTGGGGTGGGCAGAGGATCTGCTCCACAGAGCTAGTCCTGAAGAGAAGCATATCAGCAGATCACATTTACAGCTGGACTGAAAAGCCACTTTGATTTTTACCTGTACACACCACCCTCCATCCCCTGTTCTCAAGTGCACCAAATGCAGTTCAGACCCCAAAAGGAAAGCCCTAAGAACCACAGCTGCCCTGCCTTTCCCACGCACATTCCCTCTGACTTTCACAGATGTACAAGAAGATGGATGATTCCTACCTGCTTCGACATAGGCAAAAGTTCTGACAGTGCCAGGTGTTGGAGGCTGGGGAGAAACTTTGCTCTACCCTTTGCAACTGCAGAGCACATGCAGCTGAGCTGACCCCTCAACACAAGCAATGGACACTTGCGGGTTTAGTACTGAAAGGTTCAAACTCTGCAGCCAGCCCAGGTGTCTTTATCCAAATGAGACTTAATTTGACACTCAGTGCTATCTCAGTGCCCCAGGTACAGCTGGTGGATCAGAGATCACACCTTGTGCCTGCCAGATTTTCACATTTCTACACAGAGGAACCTGTGGTTGGTATCAGTGACAGGAATTTCAAAGAGTGCAGAGGAGGAAATAGCAGAGATGAAAAAATGGACATTATTTTCCCTCCAAAGCTGGTATGAAGACAGGCTGGTATGAAGCTTTGTAGCTAACAGCATCCAAGAAAAAGAAAAAGTGGATACATTGTGAGCTGAGTGTCCATGAAATGTGAATCATTAAAAAATATTCACTGTTCCTGCAATGGTGTGTTTTAATCACACCTTATTCCTCATCTGTACTTGACTCTTCAGCAGAACTATTCTACTGCACTCATGCTATTTTTTCAACTATCAAAAAAGTGCCAAACTTGGTATATTAAACCCTCTGTTAACATTATTCTAGAGGTTAAACCCAGCTCCCAAATAAACATTTGCTGGATTTTATTTATTTCCACCAGATTTTATATTGAATAAGTGTGCACATATCCACTACTGTTTAACATCCAAAAACCAAAATTATCTCCACACTTAGACCTGTGAAACCATTATACCTGTAGTTCCACTGAAAAAAGCATATTTAAATCTCTGCAACCACACATAATTTTCCTTGCAGGCAAGGCACAATCATCTAGAATTAAGCAAATATTCTATACCCATAGCAACCCAATTTCTGGATTTCAGGTAATACCAGTGATTGTTTAATCATGTGTATTTCCCAAATACTTTTAAACTAAGGATTTGGATATCTCTTCCTAGGCTTCCTAGCTCAGTGCTGTACAAAGTAATTTTTATGAAAAAAGGACACAAATGCTTTAACTTAATAGCAGATATGCACAATCATTTGAAAATCTGTCTAATTAAAGTGTTAACTTTCTATAGAGAGCTGATGTTTGCTCAGAAGAGAGGTAAAGCTGTGATGTTTGCAGATATCATTTCAGTTGTATTGCTTCCAGGGAGTATTTTATTTGTACAAACCTAGAATCCTTCTCTACTCCATGTAAAAAATAGATTAGTCCCTTGATAGCCTTGAAAGTCATATCACTCACAAGAAAATTAATAATGCATTACGAAGTATATAAATTTTAAAAATTAGAGGAAGTAGGTTGTAATGGTCCGAAGACCACTGTCCATCCCTGTTCACATCCAGCTTTCACAGAGAGTTTAACATCTTCCCCTCTGACAGCACAAAAAGGTAGAAGCACAACTATTTCTGACAACTGCCCATTAAGCCCCCAGTGTCCCCAGCCATCCCACGGATGCAGCAGAGCAGAACTACAGCTCCAAGACAAAAGCTTGGAGCAGTGGAGAGGAGGGGAAGGCAATGTCCAAGCAGCTGCTCCTTGGTGGTCCTGGTCTCTACTCTAACCCCCTAATTTAGGAGATGCTCCCAAACCTCTCCCTTAGCAGGGGTGCACTGCAGCCCATGGAGCAATGCCAAATCCCAGCTCACAGGACTGCACCCCTCAGCCTCCTTAGAGCAGAGGTTCCTTCTTCCAGGGTGCTGGCAGCCAACAGGATTTGGAAATTTGCTGCACTGTAATAATGAAGAAGCACTGAGCCTGAGCAGGCTTTCGTACATAGTATTTCTGTGGCAATTGCTTCAACTCATCAGCGGTTAAAGGGTGTTTTAAAAGGAAACAAAGAGAAAGCAGAAGAAAATGGACATTTGCAGGATAAATAAGTCATGCATTGAGGAAAGCAAAGCAGACAGGATACTGTATTGCAGCTCAGCCTTGTAGCAAGGTTTGCTCTAGTAAAAGCAAGGAAAAAAGTGCTTGATTTTGGAAGCAATATAACTGGTGGTTTGAATTGTGTAATTAAAGGTGCAACCCCTTCTTCCAAAAGCTTCCATGAGGAGTCTACTAAAGAAGTGGGCAGGGGACTCAGTGAGGAAGCAGAAAGGAGGGAAAGAGCTACCATGATCCTGGAGGTACCAGAGGAGTTCCAGTCTGTTTCCAGTCAGCACAAAGCTCAGCCTCTCCTGCCTTTTGCTTAGAGCTACCACTCTGAGGGTGACCTGGACACAAATTTGCAGTGGCACTGTGGCAGGTTGTTGTGCCACCAGGCACAGCACTAAATGCAGTCTTTGTCTGAAGCAGGAGGTATATAGCAATGCAAACACAGGCATTTCCTTTTATCTAACTTAAGTCCACACTGGTCACTTCTGGGTTTGGGGGGCACAGTGAATGGGAGGAAAGCCTTCCACCTGCTTCCTTCCTTGGACAGCAGCAAGCTCAGCCTCTGTCTGGTGCCACCTCAAGACATCAGCAATGCCAGCAGAGTCTCCGGAGGCATCAGGACTCCCAACCTCATTTCTAAAACATAGAGCAACACGGACATTTCCTCGGCAGCTGCTACAAATACTCTGAGAAATAACAGGGTCTGGCTTTTATATGACTGCCACACACACACACACAAAAGAAACCCTCTCCACTACATGTAATCACTCCCTCTGAGAAAACAAGTTGCTACGGGTTGTGCGGAGCTTCCTGAGCACACGGGATAATGAGGGAACAGAATATATGCCATGGGAGTTCAAATCTGAGTTTACCAGCACAGCACTACTCAAAAATTTTGAAATTCACAGCAAAATGCTACCTGGAGTTTTTGTGGCATCCAGAACAACCTTAACAATACCTTCTTAATCTCTCAGCAAGAAAATAAAAGCAGCACAGATCAGAAATAAAAGGTGTGCAGCAACCTGCTAGTGCAACTTATATGGCTTTGCTCTTTTGTGCTGAATATTGGCTTTGTGAACAACTTCAGCTGGCACACAGAGCTGTGAAAGCTAGCATGGGGAAATGCTGGGGGCTGCAGCTGTGTCCAGCAGCCAACAGGTCCCAGGTCCACTCCATTGGTGATACCATAAAAAGGAGGGGACAGTCCTGAAGCAAACCTGGTGGCATCCTGAAATCCCAGACTCCTGCTTTGCACAAGGGGACAAATATCCTAGAGAGGAAATAACTGAGGTCATGGCTGGGTTGTGCTGAGATCCAGCAAAGGTGGGCTGGAAGAGCTGCTCTGGCTCTGGCCCACATCCAGGGGAGCAGAGCATCCCTGTCCTCAGCCCTCTGCATAGAGATGAAGCTGAGGATATTAAGAACAGCTCTGGGGGAAAAAAAACCAGTTTTAAAGCCAAATTGTGCATAAAAAATAGAAATTAATAGAAAATAATCACATGATTCACTCTATTGATTGATTCTAATATCTGAACAGGATAGCTGTGATTTTAATACATTTCTTAAATATAAACATGCTTGTTTCTTTGCTCCTAAAAAGGTCTTATTTTTTGTTTGTATTCCTTCTAACTCACAGTTCTTTGACTGTGCAGCACAATGTTGCAGTTAGAGCTGTCAAGCATCCTGGAGTCAGAAGTGTTTTTCAGACCCCTCATTAACAAACAAGCTTCCAATCTCAATATGTGTTATCAAAATGAGATCTTTTCTCAACAGTTGACAATTATGTATTATACAGTTACAAGTTTACAATTGGTGACACCATATTGTTAGATTTTGATCCTGACTCTTAACAATGTGCTGCCTAATTACATTTTGCATTATATTCTGAATGTATAGGAGTATTTTATTCGTGGCCCCACTCTATTCTGCAATTTGTTTCTCAATAAATGCAAAATAATAAAATCCCAAATCCTAGTGGTGTGGAGTATTTTTATTGACCCGAGTGTTCTGCTAGTAAACACAACTTTGATGGTTTCATGAGTGAAAGTTTATTAGGCTGTGTTAGTTTTAAAATACAATTGCCAGGGGACTGATGTTGAAATAATTTCTTGCAAGACAAACTCAGGTTTGGATGCTTTCCCAGCCCAAGCACCACAAGGAAAGCAAAACGGCTATCTGGACACATGACATTTTGCATTCATTCTTGCAGTAGCAAATATTTAAACATTTTAATGCTGTCTGCCACTTACAGAGAAAGAAGGAAAAAAAAAAAACCCCACCAAAACAACAGCAAAAAACCCCAAAAACAAAAAAAAAACCAAAAAACCCACCCAGCTGTGAAAGACCTGCTCCCTGTTTGGTCTCTTCAGGGTAGTCCTCACAAATAAGTGGCCAAATATCCTCCTTACCAGGTCCACCCAATTGACAGATACCAGTCTGCCCATCACAACAGTCACTAGAGAGTGACTTACCTAATGCCTTGAGTTGCTTCATATTTTTAAAGTAATTTATTTTTGCTTAGTTTTATGGAGCCATCCCCACACGTCATCTTTGAGAGTTAGAGAATTAGGTACAAATGGTCCTGCTCACCCAGTTTCCAGGTGTTCACAAGGCCCCTTGAAACAAGGTTTTGGGAGATTGTTAGGAGAGCATTCACTTGTAGTGGGGGAGATCATCACTGAGGGAGGCAGGAGCAGGAGCTGTGCCATTCTCCTGCCCACACACCATATTGTCATCCTCCAGCAAAGCTACTCCAGAGGCTCTCTCTGATGCCAAACAACACGAGCGAGGAGGGCAAAAAAAAAAGAAAAAATACAGCCTCATGAAAACGTCCTGTCTGTTCATTTCCACAAGAGCTAGCGCAATGTTCTCTAAAATCATACACATGTAAAAAGATCTAGAGGTTGCTGGTTAGTTTGTCATACATTTTTATAGGCTTTTCTGAATGGTTTTAGATTTGACATAGTAACTGACTGTTACTAGAAATAAACTGTAAGTCAATTCCATGCTTCCATAATTCACTGCCCAGGGTTGTTCAAAAAGATTTAGTGATACTTGTGATAGACAGCAAGCCTCTTGATGTTTTCATTTTCACTTAGTGCCTGTAATTCCTCAAACTTGCTGACCTCTACAGAACAGGATGGAAAAGGGCTCCAAAACTTCTTTGAAGGCACTCATTCACCAAAACCTCTGAAACACTCGCATTTGGCTCCTTTTCTTTCCAGGGCACAAACAACAATATGGGAATAAAGCAATTGCTGTTGTTTTTAAGAAGGTGACTGCTATTATTATCTCTATGATGGATCGTGGGGTTTTAATCATTTATAATGGAAGAAGGTAACCCCCCCCAAACCAAAAATGTATTTTTGTAACTCAGAATGTCAGTTCTCCTGACAGCTGCATATTGATATTTCTCTGACCGAGTGCCTTCATTGTGAACTTTAACCTTTCTATAGACATTTTCCTTCTCTCTCTAAGAGTTAACAGCTATGTTTTAAAGGCTCCAGATCTGGATGTAAAGATACACAAACAAATGTGTGGCTATTGGGTGTGCGACCAGCAATGCTGGTTAGTTGGGGCTAACAAATTTTTGAACTTTCTAATGTTCAAGATACACTTACATTCCTGGTGATTGTGCACGAAACCCACACAGGGGGCAGTGCACATTCCTGCTCAGGAAGCTGATGGCCATGAACTATTTAACTGTAATAGTAGGAAGAGCTAACAAGCAAAACTGCTGTTGTGGCTCCTCTTAATGCAGGGTTCCTGGGACAAAAGCACCTTGATAGTATCAGCAGGGATCTGTCATTACGATTTAATTACCAACAACAGGACACTGACATTTGAAACTGTTTATCAGATTCCGATCCTGAAGGTGGACCGGAGGCCACTTCTCCTTCCCCCAGAGGGTAATTTTTCCCTCGGCGGCAAACACCGTATGGTCAGCGCCAGGCTGGCAGCGCACCTGGAAACATGGTCCCGTTTCTCTTGGCACAAGTGGAGACCTTCCCAATGGTGCCAAGCACTGCCGAGGGCCATGGCCTTACCACTGCCGTGGAGCAGATGGGAAGCAGCCAGGATCCGTGCCTGAGCTGGATTATTTTGGAAATAACCAAAAAACAAAGCATGGCAGCCTGGCTCCCAAGACAGGGCATAGCAACAACTAGGAATTGAGCCTTCTTGGGGTATTTTTAAACAACCTGATGATTTTGACCAAAATGGATTGGAGTACCTGCAGCAAAACCTGACCCTGAGGTGTTTGCAGTGGGGATCATTCTAAAAGCCACAGGTATTCCACAACAGACTGAACACAATTCAGCTTTGTACCATGCAGTTACCCACATAAATTATATCCCAAAAGTCTTTGCAGACAAAAAGAAATTAAGAATATATACAAACCCCAAACACACCCCACAAAGAATATTATTTTGAACCAAAAAGGAGGAAAAGAAAGAATTATAGGAATTGCATTCATATATTTCAAAGCATGTATGCATCCAGTTATTAAACACAAATCTGGAAATATGGTAAGGAAGAATCCTCAAATTTGGGTTTTGCAGGAACTTCAGCATCAGACAGATCATTCACCGTTATTCCTTTTCTTTTGTACATTAACTATTTAACATTATTTTATTTTTCCTCTTTTAGAAAAGCAGAGAAAGAAATTGCAGGCTTTGCACACGCAGCAGAGCCAGCAAAGATCTTTCAAAACCTGTCTAGCAAGCCAGTGGCTTGCTGAAAATCAATCAGCTAACAGAAGCCAGCACTGCTGACTCACAGGCATTAGCTTTTATTTGGACATTTTCACATATTGTCTAAACTTTGCTTTTTGTCTGGAAGGTTTACACCAAACACCTCCATCTACTCAGACTTGCATGAACCTTGTGGGTCCCTTCCAGCCCAGGATATTCTAGGATTCTCTCACACTCACTTGCAGAGGAACCCAGGAGAAAAGGTCAGGTGTGACTCAAAAACCAAAAAAAATAGAAGGAAAAAATTGCAAAAAGGTGCACTGGAAGTTAATGTGCCTCTTGTACTTTTAGCTGGAGTGCAGGAAAAACCCCTATGCACACAGACACATAAACACAATGTGCATTTTTTATGAATCAGGCCTTTAGTTTTAATTGCTTCTTACTATATAGGCCAATTAAGGATGAGTTGGCAGGATGAGGATCTTTCCCAGCTCATTTGAAGCTAGGAGAGGTGGAGTTTGCTTTGCTGGAGGCTCCCATTCACACACTTGGCCAAAAAAATGTGAATGTCATTAAGCACCTCTAGTAAAAACCCTCATTCTATATAGGTAGAAAAGTAAAAGCAGGAGACCCAAAAGCTTCCATTTGACCCCATCTCTCACTTTCAAATAAAATCAATTACAGCATCTCTGCTTGTCTGAGCTTTCAAAGATAAATACCAATAAATACAGATCCAGAACTGCACCTAGAGAAAGTCCTAGGTATGCATGTCCTCCGAGAGCTCCCCTCCTTTTATCTATGATTGATCCTCCTCACCTTCAGAGTGTGTTGAGGTCAGAGCTTAGTTAAGAATTCCTTTAAAAACATATTATAGACACTTTTCAATATATGCTGTGCATTTTGCAATGCAATGGATGATTACAGAATCACAAACCCAAAGCACATTAATTGTGGAAGCAATCAGCCTAAGTGGTGAGTATGTAGATCTTACAGATGCCGTATGGGTAAGGAAGCATCTTCCAGATTAAGATACCATTTTTTGTTGTGTTTTGGGGTTTTTTTTTACAACCACTTTAAGCATTTTCAAACAAACATAATTAGCAGTGAGGACTGAAATGGGCTTGCAAGCACTGCACTGTGACAAGACAGTGCCTTATGACATTCCTTGTGGCTGGATATAGGGAAACTCTGCACTCACAGTAGCAGTGAAGGATTTTACTGCAGGGAACAGGAATGGATCCTAGGCTGCCCTGCTGCAGGTGAGAAGCTCCTTTGGCCCTGGTGCCCACGGCATAAATCTGTATTAATGGCAAACCATCAAACCAGATGGCTGCCAAGAGGTCATTAACCCACAGCCAGGCTGGGCCAAGAGTGAGCACAAGCCTCAGCCCACACCATCACTGTGGGTTTTCTTAGCAAAAACCAACATTCTGCACAAGAGGAAATGTTAAAAAACTGCACATTCAAACCAAATTAGAGCTTATCAAGCAAGTGGTCTGCACTGCATTGGCAGGAAAAAAGGGGTCTCACCTGCTGCTGGGAGGGGTCTTTTAACCTGAATTTTCTAGAAATTGAAAGTAAAAGATCTTTACAATCCCTTCTAGTCTCCATATCTATATATCTAAGAGTCTAAAGAGCTTATAGCCTGATTTTCCAAAACATCTACAGCTCCCCAGGAAGTCAAGGTAAACAGCGTGGGTGGCACCTCTAAAGCAAGCCCCAGGTCTGATCCAGCCCACTGCTCTGCTGCTGCATTCATTTAGGAATGACAAAGAAAATGAAAACTTGATAAAGAAAATGAAAACCTGGCAAAAACGAACTGTGGAATCCTAAAACTTAAAAAAAAAACCTTGAAAAAACTTACATCTCACGATAAACGTTATAATGAAGCCTCTAATTTTCCTAATGAAAGTATTATCTATCAAGATAAAAGTAAAATGATTTATTAGATTTTCAAACATCATAGAAATAAAATAGTAAATCAGTCCAGGCAGTAATTATTCCATCTCAACTTGAAGCCATTAACTCTATGCCTGCTGTAAAGACGTCCAAACAACTTTTTAAATTCCATAAGCCTATGAAATAGTTTTATATAATCCAGTACTAAATAATAATTACTTGGAGTAGAAATATTTTCTTGAAAATGTGCTTGAATTCATGAGGAGAGGATGCCCAAGAACCTGTCTGGGAGGGCTAAAATGCTCTCAAAAAAAAAAAAAAACCCCTGAAATGACAAACTTGTGAAACTCTACGGTGGACACCTGGTCACTGACAGCTCTGCCCCTCATCTCTCTCACGTCAGTCCCCCTGCACTCATCCTGTCCTGGCAGAAATCAGCCTGCTGTGCTCACTGTGATTTTAAATGCTGCAGTTCTCCATCAGCTTCCCTCTTATTAAAGCACAGAATATACTGCTTGTTGCTACACAAAGTGTCCCCCCACCCCCCTCTCTCTCTCTCACACTAATAGCTCTTTTCATGATCTGCAGCAAGGATCATTTAATCTGTGAAGAATGGAAATTTCAGTGTTTGTATATCGTCAGTTATTACCTTTTATTTCTAAATTGTGTATTTGGAAGAGGAGGAAGGACTTAATGCCTTTATTTGCTGCGGAGCAAATGTTCAAGGATACTGCAGAAAGCAGTTTATCCCAGCATAATTTTAGATGCTGAAACTGGAAGGTGCTCCAAGCCCCTTGGCTGCATTCCCCTTGGCATCTCGTGGAGCCTGGAGCACCCTTTGCCACCTCCCACCCATTGCAACCCCACTGTTTAGGGGCTGAGGGGCAACACGGGCACTTTTTGCATTTATCCTGATCACTCTCTTCTATGCCAACAGCCATGCAGGCACTTCAAAACCCAGGCAAGCCCCGTTGCTGTGGCAGACAAGCCCCCTTGCTACCCCTAAATGACAAAGAAAAGTCCAGCCACGCTGCCCCTTGGTGCTCCATGCAACCAAACAGGGCAGCCATGGTGAAGTACAGATGGATACAAAAGGCACAAACAATAATAATAAAAAAAGACTGCATGCAGAAACAGCTAAAGCTAACTAAATGTTAAGCAAGGAGATTGTAAAGTCCTCTTGAGTGGCTTAGGAAATTCAAGCACAAACAAAATCTGGGAGGCAGCCTAAGTGCTGCCCTCACAATATTTAAGGCAATGAATTTAAGAAGAGGAATTGGAATATCAAAAATAATTACATGAAAATAACAGTGTTTATTTTCCCAAGAGCTTGCCCACCTGCAAGTCCTGGTTTTGCCTGTGTAATCCTGCATTTGTCTGAGCAAACTGGCTGAGAGGGATTAAAGCAGGACTCAGTGTGCTTGTGCCAGGGCTCAAATTCAGCCTGCAAGTTTCAAAGACCCCTGAATTATTATGGGAATTAGTCAAGGGAGGAGTAGGAATTTAGCCTAAATGCTCATCCTTTGGTGACTTTAAGTTACATTTGATATCATTATTTTACATCAAGCTTCTGAATATTTTTTAATTTTTTTTCCCTGTTTCATGCCAAGGTCTTAATCTTTACTGCACTGGCAGTGAGAACGTTTTAAAGAATCATTTCCCGAGACACATTTAATACATTTCCAGTAAATTGTACATAAACCTGTCCAGCTGGCTGGGTCATTTCATCAGTGACACACCCACTGAGTGCAGGATGCCACCTGAGATTTACCTCAATGCTTTCAAAAGCAAACCGATGATGGGATAAAGCTTTGCTAATGTGTGACTGCGATGGGGAATACACTGATAACTGCCCACCAGGGAGTACAAGGATCTTTTTTAGGTTTGTTATGGGAAAGATTACACAGCGGATTAGACAAAGGGGTTTGAAGATCAGCACTGAAATTACACCGACTTTAGGAAAAGCAGCATTAAAATGCTTGTTGATTATTTAAAACCACTTAAGAAACAGACGGTGAAGTTTATCAAGTGTTTCTGAGCTGTGTCCTGCACTGCTTTCCGGGACTGCTCCACATGGCTCGGGAATGCAAACAGAAGTTTTCACAGGATGAGGGATCTGAGCAGGATCTGCCATGTCAGGGGCAAAATACCAACACAGTCACTTCCTCACAGTCAGCTCTGCTGAAATTACATCAATAAAGAATGTTCAAGATGAACATTTTTAATGGCTCCTCTCATGAATATATTTGCAGAATCCAAGCAGGGGGGGAGAAAGAAAAGATCTTTTCATTGTTCACAAGCTATTTCTGATAAAGAATGCAGAGGAGGCAAAGTGCTGTGGAAAGACATCCCGCTGCAGCCAACCTAAGGTGCACCACAGCAGCCTGATTTTAGAAAGAAGTGGCTTGTTCACGGTACAAACACAATCCTTTCCTGCAGGTAATCTTGTACCTTTACCAGCAATGTCACCAATGAAGTATTAAGGGTCACCCTGGCCACGGGGACCCCACAAGCCCCAGTAGGAGATCGAGTTTTGGAGCAGCACGGGGGTCCTGCTCAACCCTGTTGTGGTTGTGCAAAGCATTAGCACCTGGTGTCACTGAAGTCCTTAGTAAGACCTTGGGTGACCAGTTATGGCCCTGTCCCCTCACTTTGTCCCCACCACCACCGGTAGCTCCCTGCCCACCTCGTGCAGTTCTCAGTTGAGCCAGGCTGGCATCCTCGTCACTGTTCATCACCGCCGTTTAAGTGAATTTAATAAAATTATTTTTCTAAACTGTTTTAGATGCCATATCTATAATCCATAAAATTTATTGTACCTTTATGTAGAATTATACTGGAGTTGAATATATAAATCAATTTATAAGGTCTAATGACATACAAACGCTTAAAAACTAAAGGCGATGTAGTAAATTCAAATTACCATTACAAATGTAAGCTTTGTAGTCAGTGTGTGACCCGCTAAGGATTATATTTAACTCCCCTGAGAGTGGTTTATCATAAAACTTTATACTTTTATTACAGTGAATTATTAACTCCTCCATGATGTGAGTCATTCCATGCTCCGACTATAGCTTTTTTAATGACACTATAATAGACATCTTGCTAATAGCAGTAGGATTGCTACCTCTGAGGTTAGAAAAAATAGAAAAGACAAAAAAAGGAAGAAAAGAAGCGAAAAGAAAAGATCCGTACAACAAATATGTGAAAATGCATTTCCCAAGAGAGTGAAAAAATAAGCACCTGTAAAAAGTTCCATCCAAGACTGAACTGCATAGAGGTCACGACAATCTTCTGACCATGTGGAGAACCAATGAGCTGAACAGGCTGGTATCTGAAATAACCAAAATGTTTTACCATTAGAAGATACAAAAATCTGAACTATTATGATCATGATTGTTTAATATTTTTTTAATACTGAGAAGAATTCTTTTTCCTCATGATGCTCCAGTTTGATAACACGACTTTAAGATGTCTTTATACAAATTACTTGGCAATCGTTCCTTCTTCCAAGGAAGTTTCCACAGACTTTTCCCAATCAACATTTTCACTATCCCCAGCAACCTGCAGTTTAATATCTGTATTTCCAGACCCTCACTTGGCTGGAGTTGGTCCAAAATCCTGGGAGATTTCTGGGCTCAGTGACAGGACAATCCCAGACCCATGAAAAGTCCAGGGTTGACTTTATTATCAGAAAAGCAAATCCAAGAGAGGTGTTTCACTTCACCTCTTTTGGATTTTATTTCAAATTTCAAAACAGGTCTGCCCAGCCAGGAAATGTCACCCTTCTAGATGAATTTCTCTCTCCAAAAACCAAGCTCTGCTCCAGTTACATTTACAACAAAATTGACTGGATTTAAGATAAAGCTAGCCCATTTCTGACCAGATTTCCACATTTTGCAAGCACAAAGGATTTTCCATATGTTTGAATATGATTTTAAAATGGCATGCACACATTTTTCCATAAGAGAATTCTACCAAAAAGTGACTAACTACAATCTAAAGCATGCCAAGTTGTGTGGCATTACAAAAAAAAATGAACCTGTGGATATTTTTAAATGATCCTCACAAAAAGAAAAAAATAAAAATAGAAAATTCCCAGTTCTTGTATCTTCAAGATTTTTAAAATACTTGTTATTACTAAAACAGTAAAAAAAAAACCAAAAAAAACCCAAGGAGACAGTTTCCTATTTCCTCGTGACACTCATTAATCCATTTATAGAGTTCCTTTGCTAGCAACATGACCACAGAGCTACTGAAAAATAGCATGAAAATTAAAACTGGCAAAGTGAGGTCAAGTCTTCCTGTACAGCAAAAACACCCAGTAGAATAGGCTGAAACACTGGTAGTGCAGTACAAGTTCCCTGGAAATTCAGGAGCTGCTCAGAGCTGTCTAGATGATCATCTTCCATTTAATAAGTCTATTTGTAGCCACTGTTTTAAATAATTGTATTTGTTTCTTTTTTGGACAGAGGCAGGGGTTACCATTGTGGTCACTGATGGATGTGCACCTGAGGAACATCAAAAGGACCTTGCATGAGGTTTTTCAGTAGTGCAAAACTTCATGGGGAGAATAACCTGCAGATAATTAACTCCTGCCATGAAAGTTTGCCTAATTTATCTGTTTTTCCTAGAAAACAACTATCATTTTCAGCCTTGCCATGGCTGCAGCGAGGACTTTCAGGGCAGAGGGCTTGGAGCTGGAAACCCTTTTATTTTGAGTACAGCTGAGGATATTTATTTGAGGAAATTATTAGTATTCATAACCCCACAATGGATTACATGAGAGCAGGAGACAATAACTCTGTTTTCATGAATTCACACCTATGTTTATTTGCATTCTCAGTAAATACTTGTTGTTTAGACCTAAGCAAAGGGATTGCGTTGCTAGATTTCCAAAATCTCTGGGTGCTTTTAAAGAACAGCTTTCTGCTTTGCAATTACTGCTCAGCTCCAGCTCTACAGCAGCAAGAACAGGCTGCACCCTCTGTAACAGTGGCACATGTCCCTCTTCCTGCATTGATCTTCCCACCACTAAAGGAGAAATTTGTCTAAGCCTGGTGATAATTAAAAAAACAAACCAACCAACCCTCTGCTCAGTGCCACTCCAGCAGGAGTTTCTGAGCCAGGACTGAAATAAAAGAAAATAATGCCACGTGCAAACTCAGCCTGTGGAAAAGCAAAAAGTCTGCTGTAGTGACACCATGAAACACTCTCTTTACACAGGTTTTATGGGGCAGTTTAGTGCTGTGCTCCTGTTTGGGTTTTTTGTGTCTCCAGTCTTTCTTTGTCAGCATTTATTTATTTAACTATAAAGTCTCTATTGAGGCTAAGGTTTGTTTACAAGTGGTTCCCAGCCCAGAAAGCAATTAAACATTACATTTACTAAAGCTGAGTAATGTTGCAAGGGTCAACCACAGTGACACCAGAGCAAAGCCGGGTGACCACTGAGGTTGTCACCACTGTGTGTGCCCACCCTTCCAGAGGCACGGCTAGGACATGTCACCGAAAAGTGCCCATTCCCTGGAGACAGCCCTGCTGAGGGCAGGTCCTGTTTGCCCATCATAAAACCCAGTAATTAACCCCGTTCATCAGTAAGTACACTGACCCCTGGTCCAGTCCTGAGCAACTTGCCAGACAAATCTGTTTGCCTTCAAGGTGAGGAGAAACACACACAGAGAAGAGGTTTTTTTTTTAATGGCACTGTACATTATTGAGCAAATTGCCAACTTTATGCTTTACCAGACGTGGGCACAGCAACTTGATCAAGGTTCAGAGTTTCCTAAGCTCTAACTCTGAACTCTTACTTTGGTGACTTTTGATTCTCAACTCCAATGCTGCTCCTCAGTAACTGCTGCCTTTCTTTTTTTTTTTTATTTTTGACATCTAAATGCCCTTGTTTCTGAGAAGGAGATGGAGATGAAAGAAAAAAATTGAGAAGTGCAGTGAGTGATTTCACATTCAAATAAAAGAGGTGCTGTACTTCAGGAAGTTATAAGCACCTGCAAACAGGAGTTTATAATGAAAATGCTTTTTCAACCATAACTATAGTATTGTAGTAGAAATGCTATAATACAATAAACTATCCTATTAAATCTAAAGAGTTAGATTTAGTAAGACAGTGGTTGTATATTAAATAAGTGCCGAAATATTATTAAAAAATGTTTTCACTGAGGTTTAACAATTCTGTCTTATACTTGCTGCCTTATTACACCCAAATAAAATGCATGTACAAGAACACATATTTAAACCATTGCATAAAACACGCTCAAAAAAAAAGTTACAAACGAATTGTTAAAATCTGGAAGGAACTCAGCCTTTGAAAGGTGCAGGTCACAGCTCTGGGTTAACAAGAACAAAACAATAACTTAAGTGACAGAAATTTTATGGTGCTACTGTACTAAAATCCTTGAGGACATTTGAGGCTGGGGGGTTTTGGTTTAGTTATTTGGTTTTAAGTTTGTAAATTCAAGTTAAATCGAGGTGGCTCAGAAAAGAGATTAACCTTAAGCTCTATTTCTGGCCAACAAGAGATGGAGGAAATGTTGCAGCAGGCAAGCAAAAATGCATTGTTGACAAATGACTCCATTTATAGTCCAGATTTCGGACACCTTGTCCTTAGTCACCAGTGACATCTAATTTGTCCCTAAAAAACTAGCCCTTACATCTTTGTTACTTTAGGCTTTAGGTTAAGACGTGTGGATGTCCCTCATAAATCTGATCTCCTATAGGGCCTGTCTCCTTCCAGTAGCTTCCCAGTTGAGGGAAAAACAACAACAAAACTCAAACCCCACCACTACCCATTCTTTTCCTTCCTGTTCCAAAGACCTCATCAAGAATAAAGAAATTCTCCTAAATTTAGACATGTTAATCCCACGGTGTTTGTGTGAAATAGGTTAGTCAGACTGAGAACAAAAGGGAGGGAGCAGAAAGCTATAAAAAGCAAATGAAGGAGAGAAAAAAATATATCTACTGTACTTCACTAGCCAGAATCACTGTGGGTATACACCATACAGGGACATCCGTCAGCACCAATCAATACGTGTGGTGTTAGTCATGGATGATAAATTTGAAAGGGATTATAACTGTAAACAGTGATCAATAGAGACTTGCTGGAGGAGACAGAGAGGAAAAAACAACCTTAAAATGTTACACGGTTAATAAAGTAAGGGGTCAGTCTTAAACAAAACTCCAGTGAGACCCACTTATTTCTGAGCTATTTCTACAAGGAGGGGGAAAAAAAAGCCCTACCGATTTTCATAAAGCAATTGCTACTAAAAGGGCACATTATTAATTTACAGCATATTTGCTGATCCCTCTGTTTCGAAGTCACATCCTCCATTAATGTTTGGTTGGAGATGTTTTTCTGGATATAAGCTGGCATCCCCCAGACCCCCAGAGAGAAGCTTGCTTTCCTCCTTGCTCTGCCCCCCTCTTTCCCCCCCTCTTCCCTACCACTGACTTCACTATGGGCACATGAGTGATCAGAGCATTCACAACGGTGACATTCCCCTCCGCAAACAAATTCATCCAGGGCTTCAAGTAAAAAATGCAGAGAGCCTGTGCTGTTCACCCACAGATGAATGGAACTATCCGTCTTGTCACCAGGGGTCGTAGCAAGAGGTTACTGCGAGTATATACCTTGGCTTCTGTGCTGACGTTTGCAAGCAGCTCCCTTGCAAAAAATAAAATAAAATAAAATAAAAAATCCTGCCATATCAAGCACTTATCCAGTCCCTCTAGAACCCTTCTCAGATCATGTCTTTCCACACCTTTGGAGTCACAGCTCCAGGCTTGACATATATATTTTTTTTCTGCTGACCTTTTAGCGTCCTTTCTGCCACAGTGTGTAAACCATAAGCTGATATATGAAGGCAATTTTTAGTGGTGCCACTTGTATCTGAGTGATTGCACACGCTTTACGTTTCTGGCCTGCCACCCTTCCACCTTTTGAAGATCTCTCTATTTCTTTTAAAGGAACTGCAACAGAGGTGAAAGGAAGTTTAACTGCTTCAAGACTTTGATGGCCCAAGAGCACCTGTTTTGGGTTTTCAGGAAGATACGCTGCAGATTGGCTGACCAGTGCTTATGCTCAAACACTAAATCTTTCTTTCCTTGTATATAGACCTGCAGGGGTTGAAGGAGGGGAGAGCAAAGGCTGTGTAAAGCATTTTCCCAAATTTAAGCTGGCAGAGATCAGTGATCACAGCAGGGCAGCTTTGCAAATATGTTACCAATAAGCTCCAAAGATCTGGAGTTGCAGCCACAGGGACTGCGGCTTACAGGGCATGGGCCTCTGAAGATTTTCATTGCTGGAGCAGGGGGATTCCAGATCTTCCTCTGGGAAGATTTGCAGCAGATGGCTTCACGGAGTAATTTTTTTGTTGCTGCCCTGCCTCTCCCTATTCTGGTCACAGTGCTGGTGGTGAATCACTCAGGAGGACACAAATGACGAGGTGGCATCAACCATTCCTTACAGATTTGCAGCACATCACAGTGGTAAAATCCCACAGCCACAGGGACACATGCACAGAGGCATTATAATATTGCAACAGTCCCTTCCTAATTCACTGGATAACTAGAAAAGCATGAGCAATGGAGTAGCAAGACAAAGGGGACCACCTTGAAGCCAAGATGACCTTCTCCAGGATCACCTCCACCTCCCTTCAGGCAATGGATGCACAATCTTGCAAATGTGGAACCTAAAAACCACGCAGCATCCTAAAACAGGGTCACAATCTCAAGGGAAAGGATGGATGTGCTTCAGAGCCTGCAAAGTCATTGTCACCAGCTACAGCTGCATGAACGGAGGAGCTGACTGCAGCTACTGTGAACTCCTTGAACTCCTTTGATCCCAAATCATCAGCAGAGCTAAGAAAAGTCCATTTTTTATCCTCACATCTCCTGTTCAAGAAATGGTTACCGCGTGGGAGAAGGAGCAAGAAGCTGATCTGCTAAGGAATGATCGCAGAGAAAGTATTTGGGAAGTCTAAAGGAAAGTGTAACTCAGGGGACATGACGGACATTTGGAGAAGAGATGAAGATGGTAACACCAAAGGGATGTTGTGACTTTGGGAGGGCAACACAAAGGAATGGGAGTAGGGAAAGTGGAAAGAGTGAATTAGTAAGAGGAGAAGGAGAATACCCACAGTAAAAACAAAAAAGAAAAGGTTGAAAATTGTTATGAGGGAGTACTGCCAGCAGACCCAACCAAGAGCCTTGTCCAAACCACCTGAACATGCTATGCCTGTAAAGCAGGGGGGATTGGGTGCAAGATAAAGGTACAGAGTAAATGCCAAAAATCTATTACTTTTTAGCAGCAGAAGCAGAGGACCACATGGCTGCCTCCAAGTGGGGATGGGAGATTTCCAACCAAGCAAGTTGCTGCGTAGTTGCCATGGGCACACTTTGTGCTCAAGCTGTGCGCAGAGGCCAGGATTTGGCTTGGAGTCCCTGGGTTAAACATTACCTATACAGCACTGTGCGGCGCCTTTCCTGGGTAGGGGGATGATGGAACAAAATTCTGAGGGACTGTCTGATTGGTCACTGGCAGAGACCCCCTTGAGTACTCGTGTGGCACATCACATGTGTTACACATTCCAGAGTGAGGAAGGGAAGAGAAAGCACCAGGAAGAGAACCAACAAAAAGCTTTGACTCTGTCCTCCTTGGGTCTGATCCAAAGTGTGCTTTCATCACACAGTCATTGATTTAAGAGTCGGAATGAGCCCTTTCTTCCGATGGGAGCTGGATTCCCAGCTGCCCTTTTTTCAAATCCTGGCCTGGGCATAAAGGGAGTATAAATAATTTTCATTTCAAAGAGGGTTGCAATTGTCAAGTATTTTAATGCCGGACACTAGGAGTAGCCTCTTCTGTGTGACACTGGGAAATATCCCCCACCCCACCTCACCTCCAAGGGCCCTTCCTCCCCCTCCAAGGCATCCCTGGTACAGCCCGGGTTAGCAAAGGGGCAAAGCCCTGGGGGCCAGGCAGGCCAAGCTGCGGTTCCTGTGCAAGGCTGTAGACTCGCACTAGTGGTCTAGTGACCCTGATGATATTGATGACAATTAGTAGACAGAGATTAAAATGGAAATGAGGGAAGGATTCGTCTGTCACTTTATCCATCAGCTGTAGCTTGCCCCAGGCAACAGACACACACTGGGCTTTTTGTTTTGTTGTTATTCCCTTGTTCAGCTCAGTTGATTTCAGCGGTTTGATTAGTTATTACTAGATTTTTCTTAAAACTGCTATAAAAAGGGGATTTGTCAAATATCCACCACTGACAACACACAACACCAAGCATGCAAACCATCCTTGGATGTGCCTGCTCTTGCTGCCTGCCTGATCCTGGGGGTGTTGAAGAGCTTTGCTCTCTTCTGCCTACTTCAGTAATTTCTTGGGTGTTTTGTAACTTTAATACCTGAGAAAGCCACTGAACAGCTGGACTAGAGAGCCTGAAGGTCTCTTTAACTACAGAGAAGGCAATGGCAGTACTAAGTTATTGTGTGGCTGTGACATTCAGGCTGGATGTCACTTGATGGGGAGGAGGCGTCAGTGTGATGTGTCTCCTCTGAGAAAACTGTCCCATCCACCCTTCTTCTCCCAAGACTAAAGTGCCATATCCTACAATTGGAAGATATGCCCCCTGAATTTTTCCTGAGATTACAATGCATATATCATCTTGAGGGACACAGGGAGATTCTGTTTAATCCTAAAGTGTCATAATTTGGGGGAGAGAGCATTCTTGTGCAGCCATTACAAAATTCTAGCCCACAATTACCAGACCATTTTGGTTCAGCAGTCTACCCAGAAGGGGAAAAAAAGAAAAATATCATGCTCCCAAAGCTCTTCCATGATCTGTAACATGGATCTCTCTTCATGGCACCAACACTTTGCCCTACTTTCTTGTCCTCTCTTGTATCTCCCCTGCCAGAATATATCTCCAGGATGCAACTTTGCTATTTTTATTAACAGCACCCCCACTCCAGTGTTGTGTATACCCTACATGTGATAAATAACAAGCAACAGCACAGACAGAGAGCCACCCTCCCCCTAAAAAGAAGCAGATTCAGTATTCATAAAGTATTAGAGAGCAGGCTTACATCTGCCATGGTCTTTTCATGGCTTCTGCTGTCACCAGTTCTGCTGATTTGCTCCCGGGAAAAGCCTGGGCACAGGCATGGCAGGAGCCAGGGAGCAGAGCTCAGGTCACCCCCTCCCCACACAGACACACACTCCAGGCCCCCATGGGATGGAGGCAAATAAATAGAAAAGATGCCTCTGCTGCCATCGGGGCACTGGCACAGAGAGAGCTCCTTCCACTTAGCACAGCCAGCAGTGATTAAAGGCTCACTCCTTGAACTTAAAAAGTCCATGCTGTGGTCCTGATCCTGCAATGAGATAGATGAATGGTTGTCATTCACGCAATTTCACTGTGGATCTTAAAAGAAATTGTCGGAAATCTACGATTCCCCAGTGGGAATGCAACCACTGTTACAGGCTGAAATCTTGCTGGAAAGAGGGACCAGGCTAAGGCAGCAGGTATTCTGCTACACCACGAGAGGAGGAGGGAATGAATTCTACCTCCATCCACACATTTCCCAGTTGGGACTAAACCTGAACAACCTGATTTATTACACCTGCTTTTCACGTGGTTAGCTGCAAATGTTTCTCAGGTTTCTACTGCTGTTGATGGACTACTGACTAATCAAAAAGTCAGGAGTGCAAATTTGCAGTACTGGCTGCTAGCCAGTTTGCCCATAAAAGGTTTCCAAATGGTCACTGAGCCCTTAACCCTGATGAAAACAGCAACAAAGACACTGCCCCAAGCTCCTGCTCCTGCCACAGTCTCCCTCTTGCTTTGTTGCATGCAAAACATCATTGGGTTGGGGTTTTTTGTTTTGGTTTGGTTTTTTTTCCCCACAAAAAAGAGTACCATTCCAGAACATGCAGGAGAGAGGCTTTTCTACTCATTAAAAGCTACATGTGGGTGTGAATTATTTTATACCCTCCTCAAAAATTATCAGACCACCTCACAAAATGATTAGTTTTCACATAAGGTGCCAGATCCTCTGGTCCATTTAGGCTGCTTTATGCCACTTTGATGGCTCAGCTCAGCCCTAAATAAAACAGGCTTAATTATCCTTAGGATTTCTCCTGCCTTGGGAAATCTCCAGGTAATGTGGAAATGCCACAGGGACTCCTACACCACCACAGCTATTAGCGGCGGCGAGCAGTGGCGGGGATATCCCCACGCCCCATTGATTTCCTGCTGCCGTGGCTGTGGGCATCTGGCACAGATGAGGGCCACCCTCGGGCTAATGCTGTTTATGCCAAGAAAAAGCCTGAGTCGGGGATGGCCCCAGGACCACTGCTTGAAAATAACCTTGTGAGGCTGAGGCTAAAACAAACATGAAATACTTATGGCTTGGTTGGAATGCCCTGCTCCACAGCTTATGGGAGAAAAGGGGCTCACAGCTTTGGAAAAGTCTCCCCTAGTTTTGCAAAACCCTCACTCTTGCAGGAATAAAAGGGACACAGATATGTTCTCAGCCTCAGAATAAGCATTTCTTCCCAGAAAAAGACCCATGCCTGCCACTGTCACACTGACCAGTCCCACTCCAAAGGGATGCCAAGCCCAGGGTGCTCCTCTTACACAGAGGCTGCACAGGAGGACTCCCCTGGCCCCATGAGCCGGGCAGTGGGGGCTACCTGCAGACACAGCAGACACAAACAGAGTCTTTCAGGGTGAATGCCAGCTCATCCTAAAGAAGATGCCTAGAGGTGGCCATCAGAAACACCATACACACAGAAGTGGGTGACCAGCTCACAGGGTTGTGTTCTAGGCACTCATGTCTCCTCCTGGCATTTGGGGTAGCATGGGTGGGTTTGCAGGTCTGTCACCTGTGTATGTGACAAAGACACAGAAAGAGAGGAGATGGACTTACAAGGGGGCACTGAACACAGCACGCAGAATGAGGCCATATCTCCTTGGCAGAAATCCACAGCCTCTTCCCACCACATACCCCAGGCAGTTCACTTCCATCGCAAAGCCGAGACAGGGTTATTTGGGAGCTCACATTTCACTCGCCTTTGTCTGTCTGCCTTCCTGAATCTGCAAACATCACTGCCGTAGAGCAGATCTGTGTCAGATTCAGAAAGCCAGAATTTCTGCATCATGCTTAAAGGAAAGCTGAGATTTTGACAAAACTGATGGGCAAGCTCCCCTCGCACTAGAGAAAGTTTCTTATGCACCACGGGCGAGTGGGCGAGGGAATTTGTTGAGACCTGTCGTAGCACCAACAAGAACTAAAAAATCTTGCAGCAGCTACTGCCATCTGAGCCTGTCAAATTCCACTGCAAACAATATGTCACTCTGCTGGGGAGGCGGCGAACAATCTGAGGGTGAGAAAAAGGGACGTCTGAAGTATCCAAAAAACTCACTCCAAAGGTTTTTAAAAAGAAGAGAGCCCATCCATGCTCACGCACATGGATGCAGACACACACAGTGCCCCTGGCCAACAAGTATTTGCTGGAGAACTGGAGCTTCTACGTTTTCATCAGTTAAAGTATTCCCAAGCCCCTTGGTTCCTATCCCCAGTAGGATAATGTCAATTCTGGCACATCTTTAATTCATGGCCAGAGAGCACAAATACTGATGGAGTAGGCAGGCTGCAAAAGCTGTCTACCTTTCTGCCAATGTGCAGGATGATAACAGGCCCTGAAAGGACCAGACCTTTTTTTGACCAAACACTGGTTTAACTAGGTTCTGAATTGTACACTGGCAGAGGTAATGCCATTTGCTTTGCACCCTCCAGAGAGTTTGGAGAGTTTAAAAACAGTTGAGAAGAACAGGGAGGAATGGGAACATCAGAGCACCACCCAAAGGCCCCATGCTCCAGGGGCAATTTCCTCTTCTTTCAAACTCTTTCTCCCTCAAAGCTGCATGTGTTGTCTTCCACACTTCTTTGCTTCCCCACCATATGCGGTATTCCCAACAAGTAAACCTCCTATGGAGGTACCCAGGAATGATGCCAGGGCTGCAGAGGAGAGCAGGGAAGCTCCCTTGCACTGGCCTCTCACCAAGGGATTATTAGCCAGCAGGATTTTCAGAGGTTTTTCCACTCTTTCCAGGCTGAGTGTTAATGGTTTTCCATTAACTGGGTTTTAATATCCCAATGCTTTTTACTGCATCAGAGCCTTGCAAAAGATACCATGGTAAAGGATATATTTTGGAACATATTCCCAAGAAACACAAAGCTGACAGTTCCCATCTGCTTTACTGAATTGGCCCTTCCAGCAAAGGAAAATCCACAGGCAAGGGAATACGGCTTCTGACTTAAGTGCAGTGCTCTATACAAAATTTAGGGGGAGGAGGGTGATCTCCCTCCCAACGATATCTGTTAACATTGTCTCTAGGAAGGAAGAGGCAAGCATCACAATCATACAACAGCTTTGCCACAGTGAGAGAGAAATATCCTGGAAAACATGTATTGAAGTAAAACCTGAAAGTCTAAGAAGAAAACAGAAAATTAGAAACCTGTGTCCATTGAAAAACAGGCTAGAAACAAAACAGATCAACAACTCACAGAGCAAAACAGCATACAAATTGGAACAATCAATATGAATAACAAGAAAACCAAAGCTGAGGATCAAAACCTAAAGCACACTTTCTAAGACTGAAATAACCACAATTCTCTCTGAAATGCAAGGCCAAAGCTGCTTCTTAAGGACAAATCATTGATGCTAATTACCTGCACAGGTTTGGGGAGTGAAAGCAAAAACATCAAGTCCTTTCAGGGGAGATGGAGAGTGGAAAAGGGCATCTTTTCTTCAGTGTGCCAAAGCAATGACTTTTCTTCCCTCCCCGCCCTCCCCCCCCAGGCAATTGTTTCCTAACCACAAATATAGCCAAAATCAACTCACAACTCTCCAGCAAAATACCTGAGTTGTAGTACTGACTTCTCAGAATAAACTCACTTAAAAATTACACATTTGAAAATTAAAAGAAACCTCCTGAAAACATTCAGCTAATGATACCAAAGCTTTTGTTATGAACACTGTATGTCTGAGCAGACCAGACCTTCCTAGCCTGTAACAAGATTCCCAATTTCTCAGACAAGCACAAAACCACCTTCTGTGTCGCCTATTTTAGTTGCAGGAGCACCTCTCCTCCCTTGTCAGGTACCATCTCACAGCCTCGTGGAGTCTTGTTAACTTTCTACCTTTTGTGCTTCTCACTGTTCAAAGATTTCTAAAAACTGCACACAAGAAAGAATTGCAGAGAAACTTGTCAAGGCCGGTCGGTCTAAAGTTGGACCTATCAACTGTGATTTGCTTTAGGAACAAACACAAGCAGTAGCCTCTTGCCCCTTTTCTCTGACTGTCAGTAAAGAAAGGGGAATCTCTGGAAACGATCTAAACCCCATTTTCCCAAGCACCAGTTAGCCCAAGAACAACTACATTGAACCTTCAATTTAATATCCCCAAAATTGCTATATTTTTCCTTGTTTCATATAAATCTGATTTGTCCAGATATATTTCAGGTTTTCACAAGTTGATTGAGATATGGTTTAAAAGAAATATGATCCTCTGCCTTTCCAAAGGGATGGATATTTTTACTCTGAGATATATTCTCCGGAGCATGGGTCCGAACACAATCATCAGCTCGAAAGGGAAAGCAATGTGCCCACAAGAGGAGGAAAGGAGTGTACCTGGCTTCACAGCATCCGTGAGCAGCACCCTGAGAATAGAACCTGGTTTGGCCCCTGGGACTTCCTCAGTCAGTGGCGAGTGCCTCTGGCTGCAGCAGGAGCTCCCTTAGCAAAGGGATTACTGGTCATACCTTTTCCCACTGTGCCTAACCCTGGAGGCTTTGCCTGCAGGTATCACTGATGCGGACAAATATTAAAAAAATATACAGGTAGGGACACATAAAGAAAGGGGGAAAAAAGGGATGAAGCTGCAGGGGGTAGGGGAGGGGAAGGGAAGGGAAAGGAGGAGTGAATATATTAGGAAGAAAACGTGTAGACACCTGGAGACTGGCTATGCCTCAGGAGGCCATCCAGCTGAAGGGCAGCAGTTCTCATGTCACCCTGCCAAGCACCTTCTCGAAAGGCAGGCAATGCAGAAAAGAGTCCTATTAGGGAATAGGTTGACGCCAAGCAGTTGTCTTTCTATTTTTAATATGCCCTTACCCCTGCGCTGGCATTTCAAGGAGCCTGAGCACCACGCCTCCGTGGAAAGCCCAACCTTGGCTGCTCCCCTGGGTCTGACAGGCTCATCCCAAAAGGCACGTGAGCAAGTCAGAGCCAGGTGCTGAGAAAAGCCTCTCTGGCTCCTGATCCACATCTTTTCACTGTTTACAAGGAACCTCGTAGAAAAGGCAGAGCTCAGAATCAGGAAGGTGCAATCCTGAGCTCCACATGGCTGAATGGGGGCACCGCAGTCTTTACCAGGGTTGTGTTTCATCCCGACAAACAGCCACTTGGGCTGCTGTAACAATCCCATTAAACAAAGCAAAATTAGAGATAACTTGGCTCTTTGTAATGTATTTCTCACTGCTCCTATCCCTCTTTAGGCTGTTGTAGCTGGCGACAGCTCGATTTACCACTTGACGGGAACTCTTGGGAAGTCATTTGCCAGGCTGACTGTGGAAGAATGGTATTTCAAAGGGACAGATGCAAAATCAGTCTTTTCTCCTCAACATCCCTGCCAAGAATAACTAGGAACAGGCCACTTCAGTTGGACACGGTAAGCTCCATGTCTCCTGCTGCCTCAGCGGTGTTTCAGAGGCTCTAGGTTAAAAATCTTGGTGAGCCATATGCCAGATCCTGCTGATTATCCAGTTTGGCCCTAAAACAGTGGATTTGGGACCTTCAAACGTACCAAGTAAGAGATGCCTACTTCTTGTTTGGGATTTTTTTCATGTGAGGGACTCCTGCCTCAAATCCTTGGATCATTTAAATCAGTCAGACTTAATTTGCTCCTCACTTGCAGGGCAGGCTGGCACTGAGCAACTCAATCTATCCATCAGTTGCCAGGCAAAGTCTGGAGCAGGCAAAGAGATGCAGAAAACAGTAACTTCAGAGCAAGGCTGAAGAAGGCATCTGAGAAACTTCCATTTTCAGAGGACATGCAGGCAGGGCTGGCTGTGAGCAGGTGCATGGCTCTGAGCTGGAGTGGATGGGCTCTGTTTTCTCACCTTATGAAAAGATTTCTTCAGAGCGATATGCAAGTGGTAATGAAGCTAAAAGAAACAAAACTGGGGTTTTGGAAGTGCAATCACAGATGTAACAAAGGATAAAGTATAGTGGTTTTGAACAATCCTCCTTGAGAAACATAGATACTCCCTGTGGGAAAGCATGAAAATGTCCCCATGGGAGCTAGCAAAGGCAGAAGATTGGGGAAATACTAACTAGAGATTTGGGAGTTTAGATGAAAGACCAAGACAAGATTGTGGGGTTAGACAGAGTGTGCATCCCAATCAAGGAAGTTGTAGGAAATCTCTCTACAAAGGTAGTTGGTTAAATTGGGCAGAAACCAGTGCACACATGTGATCTTATAAGGCCCCTCCTGCCCTATGAATGTAAAAAGTCAGAAAATTCTGCCTGGGCAAATGGTGTGAGTGTCACTGAACCTGCAGGAAAAACAAAAACCCTCCAACAACATTTTAGTGTTAGAGAACCCTAATATTTTGTGCTACTACCAGTCTGTTCAGATGAGTTCATCAGACCTCATCTGGCAGAACAAAGCCCTGGAAACAAAACTCCTTTTCCGGAGCAAAGGCAAACAAAATCCCTAACTAAAGTTATACAAAAATTTTTAACTGGTATATTTTCCAACATGAGGGTTTTGGTTGTAGTTCAAAATCATGTTGTTGAGAAGAAAATTACAAAAGCATCCACTTATACAAAGGGATGAAATTATTTAATTGCTTATATACTTCTACTAGAAGTCAGATAATAAATAAGAGGAATTAGAATGGCTGATTTATGAGCATAAATTTTACTTGGTTAATATTACTAGGAAAACTCACATGATCAGAACATAAACATGCATAAGCCAATTCAGTGGGCTCAGGTGTGCAAAAAGCAAAGGGTGTAGTACACTGTCTCAAAATCTCATGATCTCTGCAAGTCTGTGCAAATAAGACATAAAAAATTTCAGCTGAAAATAGCTGGTGAATCTGTGTTCTTATAAACACTCTGGAAGGAGTGAGCTACTTGGTGCCTGCTACACCCCACCAAAACAGTGTAAAAAACACGATGACCAGCTTCTTTAAAGACTTATTTATCATGTGTTGGTAAAAAAAGCTGTGTTAACATATGGGACTTCAATCTGAATGGCATATGCTGGTGTTCTCAGGCTACCAGCACTAAAAAGTCCTCAGAATTTCAAAAATTACAGGCAGCCAATTTCTTAACCCAGCTTGGGGTAGACTGCCTAATGACAGATCCAGAGGAACTGATCCCAGATGTTAAAAATTAATGGATACTCGAATGCCAGTAATTGTGGCTCGATCATATTTGTTGTCAGCATATAGACTCCAGTCCAAAGCAATGTGTGTGTTTATGGGCATTCCAACGTGTACATTCACATAGCTGCTGTTGGACAAAAATCATTCTCACAATACTGAAATAATTATGAGCAATATCAGCTACAGAGGAGCCTTTTCATGGTAATCAGAAAAGTGTTAAGAATACATTCGTAGATTTCAAAGGCCACAATTTCACAACCAAGAGACAAACTGACAGTATTTAAAAATTTCTCTCAGTTTAAAAGTAGACATAGAATGAAAACACATTTGTTTCAACACAAAGCACTAATGATATAAAGGAATACTGATAATAACAATTATAAACCAAAAGCTAATAACTGTAGGAATATGACAAAGGGAGCCAGAAAGACAAAAAAAAGAAATCAATGAGGAAAGGATATCTGGGACTTTTAAAAGTATATTGAGAACAAAAATGTTGTCATCTATTACTGCAGAAAAATAGTAAAGATGTAATAATAGTGAGGAAAACATATAAGAATTCAATGAATACCTGTCTTCCACATTTGGGAAATAGATTTTATATGCATATTGTCTCAAAACAATGAATCACGCTCAATCTCAGCAATGAGTCAAAAGACTTTAAAACAGCAGCTAGAAAAAGGAGAGATTTGGAAGTCAGTCAGTTGTAAAATGTGCAAAGAACGGGCATGGAAGCTCTCCATCCCACAGGGACATGATGGGATTTACAACAGTCCAGAAGACCAAGGCAAAGGAACATTTCTCCAAAATTTAAAACAAACAGATGGGATCCTCTAGGTACTGTTTGGACTGTCATTCTAATCTTGGTTAAGGTAATGGGCAGTTTAGCCAAAAATTATACATTACAATGCAAAAGGAGCAAATACAAATACCTTCCAGTAGTGTGGGTTTACAGGAAATAGATTTTCATTGGGATTTTCTTTTTACCAAGAGCGCAGATCAGCTTGATAAGGGTGATAATGTTGGTATGCTGCACTTAGATTTTTGCAAAGCATGCAATCAGATTCTCCATACTGTTTTGACTCAGTAGGTAGAATGATATAATCTAAACAAGGCCCAAATTAAAATGGTTTAAAACTGGCACCTTAGATTGAAAAATGTAGCTGTGAATAGAAGTCTGAAAATTGAATAGGAACAGTTTTAACTGGGCCTGCAGCACCAGTCCTCAGTCTCATGCTATTTAACATATTAAATCAATGATTGAAAAAACCCTAGAATAAAACCATTATTAATAAAGTCTGCAGGTGACAGGGAGACTGCAGGAGAGCTCGATCAAAGAGCACACAAAGCACTCTGAATCACTTGGCAAACTGTAAACTGAACAATATCCACCTCAACAAAACACTTTCATCCAGCCAGCAACCAAGAGGGACCCAGCACCTCTACCCCAAACCACACCAAAATTATGGTTATGTCAGCCGATTATAAAACCTCCATTCACAGCCACAAAGCCCAGGGCAGACTCAGGTAGACGGAGAGGAGTTTCAAGGAAGAATAGAGACGTTATCCTGCCTGCGCCTTTGGCGAAGGTGCAACTGCTGCAGGAATACAGAGACAGCCCTGGAGGCAAAAGTTCAAGCAGGAAACTGGTTAATTGTGAAGGATTCAAAGAGGAACAAGAATGGGGAAAGCACTAGAAAACATGCCTTATCATGAACAGCTCACAGCCCTCTGTCCCTTCAGCTTATCAAAGGAAAGGTGACCAAGGGCCTCGCTCACAGTTTATGGTGGCACAGGTCACAAAAAATAAATACAATGGGACACTTCCTTCTGAGAGACAAAGTTGTCAGAAGACCCAATGCTGGAAGCTGAATGCAGAGAAAACACAACTTGGGTGGAGAGTTAATTTATTGTTGAAACTATTTACTGAAGGGATTGTGGTGCATTTTACAGCACAGGAAAACTCAAATACTGCAATTGGTTTGCATTTTAAAAGGTACAAGTAGTTGAAGTGGGATAAACGCACTCAAAGGCTTCTAACATGTTTTTCTCCCTTTTCCATGGTCAATGATTCATATCTCCTAACTTTTTTTCTGGAGTCTTCCCCATGTTTTATACATAATATTTGCCAGAATACTTAGCTCCTCCTTCTCTATTTTCCTTACCACCTTCTCACCTAAAAGCTGCAAAGCATATTTATTTGGTTGCTGCCATGTAGACTACCATGTATTTCACATGCCTGAAGCACTAATGCTCAGAGACAGATTTCACTTATTTCTGTTCGTCAGAATAAATGGTGAGAAATGGCTAATTTGCTACATCACAACATTTTAGGAGGTGAAGATGATGGGAAAAAATCTACCAGCTGTCTGGAAAGTTAGGGTATAAATCCAGTTTTCTAATTATTAAAGGGGTGTGTTTAAACACAAGTTGAAACTTAAATTTAAGCATGCGGATATATTTTAGCAAGATCCAGGAGTATAGAATTGGGTAGGGTGGGGTTGCCACTCTAAATTACAACAAGCCATAATTTCCCAATTCAATTTTTTTTTTTAAAAAACCAAGCTAATACCTATTTTGCATGCATGTAACAAAACAGTGTTTTGCAGCTATCTTCCGGAAAACGGAAAATAATCCTTTTTCCCCTTTTCCCCACATTCCGTTGATGTCTTGTGCCAGACTCAAACTGACAGAATTTGTCAGCTACCAACTGGAGATGCTACCAGTTTCCAAATCAGGCATTACGTGGGCCAACCAGTGGTCTGAAACCTACTGTAAACAGCCCCCAAGCGAGGAGCCAATATGGTAATTTGGAGAAGCGATTTAATGTATTGGCTTCCAGTAGCAAGTCAGACCCCAGGCATGGAAACACACTTAGAGGGAATTCAGTGTGACACCGAAATCGGGATGGTCGGGAGCAGTTTCCTCTCTGGGGAAGGAAAACCAGCAGCACAGAAGTGTCACTTCAAGCTTGAACAAGTTTCTACCAGCAGAACTTGTCAGGACACTGTCAGGCAAGAGCTGACAGCCATAAATCAGTACAGCTCCAAAAGAACTGCTGGGCACACGAGCTTTATAGGGAGAGGGTCTCCCAGTGACAACAGCCATCTAATGCTCCCTTACCCTAATAACTGCATAATGAAAATAAATCTGAGCAAGTACTTAGGAATGCCCTTTTCTCCTGTGCTGTTACACTGGAGCTGGAGCAATGCCAGGGTTGGGGTTTTGTTGTTGTTGTTGTTGTTCTAAAAAGGTTTTGCTCTGCAACCAATTTTGTTTCGTTAAAACAAACAGAGAGGCACTTGCTATTGATCTCCCTATTAAATAGTCCTGGTAAACATTTTGACTAGCTCTGCAAACTTAATACAGATGTTCATTCTGCGCAGATCACTCCTGACAGCTGATGCAGGGAGCCAATGCATGTCCATTGCAGGGGAAGGCAGCAGTACAGGGGGAGAGGGAGCTGCAAAAATAAGCAGCTTTCTGGCAGTAGGTGTTGTGTAAATACAGTACCTGTGATTAGGGGTGTGTGGATGCCTTGTGTGAGGGAAGGAGGAGATTTCCAAGTCTGGGAATCTGCATTAAACAGAGGGAAAGCCTCTCAATGGACATTCAACTACTGCTGCCCTGGTGAAAGGGTGTCTGGTCTGTACATTGGACTGAATATGCAAGGACTCTACTCAGCTGAAATTCAGTTTCTGGAGGTGCCAGAAGTGGACAATCTGCAGGATTCCACACTCTGGCAACAAAAGAGGCTAAGCCTGATTCACAGCATAAAATAAAATGAGAAATAAAAAGAGCCCCTCTGTTTCCTCCCCAGCATCATTGCACACCTGGTCCCTGTGGCAAACCAGCCCCTCTCCAATGTCCCTATGACCAGCCAAAACCGCCCCTTACCTGGGAAATGCTGGTGGAGCTGATCAGCTTTGGTGAAAAATGTGAAGTTTGTTGATTTGGTTTGGAATGTTTCACTCCTCAGCACACCATCTGCAGCAGCCGCTGCCCAAAGAAGCCACCTCACTTCTCCACCACAGCTTTACTGCACCTTGGGCTGGGGGGCCATGGCACCAGCACCAAGGGTGGCTTCTCCCAGGATCCACTCTTGTCCCACACGGCTCCTCAGATAACTGGGATGGACAACCTCTCATCCACAAAGTCACCTCTGGCCATACTGAATGCTGGGTGTCCAGGTGCCAATCATGATGTGAGCAGCAGCAAAACAGCACTTGGCAGTGAGGCCTGAGGGGGAAAAAACGTGAGGGGAAAAGTGTGAGGGGGGAAAAGGTGCGAGAGGGGAAAAGTGAAAGGGAAAAGGGAGAGAGGGAAAAAATGCAAGGGTAGAAGTATGGGGGTGAAAAGTGCAAGGGGTAGAAAACATGAGGGGGAAAATGCGAGCAGGAAAAAATATGAGCGGGAAAAAAAGTGAGAGTGGGAAAAGTGTGAGCAAAAACAGCAAGAGAGGAAAAGTGAGAGCGGGAAAAAGCGTGAGGCGAAAAGTGTGAAGGGAGAAGTGTGGGGAAAATTTCAGGGGGAAAAGTATGAGGGCAAAAAGTGTGAGCAGGAAAAAGCGTGAGGGACAAAAGTGCAAGATGGAAAAAGTGCAAGCAGGAACGTGTGAGGGGAAAATTGTGAGTGTGAAAAAAGCATGAGGGGAAAAGTGTGAGGGGGAAAGTGCAAGAGGAAAAAAGCACAAGGGGAAAAGGGAGAGGGAGAAAAATGCAAGGAGAAAAGTGTGAGAGTGAAAAGTGCAAGGAGTAGAAAACATGAGGGGAAAAGTGTGAGCAGGAACAAATGTGAGCAGGAGAAAAAGTGAGAGTGGGAAAAGTGTGAGCGGGAAAAAGCGTGAGGGGAAAAGTGTGAGTGGGAAAATGGGTGAGGGGAGAAGTGTGAGGGGACAAGTGTGAGGAAAAAGTTCAAGGGGAAAAGTATAAGGGCAGAAAGTGTGAGGGACAAAACTGTGAGTGGGAAAAAGTGCAAGTGGGAAAGTGTGAGGGGAAAATAGTGAGTGGGAAAAAACATGAGGGGAAAAGTGTGGTGGGGAAAAAGTGCGAGCAGGAAAAAGCGTGAGATGGAAAAGCACAAGGGGAAAAGGGAGAGAGGGTAAAATGCAAGAGGAAAACTGTGAGGGTAAAAAGTGCAAGAGGTAGAAAAGTGTGAGCAGGAGAAAAAGAGCGGGAAAAGAAAGAGCGGGAAAAAGCATGAAGGGAGAAGTGTGAGGGGACAAGTGTGAGGAAAAAGTTCAAGGGGAAAAGTATCAGGGTAAAAAGTGTGAGCAGGAAAAAGCATGAGGGACAAAAGTGTGAGTGGGAAAAAGTGCAAGTGGGTAAATGTGAGGGGAAAATCGTGAGCACAAAAAAGTGTGAGGGGAAAAGCCAGAGCGAGAAAAACTGTGAGCGGGAAAGTATGAAGGGAAAATTGCAAGTGGGAAAAAGCATGAGGCGAAAAAACATGAGGCGAAAAAAACATGAGGGGAAAAACATGAGGGGAAAAACATGAGGGGAAAAAACATGAGGGGAGAAAACATGAGGGGAAAAAACATGAGGGGAAAAACATGAGGGGAAAAAACATGAGGGGAAAAAACATGAGGGGAAAAAACATGAGGGGAAAAACATGAGGGGAAAAAACATGAGGGGAAAAGAGTGAGAGGGAAAAGCACAAGGGGAAAAGGGAGAGAGGGAAAAGTGTGAGAGTGAAAAGTGCAAGAGGTAGAAAATGTGAGGGGAAAAGTGTGAGCAGGAGAAAAAGTGAGAGCAGGAAATAATGCAAGTGGGAAAAAGTGTGAGGGGGAAAGTGCGAGCAGGAAAAAGTGTAAGGGAGAAAGTGTGAGTGGGAAAAGCATGAGGGGAGAAGTGTGAGGGGAGAAGGGCAAGGAAAAAGTTCAAGGGGAAAAGTATCAGGGTAAAAAGTGTGAGTGGGCAAAATCATGAGGGACAAAAGTGCAGGTGGGGAAAAGTGCAAGCGGGAAAGTGTGAGGGGAAAACCTCGAACGGGAAAAAGCATGAGGGGGAAAAACACGAGGGGAAAAAAGATGAGGGGGAAAGTGCAAGATGGAAAGAGTGTGAAGGGAAAAGTGTGCAAAGAGGGGAAAAGTGAGAGGGGAAAAGGGTGTGGGATAAAAGCATGGAGGGAATAGTGTAACAGGAAAAAGTGTGAGGGAGGAAAAGTGCAAGTGTCTCCACGAGCTCCATCTCACAGTGGCAAGATAAGATCACTGGGTTGCCCAGGATCCTCTCACCTCTGAAAGGATCAGCATACCCAGAATCTGGATACTGCCAGTTAGTGTACTTGGAGCAGGATATGGGAAAGGAAAATCCAATCTTCTGTACCTCGTAGGCTAAGGCTCAGCACCTTTCCCAAAGAAACATGCTGCTGGTCTCTCTGAACTAATCAGATCACCACCACCAACCCCAAAGAAATTTAAACCAGGAATAACAAATAGGAAGTGATGAAAACTAATCACTTGAAAAGTAACTTTCCAGGTGCATGTTCTTGCTAAGATTCATGAAACTTTCTGAACATACAAATATTTGCACAAATAACCGCAGATTATCTCAAATAGCAGAGTGGTTAAAATAGCCTGGCAAAGAAGCAAAGAGCAAAGCCCTACTCATTCATGAATATATTTATGCATTTGTTTATTACTATGCAGCCAGCTTTAAACCCTTCCCAGCAGGGGAGAGACTCTATACCTTATGCCTATGGGCCTCATAATGCTTCCAGTGGGGATGGAAAAACTTCAGAAAAAGTTTGGCATTCAGATCCAGTTTCTCTGCTTATCTGCTGCTAATCCAAACTCTCCCAACATATCAAAAACGTTGAACCGGGCAGGAAACCACATGAGAACAGGTTTTCCTACAGGATTTCTGGCATTTCTACATTAGATTCCAGATGGAAACACCCATGAGAACAGCTTCTATCCTGGTATTTTTGGCACATTCAGTTCCAATTCTATCCGGAAACCTGAATTGGGAAGGGAAAGAAAAAAAAAAAAAAGAAAAAAACCTCCACACAAACCAAAAAGCATCAAACGTTTGTCTCAGTATTTCAGAACCTGGAGAAAATTATATCATTTGATATGGGTTTTAATATTAGGAAGGAGGAGGTAATGTTTTTGGTTTTATCTTCAGTGGTTTGTCTTTCCTTACTCTCAGTTTCGCACATCCCCCCACAAAAATACCAGAGTGTTCAGCTACCAAAACTAGAAATGACCATCCATGTGAAAATAAGCATGGATGCTACCCCCGAAAAGATTTGGGCTTCGCACAAACTACTTTGCTTCTTTCTGTGCACAAATGAATGTCAAATACCTAAAAATAAAGACATTCATTGGAACTTCTGAAAGAAAGGATTTCAAAGGGGTTATCCATGGATACAACCAAAGTCAGGCTTTTTGCCAGTCAAAAATGAATGAATTAAATGTGGTAAATGAATTCACCACATTTCCTGCAGTCCATTTTTTGCTCATTTACCCAGCTTTGCCACTCCCTCTAGATTGGCAGATGCTTCCATAGGTAATAATTTCAGCAATAAAGACTTGGAGCAGAACATTTCCAAAGTTATATTCAGCCCTGCTCAGTGATTTCTGTTATCAGGAGGTTATTTAATATCAGCCTTTTTCTGATTTTTTTACTGTCATTGAAAGCATCTGCATTTTGTTCTCAATACTGTCGGATGCTTTCTCTCTGACCTCCCAGCCCTGCCTTTTGCTTTGTGATTTTCTGCTCCTCACACTGGGGGAAAACAGACAGAGTGGTCAAGACTGTGATATCAGTGAGTTCATTAGCAGCTCACCTCAATACCTTAACCCTTTTGGGGTTTTGAGATGAACACTACCTAAATCTATAGCAAATGAACTCAAAAAAACCCTGAAACAAACAAAAAAAAATCTCTGCTGCTTTGGCTCAAACAGCCCATTTCAAGCTGTGCCTACCAGTCTTAAAACCCCCAAATGATCCAAAATCTCTTTTCCTAAAGACTTATAGATACAAGTTCACATACTGCTGAGTTCTGCCACCTCTGTACCCTGCTCATGCTATTGAAGGTGGGACACACTTCAGTAAGGAACAAGGACACAGCACCAGGCCTTCCCTCTTGCTCCCCAGCCATTGACTGCTGTGCGCTGGGAATGGTGCCTTTGACCCCTCTTGAAGTGCAGAGGATTTGCTTATGTTTATACTTTTAAAGTTTTCCCCTGAAGAAATGCTGCTGCATCTACTCACATGTACATCAGTTCCCTCTACTGGCAGCATTAATTAAGCTATTCCTTTAATTCACCAGGTAGATGGAGGGTTTGGAAAGGAAGATGAGCTCTGCTGGGTGGGAATGTGTGGGGCTGTTACCCGCAGGGTGTTATGCTCTCGCTTATTATAGCAGAAACAATAATTACACTGGTTCTTTCCAGTGTATTAGTTCTCCTCTCCAGGTTTTTTAAACTCACTTTCCATGCTATGGTCCAGGGCAGCAACTTAACATTATCCTAGCATATTTCAGTCGTTGACTGTGGCAGTTAGTGGGAAACTGAGGAGCAATAACCCCTGAAGCAGCTCAGGCAAACACATATGGTTCATCAATCCTTGAGCTCTCCATGTTGTGGCTGGTGTGAGCATCCAGCCTCTCCTCAACCAGGGCAGCCCTTCATGAGGGACCAGAGGGTCCATCAGGATCCTTTTACTCCCTCATGTGCCCAAGAGGCCGCTCTAAAGTAAGGTTGGTTCAAAACATGCTTAAAATCACTTGGCCTTTCTTCTACCTTTTCATTTTACTTTTTTTGTCTAGTTAGAGTAGATTGATTTTGTCCTGCCACAGGTAATGTTTTCCTCCTGAGGTATCAGGCCAGAGGAAGAAGTCATTCACTCTGTTTGGGTGCTTGAGGAAACACAGAATGAAAGAGAATCACTTGTCATTTAAAAATCAAAACAAAAACCCGGCAAGAACATCTGCCCTAAAGAGAACAAGATACAAGATTTCCCCTTTGGACCCAAGCTGTCAGTATTTAGCAAAACCAGCAAAAGTCGTTCAATTTTCTAAGCAAATGGTGAGTAGTGCTATTTCATAGCTCTCCACAGTTGTTCCAGAAGATTCCATAGGTCTGTTTTGGTTTAAAAATTGTGGCTTAAAACCTCTCTTTAGGACCAAACCAAATAAACCTACATGGGTATAGCAACCAATAATGCCATTCCTGGAAATTGAGATTTCTAGTGTAAGTAGATGACGAAAGACCACATAGAAATTGGTAGGAAAAATAACAACAACCTCTCTATCCCTGAATTTGCATATGCAAATATAAGGGCATAAAGTTATAGATCTGTTCAGCACCTCAGTTTAAATATGCTTCTCACTCCTCCCTAACATGGCTGAGACGCTCTCAATGCACACAGTTTCTTTATTGGAATTTTCAAAATGTGTCCTTATTGTGGTTTTCCTTTTATTTCTTTGTTTTTTAAATCTAGATTGTATTTCTAAAAGGGATTGTACAAAAATGTTGTGTTCTCATTAAATGCATTAAAGGACCTGCAGTCATATTTAGAGGGGAAAAAAGCATTCTTGCTCACGCTGCTGCACGAGTTCCTGTTTGGGGAATAAAATTGTTTATTTCTGATTCTTCCAGAAGCTTTTGCAGACTGATCAAGTGTCAAGACATGGTAGTTGACTCAAAGGTAACATAGATATTGCTTCATAATATCTTTAGGACCTGAATCAAATCTTGAGAGACTTTGAAACTATGGGAGGATAATGAAAATACATTTCTTTCTTTGTATTATCCTTCATAATGGGAAGCTTTACATTTCTTTTCTAGCAGCTATGATGTACACTGTACTATCAAGGCATTTTTAGGGACCATTTACCTGAATACAATTTGTGTGGAAGGTGTCTGAGAGCCAACCTGGATTTATGCTTCCTGGTCCTTGTAATAATAGATTTCTTTTTTTTTTCTTCATTCTCCCATCAAAATAAATGTCAGAAAGTTCTTTGATTGTTCAATAAGGGAAAAAAACTTCCTTTTTCAAATGAAAGAAATGGTTATGGGCAAGGTTTTGGTATTGCTGGAAGCTCTGTGGAGCCCTCCAGCCCCAGGAAGAAAGCACACAAGGACACGCTTTTCTTCAAGGTCTGTCCCAGCACCTCTCCCTGTAGCAAGGAGGACTCAAACCTTTCCTGGGGTTTGGGTTGCCCACCGTGTTGTCCACTGAACTGGGGGAAGTCCTTGAAGTAACAGAGCAGTCTTTGCAAGGCATGTTGAGACCCTTCCACAAAGGCATGTTTGGGGAAGGACATCCTTGCCTTTAAAAATACTGGTTTGGAGCAATTCACCTAAATCATTATTTCCCTTGGCAATTCTTGGACTCTGAAAATCCTAATGCAGCCCAGCTCTTCAGGAGTGCCATGTTGGGATTTTTGTACACACACCCAGGCCCATCTGGATTCCCACACAGGTCAGGTATGTGGGAATTTTAGGGCTATAAATAGCCCAAATTCAGCCTATCCAGGGCATTATTAGATTACCTCCTGTATTCATGCACAAAGGTACATGCACACATGAAGTTCTGAAAAATTCTCTTCAGAAAAAACAAATATTTTAAGATAATGGATTTCCCAATCTATGATATCAATTCCTGCTTTCTTTTCATGGTGACTGAGGTGATGCCTAACATGTGTCTACCCGAGGAAATGTCTTTTTGATATCATGCAGTGGAAATGGCAGAATCTGGCTCTTTAGTGACCGTGACATCCAAAAATTGGATGCAGGACTTCACCTCTCTCACACAGGTTAAATGAATATTCTGAGAGTATCGATTGTTCAGTTCTTCCAGTGTAAGATGAATGTGATCGGCATCAATAATCAGAAAAAATATCATCTACATACCTCTCATATGCAGATGGTGGCTGTTCAATACCAGTCAGCAGTGCAGCTTCCTGGTGTGACAGGAAAATATCTGCAGCAATTGAGGATTAACAGAGGCCATTGCTACATCAGTGTTTTGTTTGTAATAGCTCCCATTCTATCAGAAATAACTGGTTGCACATTTCTGTGTCTGACATTAAAATTCACCATTGAAATCTCGCTTGGTAATAATAAAGCCCCTGCAAGAGTCTCTACAAACACACTAGACTCCAAATTAAAGAGCAAGTGTATTGTTAGGGTTTGCATGGATCTTTTTTGAATTAGTGCTAGGTGAACAATAAATAAAATTCCAGGAGAAGTTCCCCAAGCTGATAAGCATTCAAGGTATTATCTTTGCTCTGTACTGTATGCGCTTCTGGGTGAAAAAATTCTAATTGCACTTCCATTCAAAAATCAACCGTGGGAATAAGGAATCATGCTCATTTTATGCACAGCAGCCCGAAGGCCTTATCCTTAAAACAAATTACAGCGCCTCCTATGCAACTCACACTCTGAAGCTAATTCCAACCCTAAAGCAAAACTCCAAAATTAAACTTTAATCTGTGATCTAAACAATTTTGTGTTTGTGATCAATCTTGGTGGACTGGATTTTAATATATATGAGTGTGTGCGCGTGGGCGTGTGCGTGTGTGTATATAAAAATATAAAACGCTCAGATAATTATTATCGTGGATGAAGACCGAACACTAAACACTCTGCTCAGGAAGACTGAGATAAAATACACACAGTGAAGGGAGGGAATAAAGCTGTTAAGCACACACTCCTATATGTAACAGAGTCCTGGACTTGCAACCAGCGAAAGCTTAAATTCCACCACATGTATCATATTTACTACATTCTGCCAAAGAAATAGGCAGGCTGCCATGCCATTAAAGCAATTACTCTTACCCTCTCAGATATGTAGAAATTAGATTCTGCTCCTTGAAGTCATATGCTGGGGGAAGTGAAGAGCAAGCCAGGGGAAGTACAAGGAGGAGAGGTGGAAAGGCATCGATTCCTACCAGAGAGGAGGAAAGGCTTTGGGCCAGCAAGAGTTAAAGGAGTTCGGAGTGTATGGTCTGTTTCTCCCCAACTTGGTGCAGTGACTCTGCATCCTGCAGGAACCTGTTCAGATGCTCTGATAAGTCAGACAGAATTCATGGGAGATTACCACACAGCTCCTGCCAAGCTGTGCTGCAGCGCGGGTAATAGATACGCTCCAGTACTAAATCCTAAAAGGCCCTGCTACATCTGTCAAGCATGCCCTGGAAAAGCACCCTCAGTTCAGATGTTATCACTGCTCTGCCTGCATCAGAAGATTTAGTGTCCACCCTGGAGGTTGCTTTTGCCGCACAGTTTTCAGGGGCAAAACAACAAGGAAGAAAGATGAGAGGAAAAAGGCAAATTATTCTTGCTTAAAGCAAAAGGAATAAAGTGATGTGCTTGCAGACTAGTTCAGCTTCTCACCCTGCATCTAGAAGGTCCCAAATCCCACATTAAGATGGTACTGATGTTCTAAGCTGATTAGCTCGGACATGTTCGGCTCCCTGGACTGTGACACCATGAAGATGATCTTCTGTGGAGCGACTCTTTCCCAAGGAAAGCTGCACAACAAACCCAGCGGGGGGCCACCGGCGGTGGATAAAAGATGCCTGCCTTTGATAATTAACTTTAAAACCGGTTCTAGAAAAGCTGCTCTGGCATAAAATGAACTTTGCAGAGCTGTGTTTATGAAACAATTGCGGCTCCTCCCATTAACCACGTGAGCAGGGATTTGGTCAAAAATGGTTCCAGTGTTACTTATCATTTTACGCCAAACAAAAATTAGGTATAAAAGAAAAGTATATAATATATATAAATGAACACACACAGACACCCCCCCTAAATACAACGGCCTTGGGAACCACTCCTTTCTTAATATACTCCAAAATAGAGCCATGCATTTTAACCATCTGTCTCCTTGTTCAAATCCGCAGGAAATATCAAAGTACAGCAGTGGCTCCTTTTTCACTAGGTGCACTCTCAGAGATCGAGGGAGAAAGACTACAATTTCCTGACCCAGCATATTGCATTTTAAACTTCTGTTTCCTGAAGCCGATTTTAAGGAGAGATAAGTTTCCAGGTATTGGGATGTCAACAAGAAAAGCCCCAGGCTGTTTGTGTTTGTAGCTCCATACAGTGGTAGAGGATGGACTGAGATGGGGTAAATGGGTTGGCACAGGGAAAGCCCATGCTGGACACACACATGGCTGTGCCATGGGGACTGTGACAGAAACCAGTTCACCTCAGCCTGCTGTGAGACAGCTCTCCTGGCTTGCAGCTCTCCACAACTTGTACGGATTCTGTCTCTCAGGAAAGAAAAGATCAGAAAAGTAAGGCAGAGTGCAGGAAGGCTGGTAAGAGGAAGGATTTGAGGTGGGCAATACAAATGCAAGGTTGAGGACAGAGCCTGAGGCTTCAGGACAGCTGCTGGAGAGGACAAAGGGTGAATCTCAAAATGTCCCCATCTGGCAGAG